>JABMCL010003209.1:0-57500 GCA_018857735.1 Alviniconcha marisindica
ACCTACCAAAATGCTCTCCTCTCTCTCTCTCTCTCTTCCTTCTCTCTCTCTCTCTCGGGCTGGATGTAAAAAGTACTGAACTGACTGTTCCCATTACCCTCGTAAATATATTTCAATAAAATCCTGAATCGTCCATTCTCTCTCTCAGCCTGTCCGCCGTACAGAAACATAAAAATTTCTTCATTTCAAAACAACAGAACGTCTCAGAAGTTACTAAAAGCAGACTAGCGAAGTAGCCGCAGGGATAAACTGAACAAGTCAGTCTGACCGGTCCCACTGTGCAGCAAGTAAGTATGTAAGTAAATTGGTGTTTTACGCCCAGTCAACCAAGAAACAAAGAGTCTTACTTTAACCATAGTATAGTTATAAATATAGAACAATTGTGACGTCACCATAATTGTTTCTTTGTCAAGTCTTTGCCTCCCCCCCACCCCCCCACACTAATAAGCCTTATGGTTTCTGTGGCCGTTAAGCACCATGTAAAGAAAGGTGAGAGTATAGCGTCAAGCATAGTCTCCCTCTACCTCCACCTCCTGGATCTCGGTCCCCGCCAGTATCTCTCCGGAGACAACTCGGCGTTAAACCAGTTTAACCCAGTTAACTTTTCGGGAGCCGGAGCGACGTCATTATCTTGTTACGGTCGAATCTAGTTCACTTTCAGTCAAGTTTAATTGTCGAGGAGTTGGGGTGGGTGGGGGAGAGGCAAAGACTTGACAAAGAAACGCCCACAGGGAAGACATGAATAGCTCATCCACGCGCTCCGATCGGCGAAGACCGAAGAGACCGTCAGCTATCGCAAGAACAACAATGTTAAGGAGGTGGGGACCTCACTATTGTGTGCTTCGCTAATTGCTGTTTCAGCACCTGTGTGTGTGTGTGTGTGTGTGTGTGTGTGTGTGTGTGTGTGTGTGTGTGTGGTGTGTGTGTGTGTGTGTGTGTGTGTGTGTGTGTGTGTGTGTGTGTGTGTGTGTGTGTGTGTTTGTGTGTGTGTGTGTGTGTGTGTGTGTGTGTGTGCATGTGTGTGTGCAGAGCAAAGCCACAAAGACAATGTCCGAAAAAGCAACTGTTGAGGAACAACTGAAGCAAAGGATGGTCCAACTCTCTATGACAGCCCAGCTCCACCTCCCTGCTCTTGATCTCTCCTGGGCTCTCTTGAGGGTCCAGCTCCACCTCCCTCCTCTTGATGTCGCCTGGACCCTCTGCACTCACTGTGAAACTAGAGAAGATCGTCACTGATGTGTACCTACGGTAACTAGACAAGACCCTCAGTGATACTACAGTAGGCGTACTCGCAGAAACTAGACAAGATCGCCAGTGATACTACAGTAGGCGTACTCGCAGAAACTAGACAAGACTGCCAGTGATTATACTACAGTAGGCGTACTCTCAGAAACTAGACAAGATCGCCAGTGATACTACAGTAGGCGTACTCTCAGAAACTAGAGAAGATCGCCAGTGATACTACAGTAGGCGTACTCGCAGAAACTAGAGAAGATCGCCAGTGATACTACAGTAGGCGTACTCGCAGAAACTAGACAAGATCGCCAGTGATACTACAGTAGACGTACTCGCAGAAACTAGAGAAGATCGCCCCGTGATACTACAGTAGGCGCACTCGCAGAAACTAGAGAAGATCGCCAGTGATACTACAGTAGGCGTACTCGCAGAAACTAGAGAAGATCGCCAGTGATACTACAGTAGGCGTACTCGAGAAACTAGACAAGATCGCCAGTGATACTACAGTAGGCGTACTCGTAGAAACTAGACCTGATCGCCAGTGATACTACAGTAGGCGCACTCGCAGAAACTAGAGAAGATCGCCAGTGATACTACAGTAGGCGTACTCGCAGAAACTAGACAAGATCGCCAGTGATACTACAGTAGACGTACTCTCAGAAACTAGAGAAGATCGCCAGTGATACTACAGTAGGCGCACTCGCAGAAACTAGAGAAGATCGCCAGTGATACTACAGTAGGCGTACTCGCAGAAACTAGAGAAGATCGCCAGTGATACTACAGTAGGCGTACTCGCAGAAACTAGACAAGATCGCCAGTGATACTACAGTAGGCGTACTCGTAGAAACTAGACCTGATCGCCAGTGATACTACAGTAGGCGCATTTGCAGAAACTAGAGAAGATCGCCAGTGATACTACAGTAGGCGTACTCGCAGAAACTAGACAAGATCGCCAGTGATACTACAGTAGCGTACTCTCAGAAACTAGAGAAGATCGCCAGTGATACTACAGTAGGCGCACTCGCAGAAACTAGAGAAGATCGCCAGTGATACTACAGTAGGCGTACTCGCAGAAACTAGAGAAGATCGCCAGTGATACTACAGTAGGCGTACTCGCAGAAACTAGACAAGATCGCCAGTGATACTACAGTAGGCGTACTCGTAGAAACTAGACCTGATCGCCAGTGATACTACAGTAGGCGCACTCGCAGAAACTAGAGAAGATCGCCAGTGATACTACAGTAGGCGTACTCGCAGAAACTAGACAAGATCGCCAGTGATACTACAGTAGACGTACTCTCAGAAACTAGAGAAGATCGCCAGTGATACTACAGTAGGCGCACTCGCAGAAACTAGAGAAGATCGCCAGTGATACTACAGTAGGCGACTCGCAGAAACTAGAGAAGATCGCCAGTGATACTACAGTAGGCGTACTCGCAGAAACTAGACAAGATCGCCAGTGATACTACAGTAGGCGTACTGTAGAAACTAGACCTGATCGCCAGTGATACTACAGTAGGCGCACTCGCAGAAACTAGAGAAGATCGCCAGTGATACTACAGTAGGCGTACTCGCAGAAACTAGACAAGATCGCCAGTGATACTACAGTAGACGTACTCTCAGAAACTAGAGAAGATCGCCAGTGATACTACAGTAGGCGCACTCGCAGAAACTAGAGAAGATCGCCAGTGATACTACAGAAAGGGGTACTCGCAGAAACTAGAGAAGATCGCCAGTGATACTACAGTAGGCGTACTCGCAGAAACTAGACAAGATCGCCAGTGATACTACAGTAGGCGTACTCGTAGAAACTAGACCTGATCGCCAGTGATACTACAGTAGGCGCACTCGCAGAAACTAGAGAAGATCGCCAGTGATACTACAGTAGGCGTACTAGTAGAAACTAGACAAGATCGCCAGTGATACTACAGTAGGCGTACTAGTAGAAACTAGACCTGATCGCCAGTGATACTACAGTAGGCGTACTAGTAGAAACTAGAGAAGATCGCCAGTGATACTACAGTAGGCGCACTCGCAGAAACTAGAGAAGATCGCCAGTGATACTACAGTAGGCGTACTAGTAGAAACTAGACCTGATCGCCAGTGATACTACAGTAGGCGTACTAGTAGAAACTAGAGAAGATCGCCAGTGATACTACAGTAGGCGTACTCGCAGAAACTAGACAAGACTGCCAGTGATTATACTACAGTAGGCGTACTCTCAGAAACTAGACAAGATCGCCAGTGATACTACAGTAGGCGTACTCTCAGAAACTAGAGAAGATCGCCAGTGATACTACAGTAGGCGCACTCGCAGAAACTAGAGAAGATCGCCAGTGATACTACAGTAGGCGTACTAGTAGAAACTAGACCTGATCGCCAGTGATACTACAGTAGGCGTACTCGCAGAAACTAGACCTGATCGCCAGTGATGTCTGTAGCCACGGTAGCTGAAGAAGATCGTCAGGGGACCTGCAATAACTCCAATGAACGTCGACGCTGTGGAACTGCAGTCGGACCAAAAATCCCCAAACCCCGGGGCCTCCATTTGGGGGGGGAAAGGGGGTTGGGGGGGGGGGGGGGGGGGGGGGGAGGGGGGGGGCGGGGGGGGGGGGGGCCAAAAAGGATGAGGGACGGGGGAAAACCGGTGGGAATTTTTTAATTTTCCCCACCCCAAACCTGGAAGGGTCCGGGGGGTTTGGGGTGGTGGTGATGGTGGTCCCGGGGTTTTGGTGGGTGGGGGGGTGGGGGGGGGGGGGGTGGGGGGGGGGGGGACACGGGTTATTTGGGGGGTGCTGTGGGGGTTTGTAATTTACCCTAATGAGGGCAAACCTAAAACACACCACCATTGTAGCGGGATGCCAGCAGTTGGGTTTTCCTTCAAATTCTTTAAAAAATAATATTAAATATTATTATGTAGGAAAGACGCATAAGATTGATGACTGATCTTTAAATCTTTGACCTGCTAAAGATTTTAGGCCTAGTCTTACAATCTGTCCTTGCTGAAATACAACAACAACAGCACACAGACACAGACACACACGCACGCACGCACGCACGCACGCCCCCACACACATGCAAAGAAAGGGCATAAAATTTGGAAAAAGGGGTTAAAAATTTCCCCAAAAAAATAATTAGTTTTTTTGTCTTTGGAAATTTTTCCCAAGGGGAAAGGGCAATATATATATATATATATATTTTATTTTATTAAATATTAATAAAAATAAAATTTCAAATTTTTATTTTAAAACCGATTTTTGGGGAAAATCCCTAGGGGAAAGAGAGAGAGAGAGAAGAGAGGGGAGAAGGGGGAAAAAGAGAGAAAAGAGAGGGGGGGAGAGAGAAAAAGAGAGAGAGGTTTCTTGCTGGAGTGACAGAGACTGCCATCCACAGACAGCAGACAGAGACAATTATCTATCGCCCTATGAATGCAAAGGGAAATAGCGGTTTATTTCTCTGCGGCTTTCGTCTCCACTCTTTCCTCCGTTTAGTGGCCACAATCTTCGTTCTGATCACCACGTTCTGCCAGCCATTCTGCCGGGGTCTGACTGACTGTCTGCTTACAGTCAGCCAGTCTCTGTGCACAGCCCTTGCTGGAGGGCGAAAAACAAAAGCTGTTTGTGTTCAAAGTTCAAGGGCAAAGTGTTCATCCAGAAAAGCAAACAGCGCTTAGTGGCCAATTTGTGAACGAGGGCACCTCAACAGCCCGGCCCCGTCCTCAATTATTTATCCAGGTGGGAAACACAAGAGAGAAGACGCCTGTGGGTTGGGAAGGGGGTAGGGGCGAGGGGTGGGGGCGAGGGGTGGGGGAGGGGCGGGGAAGCAGGAGCAAGGGGTCGAAGCCCAAAAGTCAAAGCCTTGGGCAGCTCAGTTGCAGCGTGACCTGCAGGAGGCACAGAGACTGGAGGTCCTTCCCACGGACCGTATGGAAAGAGTCTATGGAGGCTTCCACGGTCTTTGGTTGCATGCGGTTTGCAGTCAAATGGGCCAGTAATTAACACAGGCGACCGACGTGGACTGTTTTGTGTGTATGCTTGAGCAGTACTGGCCAGAGAGAGAGAGAGAGAGAGAGAGAGAGAGAGAGAGAGAGAGAGAGAGAGAGAGAGAGAGAGAGAGAATAGAAATAGAAAATTCCCAATAGAAATATGATAAACAAAAGGGAAATAAAACCAACATTATTGTTAAATCAGCTCCAATCAAGTGCCTATGCCCCGTGGTCCACAATACTAAATGGACAACTTTACTTGTTGATGTGTTATAACTTGGCTGCTCTCGGATGTGTGTGTGTGTGTGTGTTGTGTGTGTGTGTGTGTGTGTGTGTGTGTGTGTGTGTGTGTGTGTGTGTGTGTGCGCGCGCGCGTCTGTGTATGGTGTTGGCATTACAACAAAAGGAACTTTTTCACATCAGGAGTGCTAAAACTAAAAGCCTGTTAGAAACAAAACACAACACAGCGCACCAAAATAAAACGGGGAGATGTCAAGTGCCTGTGTCCGGTAAAACTGTCTTGCCAAAGAGCACCCTCAGTCTGCCTTGCTCGTTGTTGCTGGGGTCACAGACCTGTACCGACATACGCAGGTCTATCCCCTGGCCACAGACCTGTACCGACATACGCAGGTCTATCCCCTGGCCACAGACCTGTACCGACATACGCAGATCTATCCCTTGGCCACAGACCTGTACCGACATACGCAGATCTATCCTCTGGCCACAGACCTGTACCGACATACGCAGGTCTATCCTCTGCCCACAGACCTGTACCGACATACGCCGATCTATCCTCTGGCCACAGACCCGTACCGACATACGCCGATCTGTCCTCTGGCCACAGACCCGTACCGACATACGCAGGTCTATCCTCTGGCTATTTAGTCCCATCTCAGAGCCGCTTGGCATGAACTAGATCACTTCTGTACAAAGAAATTACTGCTCAAATCTGTCAGTAGACCAGAAGGTGGCGACTTCAGTTCTATCCTCTGGCTACTAAGTCCTATCTCGGAGCCGCTTGGCACTGAACAGATCTCTTCTGTGCATAAAAATGACTTGTCAAATGTGTCACTAGACCACAGGGTGGCTACTTATAACAACAATAAAAATTAAAATAATGGGTACTTAGATAGAACGCCTAACTCGTACTGGCGGCCTAAGCGCATACAAATTATTTTAACGTATATAATTACACACACACACACACACACACACACACACACACACACACACACACACAACACACACACACACACAGGCACGCACACACACACACATACACGCGCACCCACCCACCCACACAGGCACCCACCCATACGTTACCAGCCAGCTTCTGTCCCTTGCAAAATAACAGCATACAACAGCTCTAAAATTTTGCAACTGACTGCTTTTATCAAGTCATTTAAATTTCTCCCCCCCCCCCCCCCCTCAAAAAAAAAAAAAAAAAAAAAACCACTTCCCATCCCTCTCGTAGCGGAAATAAGACAAAAAACAACAACAACAAAAACAACAACTCTTCTTGACTGCCAGCGTTAAACAAAAAGATGAAATCACACACGGTTAACACAAAGCTAAATTCAATACTTCACACACGGCTAAACAATATCAAATAAAAATATATACACGAACATTTTAGACAATTCTTGCCTTTGCCATACACCAGAAAGGCAGTTATTCTATATAGTTATTCTCCCCCACCACCGAAAAAACTAAAACAAAAAAACAACCACACACACACACACACACACACACAAACAAAAACAAAACAAACAAAAAACAAAATTAACAAGAACAGACACAAGTTTTCTAAACGAAAACCGTGAATTTTGTTTGGTTATTTCCATTAAAAATAAAATAAATCAATTGTTAAAATGATTGAATGTAGAATAACTGTTCGTCGTTTGATATAGGCAAAAAGGCAAATTCAGCCAAACTTGCCAGATTGCGCCCCCCCTCCGAAAACAAAAAACCCTAAGTAAACACAACCCTCACCTAAAAACCAAACACAGACATATTCTGACCTGTTTAAATCAAAAGGCGTTCAATTTAAACTTGCTCATTTTGGTCTCTTTAAGCATATATGTCATATATCAAGGTCACGGGGCAAACAAATGAAAGAAAAGAACACTTGCGGTTCGGGACGTCTATCAGCTTACAAGCTGATGTAACGGAGTTCCTGTGGAAAGTCGCCCTGATGTAACCGTAATGGTTGACTGGGCGTAAAACACCAAGTTACTTACATCCAAATTCCAAGCACTGGTTTACGACATCCTTCCTTTGGAGGAATGTGCCGTAAAGCTATGCTCGGAGTGTGACTTACTTCCTGTGGAAACGAAGAGCAAGCATTACGTGAGCCGGTTTGGCCTAGCGGTAAGGCGTTAGGTTGGTAAGCGGAAGGACCATGGTTCGATACCGCTTCGGCTCTCCTTTCTCTTCAAAAACGTTGTGGTTTGAGGACACTGTCCTGTGACTTTGTCCATCACTTCCTACTGAAACATTAAAATGGCTCACATCGCTGCCCATCTTAATGCGGGAATCGTTCTGGGGTGACAGTGTAGCGATAGGTATATAATCTCCCTCTCCCCCCCCCCCCCCCCCCCCCCCCCCCCCCCCCGTCCCTAATAAGCCTTATGGTTTCTGTGGACGTTAAGCACCATGCTTACTTACTTGCAAGCATTACACGCAGCACGTGAAACCAGAAAGGCGGCCCACACTGACCCACAAAACTGGCCATGCATTGCACGGAAGAGAAGAGCACAGGCGCGGCGCAGCAACATTGACACACGCAACTCGCCACAGGCATGCTTGTACTGACACCGGGCAACCGGCTACTGCCCTCCTTGTGTGTGTGTGTGTGTGTGTGACTGTGAGATGTGTGTGTGTGTGTGTGTGTGTGTGTGTGTGACTGTGATGTGTTGTGGTGTGTGTGTGTGTGTGTGTGTGTGTGTGTGTGTGTGTGGTGGTGGTGCGTGTGCTGTGTGTGTGTGTGTGTGTGTGTGTGTGTGTGTGTGTGTGTGTGTGTGTGTTGTGTGTGTGACAGTGTGTGTGTGTGTGTGTGTGTGTGTGTGTGTGTGTGTGTGTGTGTGTGTGTGTGTGTTGTGACAGTGTGTGTGGTGTGTGTGTGTGTGTGTGTGTGTGTGTGTGTGTGTGGTGTGTGTGTGTGCGTGTGTGTGTGTCGTGTGTGTGTGTGTGTGTGTGTGTGTGTGTGTGTGTGTGTGTGTGTGTGCGCGCGCGCGCGCGCGCGCGCGTGTGTTTGCCTGTGTGTGTGTGTTTCAAATGTTAAGAGAATCACACCGGCCCCTTCCGGTCGTTTACCATAGGCCGGGGTTGTCGATTGATCAACACACAGCGAGACTGACCAGCTGGCCATAAAGCCTGGTCAACAACCCCCCCCCCCCCCCCCCCCTTCCATTCCTCGCCTCTCTCGCGTGTCGGCCAGTGGCTCGTGCCAAGTCCGTGAAAGTTGGGCAAACGTGCAACTGATAAAAGATAGTATTCGTCTTCACGATAACTATGCAGATAGATACCCCGATCATCGAGGAACCGACTCTACAGAAAGGTTGCTTGCGAAGCAGATTAAAAGATAATGTCACTGACTAATTTGAAAGCTGGTTATGTCTAGCCTACATTAGTAACTTGTTCAGCTAGTGGTTTGGGCCTCAAACTGGCTTTAAAACTGAGACCACTGATTTTTTTTTATCCCGCCCCTATGGTTTCTGTAGACGCATCTTAAGCACCATGTTTACTTACTTACCACTGATTGTGATCGTGATTATACAGGCATGTCCTTCTATCCATCCCTTCAGTGCAAATCTGAAAGCAGGGAGGGTCGCAGCCGTATCATCATTTAGGCTGCGGGACACGAGTTCGATAGTCGACTGTTTGCTTGGCCGAAATCAAGCCTTGCGGCAATATCAGTCGCGATAGTATCTGGGCTGGAAAACCCAGCAGCGTCCCACCGGACAATTTTGTCGATGTCTACACTGAGTTTCCAGTCATTTTTAAATAACACAACACACGACTAAGCAGTAAATAAGGATCAAGCCATAGCTCATACCTTTACAAATCAGAAAAGAATCAAAAGTAAAGACACCTGTCTTTCGGTATAGATCAGAGTTCAGGAGCTGTGTGAAAGTCGAGGTGGCCGTCCTGGGCTCCCCGTCCTAATGAGCCTTATGGCTTCTGTGGACGTAAAGCAACATTGAACCATGCTTAGGCATTGGTCACAGTTTATCCTCGGACACGAAGCTCTACATCATCATCATCTTCCGGTCATTCAACGAGCATGCAGACAGTCGATGCAGATTCGGTCTGTGCACGCTCGCCGTCTGCTCTGTGAAAACAGAAGCTCGGATAGCCTAGCCAAGCAACACACAGTAGCCGCTAGAACGTTTTGTGAATGAACACGTAGTTCAAGTGTAACTTACCGACTTCTCCTAGTAATACCACGTTCTTCGGGACGTTTCGCTCAGCCGAAGAGTCCGATCCAGACAGCCGCTGTTTCTCGAAACAATCACAGCACGTGTCACAAGCCAAAGCCAAAAAACAACAACAAAATCTGTGTAGCGAGCTGTAAACAAACACGCCTGCCGAGGACTCTCTGTCTCGTCCCCCCCACACACTGCAGCGGGTGATGGTACCAGAGCACGTACCAGACTTTCAAACCCCAGTGCACTGGGTTGTCGTGGTTTGCCTCACGAATCTACGTGGTCACAGCTAGAGTATGAGAGACGAGGCCAAAATGCTGATGTTTGGGCAGCTATGAGACCAGACGATGGAGGGCCGGCGAAGAGATGCTGAGAGAGCAGCTGAGCACCACTGAATGCACATGTTGTGTGTGTGAGAGAGTAGAGAGAGAGAGAGAGAGAGCGAGCGTGTGTGCCAACTTCCTCAAACATCCCGTGTTGCTGCCTTCGTTCCAGTATTCCCGTTTTGTGTCCTTCGTCGCGTAACTCTCAGGGCGTTCAAATGAAGTTTCAAGCTTGTCACGTGGTGGCCGGGTTAGCCTGAGCGGCTTGCTTTTCTACGTCGGGATCACGGACATAATTGTAACGGACACGGATTATGTAAATATTCTACAGAGGCCGGGGGAAATCAAGAATAGGGAAATGGAGCTGGGCTCTCATAGCTGGATGGTTTGTCTCACTGCAGAGTTGTTCCTCAACAGTTGCTTTTCGGACACCCTTTCGTGACTTTGCTCCGCACAGCTAATGAAACAGCGAAGTACACAAGTTGCTACGCACTGACGGGGTCCCCACCTTCTTAACATTGTTGTTCTGGCGGTGGCTGACGGTCTCTTCGGTCTTTGATGATGATGAAGTGATGCTTAATGTCCTCAGATGTCAGTTGACATATTAGGGACAAGTTGTGACCAATGCCGAAGCACGGTTCAATAATTCTTTACGTCCACGGAAACCAGAAGGCTCGTTAGGACGGACAGCCCAGGACGGCCACCTCGACTCTCACACAGCTCCTGAACTATGTGACGGTCTTTGCGGGTCGAAGCGCTTGAAATACGACTGAGCCGGCTGTTCATCTCTACCCGATCCCCTCCTTTCCCCGTCCCTAACTGAGAAGCCTTATGGTTTTTGTGGACGTAAAGCACCATGAAAGAATACCGAAAAGAACTATTCGAAACAGCCTGTTCTGGGGTGGAATATGAGTAATGAATGCCTGCGTGCTTATATGATATCAGAAGCAATGTTTGACTGTTTTGTATACTTTCTACTTTTACCAGTTATTTTCAACCGTTTAATTGTTTAGTGCCGTATCTGGACTTTGAGTGAACCAGAAGACAAATGTTCAGTTTATATATTTATCATCAATAATAAAGTTCTTTTGAATGCATCACGACTCAAACAATGTGATCATTCAATCTAGAATGAACAGTATGGACAAAACATGCACAGTGACTGTCTAATGTCTGCTAGCTGCGAATTGTGAAGTGCTTAGGGCTCATCTGGAAATGAGCGGCTTGACAGGTGTTCATTATTATTGCTATCATCCACCATTGTAGGGGTGGGGGTGGGGGAACTGGTACAAATCGCCTGATTACCCGAGACAGAGTTCATACGTTTTGACCAGACGTTAAAAACCAATTACTCTCTCCAGCTACTCGAATTCACGACAGACAGTAAAGGAATAACATCAAAACACATTTGTCTAACAGGCAGATAATAATAATCAGGGGAAATTTGTAAACCCTGCGACTAAAACATCAACCACACAAAATTGAGTGTTTTCTCATTTTTAAAATGCGCAGCTGATTTTATTAATTTAAAAACCAAGTTTCGTGAGTGACGATTAGCGAGACTGCCCAAAACTGCAGCAAATGTCCCAAGTCGCCTGTGACTGTTGCACACACCGTCTCAGACGTTTTGGCAGACCAGACGAGCGTAATTCACGTAAGGCCGTAAAAACTCCAAAGTTGTTGGAGTAAAAAACAGCAACAACAGAGTTTCGAGTAGGAAGCAGAGTTCAGAGCTCAGGAGTAAGTAATTTGGTGTTTTACGCCCAGTCAACCATTACGGTTATATCAGTCAACCATTACGGTTATATCAGTCAACCATTACGGTTATATCAGAGCGACAGGGCCGCTCAGGAGCTGTGTGAGCTGAAGTCGGGGTGGACGTCCTGGGCTCCCTGTCGAGCCTGATAGTCCTTACGGTCTCTGTGGACGTAAAGCAACACTGAACTGGAACTACGAAGCAGACTATCTGAGCAGAGAGCCGACTGTTTGCACATAAAGCCATACACACTTCAAACAGGCTCCCGGATCCAATACGTTTAGCTGTATGACCGGAAGATAGAAGGTCGTAACCACTGAACCACGGGAGTCGCGGAACGAACCCTGCATCCTGCCGTCGTGCTGAACTTATCTCCCGCCTTCTCCCACTCACGTGACCACGTGCTTACCTCCTCGAAATAGTTCCAGCGCCAAACTGAAAATCAGTGATTCGGCGGACTCCTCTGGGGCGGTGCCACCACGTTCACAACATCGCCGCTAGAAGCAATTTTCGTGTTCAAGGGGATCTCACCGAGGTGATAAACGGGGGCCTTTTGCCACAGCAGTAAATTGCACACGGGAGACTGCAGTACAGGCGTAAAATCAGCCGAGATTGAAGTCCGTGTAGTCGTGGCGTGTGCTGTTACAGCACCAGGCAAGCCATGCAGTTATGGCGTAAACAAACTCACGTGCCGTGTGCGCGCTTTCAGCCCCGCCCCACGCTGTTCAATAGACATGCCCATGCTGTGCGGTTGGAACATCTGTGGACTCATTTATGTTGGTCCATGTAATTACCAGTTGGTGGGGGCTCGGTGATCTCGTACCGGCACCAAATACTATAGCTCAGCGATCCCATTGCATCAAATACGATAGTGATCCCACAGCATCAAATACGACAGCTCAATGATCCCATAGCATTAAATACGTTAGTGATCCCATAGTCAAATACGATAGCTTTGTGATCCCACAGCACCGAATACGATAGCTCAATGATCCCATAGCACCATATGCAATAGCGGCTCAGTGATCCCGCCATAGCACCAGATACGATAGTTAGTGATCTCAATACACCAAATACGATAGCTCGGTGATCCCACAGCATCAAATAGGATAGTGATCCCATAGCACCAAATATGACAGCTCAATGATCCCACAGCACCATATACGATAGCTCAGTGATCCCATAGCATCAAATATGATAGTGATCCCACAACATCAAATACGATAGTGATCCCATAGCATCAAATACAATAGCTCAGTGATCCCATAGCACCAAATACAATAGCTCGGTGATCCCATAGCACCAAATATGTCGGCGGCTTCATGATCCCACAGCATCAAATAGTATAAGATAGCAATCCCATAGCATCAAATATGATAGCTGCTTAGTGATCCCCAAGCACCAAATACAATAGCTTAGTGATCTCTCATAATTTATCTCCAAATACGATAGCTGTGATCCCATAGCACCATATACAATAGCTCAGTGATCTTAGAACCAAAATGTGATAGCTCTGCGATTACTGGCATAGCACCAAATATGATAGCGGTGATCGCATAGCACCATACAATAGCTCAGTGACCCCATAGCATCAAATATAGCTCAGTGATCCCATAGCACCAAATAAGATAGTTCAGTGATCCCATAACACCAAATACAATAGCTCAGTGTTTCCATACCACCAAATACAATAGCCCAGTGATCCCATACCACCAAATACAATATTCTTGATCAGCCATTGCTAGTTGATGCCAGTAAGTGAACTATGTGATCACTATTTTAGATACATATAGTTTAGTGATGCTGATCAATTTGCTTGGAAACTGGGATGGAGAGGGAAGCAATATTGTCTGTGAGTGTACACGCTGCGGGGGAGAGTAAACTAGGCAATGCATTATGGCGCATTAAAATCGTCGAAAAACAAAATTTGTAATCAGGCGATTTTATCTGCAAACAATTACCAATTCTGTCTTCACATAACTGTAATTAGATGATTTTGACACAAGCATGCCACTGGAAGCAACATGAATCGCTCATAATTACTGTTGTTTTTGATGCAAGCAAGCCATGGGAACCAAGCATCAAATGACATCATTTATTATGTAGATATCTAGTAATTATTTCAAATTAGTAATTTTGTTGAAATAACCCTTTCATGCTCTGCCCAATGACTTACTAGCATCAAAAGCACGCAATTACTAATTAATCACTAACAGCACATGTGTGGAGGCCAGCCAGTTAATTTGGAGGATGGTCAGATTTTGCGTGAATGATGTTCTGGGCTGGAATTTTGTTCTTGAAACTTTGCACCTGAAGTTCCCCTCAGGGTCATCTTGAATTTTCCTGTGGATTAAATTGAATGGCAAATTCACCCACATCAAAATTGCACGATGCTGTTGGCAACTGCCATTGCTACAAAGAAAAAGGAAGTGCTGACATGCCCACATATGCGCACTTACACCTTTTCAACATAATCAGTACGTAGGTGGACATTATTGCAATTATGTACTTTTAAAGCAAGTAAGCAGCACAAAAGGCACAAAATTACTATCTCAAGATAATTACTAATTATGTGTTTTTGACACAAGTAAGCCGCTGTGAGGCAAGACAAAATTAGTAATTATGTGCACATAATTAGTTTTTTTTAGTTTTTTTAAAGCCGCCATAATGCATAACGTAAATCAGGTTGTGTACTGTTGTAATGTTTCATGTATAGCGCTTTGAGCCTCGCACATGTATCACAGAGGGATTCAGCGCATTAGAAATGCATTTATTATTATTATAATAGAAACCAGAAGAAACCCAACAAACCAAGCAACTGGCAACCACTACCTTCAACATTATTTTAGCCACATGGCTGGAGTGAACTCTGACCTGCACATGGGCTGTTTCTGTTTGTTCTCACAGTTTTGTTTTTACCAATGTGGGAGACTCTTAGGCATTGCTACAGGGGGGAAACAGTAAGTCAAACAAATAAAAGAAAAAAGAATATGTTGGACTGTTCCCCAATGTGTGGTCTCAGTATTCACTTGATGAAACTTGCATTCCCCGCAGGATACAGTATGACCTATCACAATGAAACGGAAGCCGGCCAGTCCGTAAGGCACTCTTTGATTCGTTGTACATGCAACCAGATAAATTCTGTGCATCCTCCACTTCACGCACTTGCCCAAATTTGGAAAGGACTATTATAATAAACTACACGCTACTGTACCACTGACCAGTTTAAGACTGAACTAGATTGGACTGGCCTTTTTGAACAATGCATGTGTTGAGTCAGAAGGCTTGGGTGATACTTCCCATTCCTGTAACATGCAAACACTTGACACAAAACAAAACCCATTGCCAAAAGGCTTTCAGATTTATTTCCAAAAGTTTCTGGTGACTTCAGGAGGACAGAAAACAAAACAAAAAAGCATTCATAATTATACTGACAGAACTGCAGAACTGCGAGTTGAGCATGTACATATATCTATAATGTGACATAAATAGAACAAGCAGTTTATTCATTTGGTAAGATCATCGTAATTGCAGATCAGACACATAATAGAATACACGTTGCGTAAAGCTGCAATGGGCCAATGGTGAGAGCAGATGAAAACAATGGTAAAGTGACAGGTATTACTACTCCTCCACATGCATGCCTTCGCAGATGAGACGATGATGAAGTCTGGAACGACAGTCATGCAGTCAGAAACCGGGCAGCTGAGAATACGTGTGAAGACTGCCCACACAGGTGACTGCCCAAACTTTCTCTGGGCAAAACAGTCGGTGGCACAGAATGATCGAAATGTCCTGGTAATGATGATTTCCACTATTTGAATAGAATGGTCCTTTCTCCTCTGCATTTCTTGCCGAAATGGATTCACGTTCTTTTTTTCTTCTTCATCATTTTATGCCACAGTATTTCTGAAAGCAGACCCACTGCCACTTCTTAAACAAGAAATGGTCATAGAAGGTGTCAAAAATGGTCCATTTCTGGAGTTAGAGTGGTGTAGGTTAGTTACAGAAAAGTAATCCACTTGATGAAGCAGACAGAAAGGACCATTCTATGCAAACGAGTAAACTGCACATCTTTCTTCTTTTTTAAGCAGCAATTTTACCCTCAAAATCAAGTAAGCGGTTTGTAAGGCAGCTTTAACACCAAAATCAGGACACACTGAAACAAAGTACTGTGGTGAAGTGTTTCAAAACACCCACTGGGAAAAGAAAACAGAGAGAAGACGATAAAATTGACACCGACAGTGAAGTATTGAGGCGATGCATAATGGGACAAAAAGTATGCAACATCCTCGTCACTCGCATGGTGGAAATGAATGATTAGTATTTCTTGCAATTTTAAATCTGCTTATGCGAGTACACTTCAAGCATGTGCACTATGAACAATGGGATGTGTCTGTTATACTATATATAATATAGCACTACATTTGTTTTTGTATCAAAAAAGAATCTTTAAAAAGGAAGGGGATGGAGGCATTGCCATTGTTTCCTACAATAAGAGTGGGGAAAAGTGGATGCACATGACACACTCTCATCCTCTCATACTTGTTGAACCTCTGTGCTTCTTCTTTCAATAAAAGAAAAAATGCAAACAGAATTTCTTTCTATCAATATCTGCTCATCTCACATGCACGCAAACAACTGACTATGCATGATAATAATAGTAATAATACACGAGGTATGGAAACAAACTCTGATGTGATGCTCAACACAAGGTTATTCTTCCTGTGCTGTTATCTTTCACTTAGTTTTCTGCTGGCACATTAGTCACAAAAACACATACTGTATTCAGAATACTCTATTCATTCCATTACAGGAAATTACAGAGATAGCAGATATCTATCTACTACAGTCTCTATTCTATTTGACCATATTTCATATTCTACTCTCTTGGTATTGACTTATTCCATTCTTCAAACTCAAACAGGTAAAATCACAATCTTGCTGCATGGAAAATGTTTAGAAAAAATGTTGGGCTGTAAATATGCCTTGAAATAGGGTCATATTTTAAAAAAAAAACCACTTACAAAATCCGTTTAGAAAATCCACATAAATTATTATCATCATATTCTATTCATATCATCATTATTAAACTGAAACAGAAACTTTCAGGGGGAGGGGTGGTTAAAGAGAGAACAGGGCTGAGCAAGTAATGCAAATGTAATCAATGTCTGGTATTTCTGAAGCAACATGATTTCAAAAGCCACTCAAAAGTCAGATACCCGCACAACATTCACAGAGCTGTCATAAGAAAATGGGAAACCACCAAATTTCCCCTCACCGTAGCGAACAGAAGTGGGTTTTCCGTCCAATACATATACAAAGATGAATGTTGTTTCCAATGGTGGTGAACAGTAAAATTTGCATAACCATGATGAAACATATAAAAGCACACACAAAACAAAAGCACCCCACAAGCATTAAAATATTGATAAAATAACATTGTAGCTGCTTTTCTGTTACTGTAATTGCAAATACGGTTTACCTTCAAGCCGTTAACAGTAGTCTGAATGCACTGATGACACGCACCACAAGTAAAACCAGACTGGTTCAGTTTACCTCAGGCCCTAGCAGAACGCAACTGAAATACAAATGTAATTTAATCTAGGTGAGCAAAAGAGGAACAACTGCACCATCTCATTCCTCTTCAAGTGTTGCTTTATGTTCGCATGGAGATCGTGTCGACTATTAGGGACGGGGAGCCCAGGATGTCCACCTTGACTTTCCCAGAGCTCCATGAGCAGGGCTGTAGAAATACATTCTTGCAGCTGCCCATAGCGGTCTAGTTAGTGGTTGGGGTCTAACCAACTGTCAATTACTCAGGGTGGGTTGAATATAATGTAAAGCCTCCAGGTGAGTTGAAACCCAAAGCCACCACCCTCCTGGGCAAGTCATAGCTTTGCCCTCTGCAATGACCCCCCCCCCAAATTTTATAAAGCCCTGCTAGGAAAGTCATAGCTTTGCCTTCTGCAATGATCCCTCCCCCCCCCACGATTTTATAAAGCCCCATTGTAAAAGTTACAGCTTTACCTGCTGCAATGATATTTTTTTCTTCTTCCATTTTTTCTCCTCCTGATTTTATAAAGCCCTGCTGGGCAAGTCGAGCTTTGCCTTCTGCAATATTTTTTCCTTCTGATATTTTTCATAAAACCCCACTGGGCAAATTGTAGCTTTGCCTTCTGCAATAGCGGGGAAGTCACAGCTTTGCATCCCACGGGACAAGCCATAGCTTTGCCTTCTGCAAGGATTTCCCTCCCCCCCTTCCGATTTGATAAAACCCTGTCTGGCAAGTCATAGCTTTGAGTTCTGCAATGATCACCTTAAAAAAAAAAAGTTAATGGATTTTATCAAACTATCTTGATCATCAGAGAAGAAATCAGAGCTGAGTTGTCTCAAGTGATATGTCATTCCCATTTTAACTTGGCTAAAACAATGAAAATGAAATTGAGAATGAAATCGAAAGGAAGAAAAAAACCAAAAATATTTTAGGACACAGATTTTGTGCTGGAATAATTCCTTCAGGCTTGGGGATTTTCATATTCACTAACCTGGGGGGCTAGTAAAAGATCTTTAACTTCTGCAGGCCTCCTGGAGTATACAAAACAGACAACATTAATCTGTCACCTCACAAACCCAGAAATATCCTCTGAATCTGTCAACATCCCATTTCGGTCATGCACGATGTAACATAGACTACTTGCAAAATGACTAAAGAAAGAGATTTTTGTCTATCAAACTTCACCTTGTTTTATCAAAAAACAATAAAACTGGGTATCAAAGTAACACAGCAAATCTAATACTATAAGACACTACTGTCTGATCCAGGTATGCATGGAATGCAGACAATCCAGTACGGGTGTCAGGGAGCACGAAAAAAAGGGGGGAAAATTGCCATGGTTAGCAGTTCAACATGCGATGGTGTTACACTCCAAATCTCTAATGCCATCTAAAAACACTAAAACTGAATGATAAATATGATCCAGTGTTGAAGATCAAATATGGGCTGTTTCAGCAGTTCCCAGTTTGTGACCTCATACATTGGGACACTTCCACCTGGGGGCATTACCAGCTCCCAAAATTCAAAAGATTAAAACTTTATTTACCGACTTGCACGTAAATGATCAGATGTACGTAATGGCTAAAGCATCGTCGTCTGCTAAGAGGATGCAGCTATGAGACTGAAATGTTATGGTGCACATATGTATACATCTATGCCTCTCCTGCTTTTCCTCTGTCAAAGATACCAGCACAACTTTTCAGTCAGAGGCTGTACGCATTTTTAGGCCTACTACTGACAAATTTGTCCGCAATTCTTAGAATATGCACAACAGCCTAATTCATATTCTGAATAAAAATACAGCAAATCTACACTGCAGACTCATTACTCGTCAAACAACCCCAACATGTAACTTGTAAATTTAGACAGCAGCCCCCCCTGTAATAGTTTAAGGGGAGACATGGGGGTGCAAAATTGACCAAATTGTCTTTTTGTGTGAAAATGAGATAGGGGCTGATTTTGACACTTTAACATCTCTTGTAACCATTCAGTAACTTATTTTGCATGCATGGTGTCTTTAACATGTATAATTTGTTAAATGTCAAGGGGATTCATATTAAGTAAGATGCTTTTCTATCTTTTCATGTGCGTTTTTTCACATTCTCACTTTTACATCTTTTTCAATTGTAAAACCACAAGGGTCCGCTTTGAGTAAAGGCAGAGTCTTGAAAGTTTAAATGCTGTTTGTGTATGTATTGATCTTTACTTGTACCAGGTGATTTGTAGATGGTGATATTTGTTTTAGTTTTATGCCGATTTGAAATATTATTGGTATCCTTTTTACAAGCATAAAATGTAAATAATACAATAAGGGAAAAGTATAATAACCACAAAATCCTTAGTAAAGGTGATGATAACACTGTTTGTATGTACTGTGAAAATAAAATGAATCTGCATGCAAAGACTTTGGAGTTTTAAGCTTTTTAAATAATTGTTTGGCGGCCATCTTAGATTGTTTCCATGGCAACAGGTTGTCAAAATGATGTAACAACATATTTTTGGAATTCTCCAAGTCATAACCTTTTAAATACATCCAAATCCCAACGTCTTAGATAAAAGAGGTTTGGGTCCATTTTGCACAACCATGTCCCCCCTTAATGATGCTACGAATCAACTCAGAACTGGACAATTCCAACCAACGTTCACTTTAACACTCCAGAAGTTTGAGATTCTGAATATCTCTCCTCTCTCTCAGGTACCCAGACCTGATGCTCAACTTCCTCTCATGAAGAGAGGGAAGGAGTATAGACGCCAGAAGAGAGGGTGGGGTGGAGAAACAGGACCATATCTTTCAAGCTTAAAGAGCACATCTGGTTTTCAGAAATGCCCTGGGTGACCTACAATCCCACAGTGAAGTGAACATAACAAACACCAAATAACACGGGGACTGAAAGGAAGGGGAAAACACAATTATTAATAGGCACACAACGAAGAGAGCGTGAGAAAGTACCCCCCGCCCCCCTCCGGCACATAAAGCGTACAAAATAATCATCACAATCATCCCACTGCATATAGCACTACATTATGACTAGCTACTTTGCCTAGCACGCTAGTCAGTGCTGTATGTGTCACAAAGGGATAAACATTAACGTGACTGAACAATATGGAAAGGCTACCACAGTAGATGCGACAGATGAAGCATGACAGAGAATGCCCTGATGGTGTATGTGAAACAGACCACACATAAATGACAAGTACCCACTTAATCAACAACCAGCCATAAGCATACGCACATACGTAAGTCGGCCACCACGTAAAGGTTTCTGCAATGTTCATAAAATTGTAGCATAAAAAAGCAGCAATTATGAAATATATTTACACAAAAACATGAATACACATTGCTGATTAACATGTCCACCATTTATTAACCACGTTCCATTAAATCCAAGTTGAAGTTGCTATGTACAGTATTGCACATGGGGATGGCGTTCACTCTCTCAGTCCCAGGGATGCACTCGTGACTCTCAGCCTTCACTACCTGGCTCTGTTGAGCAAACTCACACACAAACTCATGCACTTCAAAACAAAAAGTATCACTGTGACTGTGAGGAAAATTCATTTTTGTCAAACACATCCACATTCAGAACATCCTGTTGCTGTGTGCAGAGGTATCCCTCTATGTTTTGAGATGAGATGATGATGATCGCTTTTAAACAGCGCATTTCTCTGCTCTTGAGCAGCTAAATCAGTGACATAGACTTTCATAGCACATTTTGGACATCCCCCGAAGTGGTGTACTTGCAGCACTGTTTGGTTGTTACATGGATGGTGCCACGTGAAACTGCTGCCGGTTCTGTGTGTTCTGTGTACACCATACAACCATGCCACGTCACTTCACGCAAAGCCACATATATAGAGTGCTTGCATGTTTAGTGGTAACCTGCCACCTGCACTTTCTGGCAGAATGACCAGGATCTTTTATGTGCCAGTGCAGCGACACAGGGGTGGAACAGATACCAAAATAAGAATCAGCACAGAAAGCTGACCCTGGAGAAGACAATTCTCCCGCCACTCCTGCAGGGACTTGAACGCGTGATCTGATCACGAGTCCGGCAATGTAGCCACTGAGCTTCCCCAGCTCCCCAGATGGAGCTGGTGTATACACACCGGGGACAGTCATACAGAATGAGTTAAAAGACGCATCATATAAACAGGTCAACATTCTCCCCTATCAATTTTTCTACTGGCTGCCCCAAGTCACTATGTCCTAGGCCCTACTCAAAATGTTGACGAGGGGAAGACCTACAGCCCATGAATCAAATAACTCAAAGCTGTGTTGTGTCTGTGCAGAACACAAGTGTTGAGTTTTACAAAACCATCCAGTACCAAACATGTTGAAACCCTGCAGAGATTTTCTTTTAAACTCATACTCCCAAACACATGTAATTCTCAGTCCAGTTATTGACTGTTTTTCACACTCACACAAAAAGCTGTGTGGAGACAATGGAAAAAAAAAAAAAAAGGCAATGTAGCCATCATTTTTATATCAATGCCAAAGTTCCAAAATCCACAAGATATTTAGCTTATGAAGCTGAGGTTTTCTTTTGGTTCTGAGACCATTACACGTATGTTTTGTTTTTGTATTCAGACTCCTGCTCTAAATTCAGTTTCCAGTAGAGTTCTGGTACCAAAACTCTGACCATAAGAACTACTCTGTGTGTGTGTGTGTGTGTGTGTGTGTGTGTGTGTGTGTGTTTGTATCGAGACTATGTGAACCAGAAAAATAAGATTTTTTTTTTGATACAGCACAATGCCCACTGAACTGGCAATTCTCATATTTGTGTTTGAATAAGTTTGTTCAAGTTTTCTTTCGGCAGATTCACTAAGAATATGTTCAGCTCAGTAGGAAAGAAGCGACACACAAAAACTTGCCAAGTCAAACAATGACATGGCTAAAGTGCTGAACAGGATGCCATACCTATCCAGGAAAAACACAATCATCATCACCGGCATATTCACTTGTAACCCATGTGACATTTACCAGATTCATGTCAGTTTCACACCTGCCAGTCTTACTTTCTTAACCACCATTCTTTCCCTCAGCATCTGCCAGTCATACAATCATTGTAATGGGGTGAGAAGGGCTACTGCAAGCTACCCATGAAAAGATGCAACAAATATCATTCAATCCTGCATTTAATTTCTTCTTCTTCTCCTGTTGCCAAGCTTGATTTTGCTGTAAACCTACCTATCAATTCTGTTTAACATAACCAATTACCATCAGGGTTCACATACTAAGACAATGGATTCCGTACCCCCCCCCCCCCCCCCCCCCTCGACACATTAAGTACTCATATCAAAGTATGGTGCTGCAACCACAACTTATGCACAAGAAAGCTGCTACAAATGTGAAGAAGTCATTGGCAGTGCTGCACATCTTGATGATCATGGTAAGGCCATTCTTG
This sequence comes from Alviniconcha marisindica, assembly GCA_018857735.1. Taxonomy (NCBI): domain Eukaryota; kingdom Metazoa; phylum Mollusca; class Gastropoda; family Provannidae; genus Alviniconcha; species Alviniconcha marisindica. Next base: position 22,690 of record JABMCL010003209.1, read on the forward strand.
ACATAACTTTGCTGACTTGGCAAAAAACTACTTGGTTACTACATGTTTGGTCATTTTGGTTCTTAATATGAAAACAGCGGGCTATCCATGCCCTATGCTGCAGAAGCACATCCCTTTTTTGTTTCTATTCTTGCAACTGTGATCCGATGGGACACACAGTCTTTTTATTCCCAGTGATGAAAGGTTCTTTTTCCATTGTTTGCAGGTCGAGACAGCTCACAGTAAACAATCGCAGATGATCTGGTCACGTCCAATAAAATGACATGCCAATCAGTGGCCAGCTTCAGACACGACATCACCAAGACTTTGCACAACATGACTTGCAAGGTACTTTGATGAAGAAAAGCCTTGTTGATGTTACTGACACTACTTTGCCAAGCGACTTCATGGTATATTAAGAACAGGCTGTACCAGTATGTGTGCAGGTTTTCCCTATCCCTATTCTATCTGCAGGTTTCTCTATCCCTATTCTATCGGCAGGTTTTTCCATTTAAACTATTCCTGTCTGCAGGTCTTCCCTTTCACTCTGTCCCTATGTGCAGGTCCTCCCTTTCAAACTGTCCCTATGTACAGGTCCTCCCTTTCAAACTATCCCTATGTACAGGTCCTCCCTTTCAAACTATCCCTATGTGCAGGTCCTCCCTTTCAAACTATCCCTATGTGCAGGTCCTCCCTTTCAAACTATTCCTATCTGCATTTCTTCCCTTTCAAACTAGATCTATCTGCATGTCTTCCTTTTCAAACTCTCTATCTGCAGTTTTTCCCTTTCAAACTAGATGAGATCTATCTGCATGTCTTCCCTTTCAAACTATCCCTATCTGCAGTCTTCCCTTTCAAACTATTCCTATCTGCAGGTGTTCCTTTTCAAACTAGGTCTCCCCTTTTAAATTATTTGCATATGCAGGTCTTTCCTCTCAAACTTTCTGTTATTCTCAAAAGAGGAGTTCTACTGTACTGCTAAAACTGGGCTAGCTGGGTTTCCCCATTTTTTCATCCAAGATCCCTGCAAGATACAACATTCATTAAAAAAAAAAAAGCCTCAAAACTGTGTACACTATCAGGAAAATCAGTTCCCAGCAGTTTCTTCAAAAGAAAAACTCCATTAATGCTTCATTCTGTTTCAATCCTGAACACTTCCCACACAGCATAGAACTCTGAGCCACCTCGAAACAAAATCTGAAGATGCTTCTTGTGACCATTAAAAAAAAAAGAGAGAGAAGGAAATGTGTTTTTCATCGTAGTTACCCTCACATATGCACACACACAAACCACCATTCTGTACAATTAGCATCAACTTCTTTTTCTATCAGATTAACCCCACATTATCTTTCTTGCCTACCCATGTATTGTAAGTCACGTGAAAGAATCAACCGTCTGTACATAATTATCAAATACGATATTAGTAATATATTAAATACATTGTAGGTTTCTCTGAAAGGTTGGCGCCACTCAAAATTGCGGCACAGACGTTCAGGCTTTACTTTCAGTCGCAGACAGAAATATTCCCGTGTCATATCACCATGCTAAAAGTCTGATATCTTTTTGCACACAGCAAAGTCTCCTTTCAGTAAGGTACGCTTCACCGCAGCATTGCCACCTTTTGTCGCGGCTTTTTGCTGTGGCAAAGCCGCCTTCAGCAAACACCCAGTGTTTCACTGCATAGCTTGCTGCAAATATGCCATGCCATCTTTCTCCAAGAATATGCACTTTCTCACAGCATAGCCCCCCTTTCACCAGTGTGCCTTTGCCACGCACAGCTTGCACTACTCGAGTACTACCCACTATGCTTTAGCTTGGCCACCTCCCTGGACACAGCTGCCTTTTCCAAATTAAACTGCACTGCATAATTCTCTCTCACAAGTATGGACTGTGCCATCAATACAGTCGTCTTTCACCAACACAGACTCTGCTGCCACGGCTGTCTTAAACTAGTATGCCCTCTGCCCTGACACAGCCATTTATTGCTCGCATGGACTCGGCCGTGGCACAGCTGTCCTTCGCTAGTACGGACTCTGCCATGGCACAACCGTCTTTCACTAAAAAGGACTCAGCCACAACACAACCGTCTTTCATTAGTATGGACCCTGGACTGGCACTGTGGCACAGCTGTCATTCAATAGCACGAAATCAGCCACCTTTCGCCATGCAAACAAACTGGCTCAGCTACCTTCCAGTTTCGCCGATGAGCGCTGTTCCATGGCATAGGTGAAAAGGGCTTGGCCATAGCCCAGTGTGCCTTTTCACTGAATCGCTCACTCACATGCGTCTGTTAGTCCAAACTTAAGACTGGCATCAGTCAGTGGAAAGTCAAAGACTGAGTGAACCTCAACCAGAGTAAGACCGTTTCTGCAACTCAAGGCATGTCTGGTCACCGTCTTGGAGTTCCCTTCTTCACGTTTTTCCTCCCTTGCTTCCTTTCACAAGTCTGCTGTGGCGGCGGCCGCGGCGGCTGCAGCTGCTGCAAAATAAGAGCTTTGAATTTAGTGTGAGATTTAGAATTCAGAGTCAGCATGACAGTCTGTGTGTGTCTGCCTATCCATCCACATCACGACACAAAAGATAGAGAAAAAAGAGTGTACAGAATGTTATTATCTCATAGCATGCTACTTTGTCAAAGTGTTCACACACACACAAAGTGTTCACACACACAGAATGTAAATTAAGTTACATTCAACCAAGTGACTGACAAACCTCATGGAGTCATGGTTTTTGGCCGCAGTTGGCAAACAAACAGTAAATTTGTCACTAATTCCATCTCTGTTTCAGGTCAAAATGTGCCATAATACTCTCTTATGCTATCTAGATGGCCTTGAAGAACATTTTCAACTTAGGATACATCATTTCAGCAAATAACACATTTCAATGCTAGCATTTCTGACTGACTTCACACAGCTGAGATAAATGAACTGTTATAATGTGGCTGGTTTCAAGAATGTACAAGTTATGCAGCTGTTTTCTAAAGGTCCGGATTCTGCTAATGGGATGGGTTTTCTATTTAAGCTTCAAATTTGCCAGATGCTCTCTGGAAGATTATGCCAGAGTTTCACGCCAATGTATTTAAAAGATCTGGTTCCAGTTTTTGCTGTTGTTGGGATGTTTTGATCAAGACCAGAAATGCACACCTGACTGTGAAGAAGATTGTATACAATGAACATGCAGATATGGACCTACTTATATCTTAGAGTGATTGAATGTTTCAGTTATCACCCAAGTTAACTTTTCCAGCCAGGGCATTTCTCAATACTTCTGGAATAAAAGTGATGCTTCTTGCTCTATGGTTCTGCAACATACTGTGGCAGGAGAGAAATACGGTTACTTATTGTGACACGAACACTGACCCCACAAATGCATCCACTCTGATGCTGGTGAACTCTAAAAAAAAGAAATTAGAACAAATCACGTTCATACCTGTCAAACTAGGCAGTGAAAAAGCTGGGAAAGACAAAAAACATGGTATCTTTCTCCCAGCAAGCCATATATATACCTTTTGTTTTGTTGGCAGACTCGATGATCTGCATGAGGCATCGACCAAACTCTTCAATGACCATTCTTTCCTGAACCACTGGTGGCATTTTTAGTCGTTCCGCCTCTTCTGCCTGAGCCAGCAAACAGGCTGATGTTGCCTCAGCAACATCCGCGGTAATCAGTGTGAATGGCAACCTGCAACATTGAGCACTTAAAACTGTACCAGCATATTTATGAAAAAAAATAATCAAAATGACAAAAAAGTCTGTCACCATGACTGCATGCATGCTTCCTTAGCAAATTTTAACACTTGATGACAAGTTTCAGAAAAATACGATAGCATCCCCCCCCCCCCATTTTCCCTTTCATGTTATGCATACATTAAAAAACCCTAGTTATTCACTAACTAGGAGAAAACCCTTCCCCTCACAGGCTATCCTCATTACGTTACGGCAGCTCTTCACCAAGGAAAGTAAAATCTTTTCAGCTACTACTTAGTCGATGCAACACAAATAAACACCCCAAAGAACTGATTTATCAAAACATTTGATTCATCTCTGCTGCACAATGTTCTGAACCATTGCCCAGGCCTCTTTTGTCTTTGCGGTTACCTTTTTACTGCATAAACGTGTCGCCTTGAACTTCACATGGAGTACCTCAGGGCATCCATACACCCCTGGCTTTCATATAGGTATTTTCAGTAAACATCCCTGTGGGTATGCCCACAGACATAGTTGTCATAAGATTATCTGATCAGTGTGACTGTAGTCACACCCATGATGTAGTTGCATGAAAAACGAACACTGCCTCTTGAAAGGGTATGGGTGAACCCACACCCATATATGGAAGATACGGTTTCCTCTCTGACGTATGGGAGTGTTCATACCTAAAACATATAGCCAGGTATAGTTCAACTTTGTTATTTACTTTATTTGTTTAAAAGACCCCTTTTTTTGGTGAACATAAGCGATAACACTAAGCTGACAGTCATGTTTTATGGAGACAGCATGAAAACTGAGCAAGTTATGAACATGCACATGAAAGTATGGGCAATTTTTCACCCAAAATTATTAGGTGAAGATTAAAACCATGTCACTGAAAAGCAGCTGTTGTTTAAGAGAGAGAGAGAGAGAGAGAGAGAGAGAGAGAGAGAGAGAGAGAGAGAGAGAGAGATAGACAGAGAGACAGTGCATGCCATGTTCTTTATTCAAAACAGATCTACAACTTTATGAAATGGGAAATCCATCAAAACAGCCTGTTACTAGGGTGAAAGGTCTTGTACAGTTTTGTAACACACTGACAGTTCTTCCTGCAACAAATCCCAACTGTCCATGGGTTTACCTCTCTCCACTGGCAGAAGAGGCTGGGGGCTTGGAGGGAATGCCCGATATCTGGGAAGACAACTTGGTTTTAGCAGCGGTCTGCTGCTGGACCCGCACCTCTGCAGCGTCCGCTAAGTGCATCAATGTCTTTCGCTCTGAGCTCTCCTCAAAGTTCTTACATCCAATACACTTGCAGAAACTTGAGCACATGATTTTTGCCTGTGGAATCAAGGAAGAAATGAGACCAAAGTTATGCCACATTGATTTTACATTAGTTAATACTACTGATAATAATGATTATTTATCTGCATCTCCCCTTTGAGCGCAAGCCAGAAATAACCTTAAGTAAACATATTTTTCATGAGGACCAAAACCATGCAAAATAAACACATCCACCCAGGAGATGTACCACAATGGAAGTAGGAATCCTGAAGACAAGAAAAACAAATAAGCACAACTGCAATTGTTTTTTATATAAAAATAATCAAATCCTGATTTTGAAACACCGACATTGCATGTACAACAATGCACTGACATTTTTACAAGGATCAGAGCGTGGATCTATTTATTATCTGAGGAAGAGGGATAAATCTATAAACTGCGACTGATGAATACAAAAGGCAGCAGTTGATCATCCACCTTGAAAGTCACTGTCAATCAAACAATGGAACTGCTTTATCATTATTATACAGGCACAATCAGAAATGTCTAAGATGGGTTGAATTGCATATATACGGGTTGCCATGAGAATAAAGATGCCATCTTGACTTTAACTGAACTGAACTGGAGAAATATGCAGCCATGAGTGACTAACTACATGACTGCACAATACACAGATGATAGAAGCAGGTGTGACAAACCCAGACACGCAAGGGAAGCAATCCATGGTTTGTCATCTAAACAAGCCTACAGCACTCACCTCGTAACATTCACAGTAGTTTTTCAGACATCCAGACCGCTTACAGTTGCATCCTTTGTTGTGACGCCTGTTGCCATCGTTGTCTTTTCCTTTACCTGAAATTCACCACAATGCGTTTGTGGGACAAGCACTGATGATGGGAAATTTGTTGCACACAGTGCATTGCTCTCTGACTACACCAGGGACAATGTTCCTGACATTTTCTTATGGTGAATAATTTTTCTCTTGCTTTCTTCAGCTTGAACTCCACCTCACCCAAGAAGGGTTAGACGTCTGTGCATGCAACCATCCACACTGCATTCCCCTGTTTATACAACGAAACCTTTCCTTTAAGAACCACCCGAAAAGATCAAGTAAAAAAAAAATATAAGAGAGGGTGGGTTCCTTGGTGAAGGGTTTTAGATGGGAATATGAAGAGGTTTTACATGAAATATGGTGGGAGCATTTTCAGAGAAAGTGGTCTAAAAAGGGTGGCGGTCCTTGTTAATTTCTTCCCGTTTTTCCCCCCTACATGGAAATATGAAACGATGAAAGGAATGGTTAAAAAAAGTGAAGAAAAAAAAAGATAAGAAAGGGGAGGGGTGAAGAGGAGCAGTCTTTTTCTAGAGGTACCACTGTATACTACATCTGCATTCAGCGTATGCCCTGCCATTCAACAATCCCATTTTACTTCCAGCAGTACTCATCCAGAACTGAATGACCTCAGAGAAAATGGGAGGCTACAGAGGATTCTGCACAAGAACCTGCCAGTGAGCGGTGGTGTTCTCAAATACTTTTCTCATGATGCAGGGTTGAACCACTGCTAGCTGTGTGTCAGACCGATGTGCTAACCACTGTACCACTGATGCACCTGGCAAACCATACAGCTGTTTGTACATTCAAATCAGGTGAAATCCACACCACAGTGTCAATACAGTGAATTTGTCCAATTCTTTCAACAGAGACACAATGCAGCGCAAGTATTAAAACATCTGCTGGAGCTGTGTAACTGTCTGCTGCCAGCAACCTGACCGACAAGGTCACGGCTGATCCAAATTCAGTAGCACCCCTCTCTGAAGACGTCCCTAAAAATCACGCACAAGTGGTCTTCTAAGCAGGATAATCTCTGGTGAGGGGTTCACTTACACAAGAAAGAAAACGGTTTCAGAAAAAGAAGAAGAGATTGTCTTATAAAAAGCGGGGTCTTACTGCAGGGGTTGCAGTGTAGTATGAACACCCCGCCCCAATCCCTATTACAGCACACCACAGCAGTTCCATCAGTAAGCTTTTGCACCCTCCTACCGCCCTTCTTTTGAGAGACTCGTACTAACTCCACGTCTGCTACTATACGCCGTTTTAACAGGACGGAGACACAATGCGGTAATGCAAATGCTTTACCTATTTTGGGGTGGAAAGCCATGGGGTTTCTGTCCAAACACGACTTGATGGCCCTTGACCGCTCCTCTTCATGCTCCAGGTTGTTGGCACAGTTGTTACAGTTGCAGTTGTGACAGAACTCGCCGTTGGCAAAACAGTCACAGTACCTGCAAAGAGCTTCCTTATTATTTCAGTGACGCACCACTTTTCAAGGGGATTAGCTTCCATGCTTTGTAGACGGCCAGCCATTCATCATTCAAATCTTCAATTTCTTAGAGATCGTTGTCCATGAACTGTGACTAGAACACTCAATGTCCAGCAAAATCTATGCCTGATACTGTGACAGGACAACATTTAGTGAATACCAACGTGCACACTGACACAAATGCAGGCACGCTCTCACAGATTTATATGCGTAGATGAAAGAGCAAAGACTACACAGACACATGCAAACTGGTCAGAACAGAGGTTGTGTTCCTGGCCTATTAACAAGTCCATAAACAATGCCAATAGCATGCATCTAACTCATAATTTATGCATTATAAATTCATCCACTCATTTATGAAAACAATTCTGCTTTAATTAAGTACATTTCTGCTGATCTTTACAGAACACAAAGGCACACACACACATTTCTTTTACTTACAGTTTTAAACACTGTGACTTGGTGCAGTTACATGGTTTCCTGGGTCTAGCTCCAGTTGCCTCAAAGGTCCTGAACAAGAATAAAAAACATACATGTACAATTAGGTAAAGTAAGAGGCTTGCCCAAACCTAAATGGAGACTCTAAACACAGCGACAAACCAGCTCAGCAAACCAAATGTCTGAAAAGTACAGCTTAGCGACTAGGTACTTGATGTGCTTCTCTTAGTGTTTAGCAAACCAAGGCATTTGACATGCCTACCAAAGTGCTGATTGCACTTCATTTTGTTCCACTCTCAGAAAAGGGGGTACACAGACACGATCTTCTCTTGTTTCCTCCTGTCTTTATGGCAACCAGACACCCAGGTGCAGAGCAGATAAATGTAAGTATCGAAGATAAAGCAGCAAAATGAGGGCACAGTTTGGCTGAAAGTTGTGTCTGGAAAACCGGTCACACTTTCACAGAGAGCACTGTCTTTGAATCATTCACCACACACTCCCCATAAAAAGTACAATGGTGCATAACAAATTTAAACACAGAGAGCATTGTCTTTGAATCATTCACCACACACTCCCCAACAAAAGTACAATGGTGCATAACAAATTTAAACAAACACTGCATACTGTGAGTCCAAACTGTCGCTAGAGGTACAGCTGACATGATACAGGTAGACGAACTCGAACTACTCACCCATTGACGGTGTTCCTCTGAATGGTGAAGTTAGTGAGGGCAGGGTCATTGCTGGCAATGGGCACATAGTCTGACTTCTGTTGTTGAGCTGTCTGTGTTTGTTGCGCTTGTGGTGTCTGTTGGACTGGAGCTGCCTGTGTGGTGCTGCTCGCTACTGTTGGCTTGTTTAATTGCAACTGGTTACGAATCAAAGAAAATAACTTTACAATACACATTAATTCTGGTAACATAAATGGATAAAATGAAATTCTCATACATATATATATATATATATATATATGGGCCATTCTTTGAAGTTGTGTACGAAAAGTGTGACATCCTTTGCCAAAATCCAAAATGGCCGTCAAATTTGTCCACTTCGCTTCAACAGTTGCTAAGCAAAATCAATGGGCTATCAAAATTTGAAGAGGACTGCGTGATTTAACATGCTTAAATGCCAGAAAAATGGATGATAAACACCAAAGCAGCATACTGTTGTGTAACCTTTAAAAAAAGAAAAGAGTATGCTCCACATTTCAGCTAGATCACTCGTGTCATCAACAAATCATATCACTCCTTACAGGCCTACTCCCTAAGAAAAAAGCATATGGTCAAATAAGGTGGCTATATTTGGCCTTCTGCCTATGCAGTCAGTCTAATTTGAAAGAAACAAGAAAAAAAGAAAAGAAAAAAGAACAGGGTCCTAGCCATGCTTCAGTTGTAAGTATGCATGTGTGAGTGAGTAAATGGGCGAAGAGGCAGCAATATACATATCCCCCTATACTGCAACCAACATTTAAATCCCTATGGCGGAGAACCAAGTGTACAGCATGCACCATGATGCCAACTCACCTGGGTGACGTACTGGGCAGGAACGAGAGCAAAGCCCTGCAGACCCTGGAGGGTGGTGGAGGGGGTCAGGAGAGTGGTGCCTGGGGGAAGCTGCGTCAGCCCGGGGGTGGCGGTCTGCAGGGTGGGCCGGAGGGTGGCCAAGGTGGTGGGGGTGGCGATGCTAGCGCTGCTGGCAGTCTGTACCGTGTGGGAGCTTGGGGCGGCCGGGAGGATGATGCGCTGCACGGTCTGCCCACCCACCACTGTGCCTGCTTTGCCGGACTGCTGCACAACCACCACCTCTGCCCCGTGAGTATTCAGAACACAAGACAGCAACACACTCGCTGGCAGCAGTTTATCAGCAGTTTGAATTTCATGTCAGACCCATTCACCAATCACTAATAATAATAACACCTATTTTAAACACTTTCTCTCAAAATGAGCCTGTGGAGGCCTGAAAGGTAACTGAAGCCAACTGCCAATGGATGCTACTTGACGGGCAATTGCTGCTCTGCTACTTTCTGCTGCATGTGCGGAAAAGGCAGCTACAGTGAACACTTAAAACAGGCATGACAGGTTCTTCCAATGAGTCAAGATGCCCAGCTGTAACCAACAGGATTTACACATTGGTAGTGATTTTCAAGTGATTACCATCACATCATGCTAAGCTATGGCCCATGCAGCATAAGGTCTACTGCTCCACCTAACCACTATGCAGACTAGCTCAACTTATCCGTTTCTGACACATGGAAGAAAACAAAAAGTACATGGCTGAAATTGCCCCCCCCCCCCACCCAATTACAGCTCATTACAGATTGTGTACTTACAAACTGTACATTTTGGCTGACAGGCAGGGTGATTTTCACCTGGTTGGTGGGGGTAACAGTTGCAGGGGCAATAGGCCTGGCAGCTGGTATCACTTTTGCCAATGTGTTTATTGCCTTGGTCACTGAAAGCAGATGTTTATTACATAGGCATAAGTTCATCATAGTGAGTATGAGTATGGTCGTGAGATTAGTATGTTAATTGTTATCACATTTGCCACAGCGTTCATCAGCTCAGCCACTGAAACCATAATGACAATGTATGTCAAAGTCCAACATCAGTTCAGTGTCAACCCCAAAAACAGCAGGTTGTACATTCATCCCTCCTCTCCACAAACACACTGTAACAGACACAACTAGAGTAAAATGTGTATGATGCAGGAGATGGGACAAATTTATCTGAAATTCACCAAAAAAATCAGGTAAAAACATATGTTCTGTATTTTGAACAGTGTTTCCACACCTTTGCAAATGAAGTATGAAAGTAATTCTGGCAGTTAGTGTACTGTTACTAATTTGATTATAATTCTCAATATTGATGTTGTTATTAATAACCACTTTCTTTTCCTCTATATTCCACCCACGTTATCAATGTGTCATGGTTTCCAATGTCTATAAATTTCACCCACATACTCCACCCAAACTGTGTACTCCACCTACACTGTGTCAGACTATTAACATTACACCCCTACTGTAGGAGTAGTCTCTATTCCACTAACAATGTAACACTCTGTCAATTTAGATAAAAATAATATATCTATCGTACAGAACAGAGCAAGACTACTGCTGAAATTTAAACGTTCAAACTGGGAAAAAACACCCGGAACCAGTACAATTTCCCCATTTTCTGCAGAACCAACTAACAAAGAGGCTGTAGTAGCCTGGGCAGTAGCTTCAAAAGAACAGTCAATACACCCTAGTTCCCCGTGCATAGCATTGCTAGCAGTAGCACCTTTCTTTGGTAATAACGTCATTTCTTGGGTAATAATATCAACCATATTTTGTCAGTTTCAATGTGGAGTTCACTGAACAGTGGCTTCTTCAAAGTTCAATACAGTCGAAGACTCATCCTAGTCATAATCATACCAGAAAGATGCTTGATTTTCTTACGTTGGTTACAAGTTACATAAGTGGGGGGGAGGGCTCTACAATTCTTTCACAGAGCATGTATCAGTGGACTGACCCCCTCCCCTACTACAGGATTGCCCTGATATAACCACATTGGTTGACTGGGCGTAAAACACCAACTCACTTACTTACCTCCTGCAGGCCACCCCATTTCTACAGCATTAAGGCCAATTCTTTGGTTTAAGTTCTTCTCTTCTTAAGCTTATGTTTACAGTGTCAACGAACCACTTTTCTTCTGGTTTTTTTTTTAGCCCAAATTTTTTCAACACAAAACTACAAAAGGGAGTTAATAAGAAGACTCTTTCCAGAGCTCAGGAGCTGTGTGAAAGTTGAGGTGGCTGTCCTGGGCTCCCCGTTCCTAACAGTCCTTAATATGGTCTCTGTGGATGTAAAGCAATACTGAACTTAAAAGACTCTTTCCCAGCTATTGCAAAGTAAATTATCTCGGAAGGATTTATCTCTTGGATTTATAATAAAAATATTTTTAAAAAGGAAAAAGGACAACTTTGCGCTTTTATTTTATTTTAGGATTAATTTTACTCTTAGTCTTAAAAGAAGGGGTCTACTGTATACACACAAATTACACTATTACTTAGTTATTAGTAATACTATTACTTAGCGGTGAAAATGAAGAAAAAAACTGATCTACATGGCAGTCTACCACCTGCCCCTCACCTGCAATTGTTGACTGAGTGGTTGGGGAGACAAGCCGCACATAGTGAAACTTGCTGCCCGGCACCTGCACTTGCTGAACCGAAGTGCCTGCTACTGACATTGGCAACTGTAAGGTGACAGGGCCCTGAACTGCTGGTGCAATCTGGGTCTGAGTCTTCAACGGACCTGCCTTCTGTTGACACCAACACAAACTACACATCAGTATCAACAGCAGCCCACAATCGCAAACACATGACTGAAGTCACATCAGTATTTTCTTTGTTGTTGTTGGGTGGTGGTTCAGTTTACTGTACCTACAGTGGTGGAATAGCACAAAGCCCACAGTGAATTGTATTAGATAACTAGGAAAAAGAACCCATCGACAAAAATACTTAATAAAAGTAATAACTAATATAAGGAACAAAGACCCATGATACATAACAGTTTGTGAAGAATGCCTCCAGCCAGTACTGTTCTACAAATTAACACAAAAGTCTATTCACATGAACTTTAAAAAATTCATGTCTCATTAATATTTAAAGTAAACACAGGTTTCTGTCACCAATGTCAATCAATGGAACTTGGAAGCAGTAGGACAGCAACTACAAATGAAATAGTGCTCACTGGCTGCAGGCTTCAGTTAGCTTCCTGCCGTGTTGTGATTAGCACCTATTCAGAGATGAAGCTTATGATATTATTAATATTATTGATCATTGTTATTTTCAATCAACAAACAAGGGAGTTGATTCTGCACAGGTGCTCTGGGCCTCGTGCTGTTTCATATTTTTGTTTTGATAAGATTAAGAAACATTAAAAAAATTTTTTTTTTTTAAACTACTTTAAACAACTGCACCAGAAGTTACCAAGAAAACAATTCTAATTGTAACCTTTAAAGTTTAAGCGCAGCCTCAATGATCTTTGTTGCCATTGCAAATGCAACAGTTTCTGAAAAACATCTATTACTGTTTTTCCTAATGAACTGCAGTCTGATGGACCAACTGTCACACTGACTTACTCAAGTTACCAATCATTACAAAACATAGATGCAAGCATTCATATGTTTTTTATGGGCATCAGACATTGGTCAATAGACCACAATGTCTTCCAAATGTCGTAACTTTTTCTGTAATCAGCATGTCCAAAACAATTTTTGTGCAGAGTTGGACAAGGCATAAGTTTTTTTAAACAAAAATCATGAAATCAAACATGACAGGGGATGTAGGTTTGGTAGTCTTCTCCACAAATATTGCTTTATATACTTGCTTTGGAAATACAAGAAAGTGACTACCCCTAGATATTAAGATTATCTGCCAAGACAATGTAGGCTTAAATTTCAGAGTCCTGTCTGACAGCAAGGTCAAGATGAGATTGTTTTCATATGATGTGTAGAGTGACTGAAGCAGGGGCAGAAAAATGTGATTTTCAGCTGCCCCTGTCAGGGAACGTGCTCATTACAAATTTTAGAATTTTTTGAATGGCATATGCAATTTAGCCACATCGCTGCGTCACCATATGCAAAATGACAACACTGATTAAACAAGTTATGGCTCACTGTTATGTTATGTCTGCCGCATCAATCAGCACTAGATCTACCCGCAAACTCAGTGTCATCTCAGCCGTGCAAGTCCAGTCAATGAAGGGCGGAATCTAGACGAAATAAACGTGTAGGCTACTGTAATTTTTGGTCTAGATAAGGTGACGGTGATACTTCCCCCCCCCAAATCTGATCCATGCGCCTTATAGTCGGCAGCACCCTATCTGTGAATAAAATTTGCGTACTTTTCCAAAAAACAAAAATGATTAATATGAAACCAAATCTGTATAGATCTGGAAGAAGATCAGTCTCCATATTAGACAGGCCAGTAATCACGTATTTTGCCAAACTGATCAGTAATATTTTCCGGTTAGTCGACAGAGGACATGATCCCAGACATGGAATTTGGAACAACCCAGTATGCCTAGTTTGTCAGCATATAATATTATCAGAATTTACTCAAAGGTAGAGGACTACGAAACTAAAAACAAAACTTGCGTTAACGCTGGAATACGGGTGAGAGAAAATGGCGGCAGCCTGGACTGCATCTTCACCTTGTTAATAAATTCTATGGTAGACAAGAACTGGGTTTGCCGACATTGTCTACTGCAATTCATCCTCGGAAAATGATGCCGCATACGATGTTCTGATCTATGCAAAGTTTTTGTGAATGGCAAATTTACTAAATGTTTCCACTTTTTGTGTTTGTACAAACAGAGCTTTTTATTATTTTTGTCTGCTTACTTTATAGCCCGTGAGCTACGATCAGGTTACTCCATCATTTTGGTTTTGTATGTGCGTTAATTTTAGGTTATCCTGTACGCATTTTTCGTGCCATTGACGCAAAATACATAATGTTTTGCGTTGGTTGACGCAAATCTCTAAATGGCAGTGCGACCCCTGCCCTGTCCAGTATGCTAAAACAAGTAAGGTTTCACTGGCAAGTAACAGGCCAGTGGCATATGTTTAACCTCTTCAAGGAGGTACTGGTTCTAGGTTTTAGAGGTATGGTGTTCCTGCAATTCCACTTGAATAATTTATTTTGTCTATTTACTGATGATGTACCCTTCTGCCTGTAAATCTGCTGAATCATTTGATTTGGATGAGAAAAGCTCGTTAAAGGATCAGTATTAAAATAATTTAAATGATGTAAACTGCATCAGTTTTGACCTTTTCCAAATCCAAAATTTCCTTTAGAATATTTGAATATATACTGTCAATGTGTCATATTAAATGGTCACAATGCAACTTTTTAAACACACGCACACATCCTTCATCAGTTTATGATACATTGATAGTTCATCAAGCTCATGGTGAGTCATTAATGTAGGCTTGAGATGAACTGTTTTGCAAGCATGTAAGACTGCACAACATTATGCGAAACACGTTTTCCTTAACTGCATTATCCCCCCACCCCAGCATATTAATTTCATTCAGGTGTCTTTTCTGCCATCATGTCCTATACTGATTTCTAAAATGTTTTACTGATTTCCTTTGCAGTAGGACATGTATCCTACTCATTGTCCTAGGCTATTGAACTTTGGGATGAAACACTGTAGACACCAGATCATAGACACTTAATATTTTAGCGAATGAAAACACACTAGCAAGTAGCATAGTATATTTGAGTAATTTTCTAAAAAAGAAAAAAAGGGCTAGCAAAATAGCATTAAAGTCCAAGGTTTTTAAGAATGCAAAAAAATGACCATCGAAATGATTGACAAATGAGTCACTAGTTTGAGATTTAATAAAAGAAAAAGTCAAAACAAATTGTTTGTGTTGGTTTTTAATCGATTTTATTTTCTGTAGGCTGGCCGAGACTGCTGTCTTGGGTTCTCCATCAGTCACGTGACTTTCTCGGAAGTGACGTCAGTCTGGGAAGTCAGTGCGGTTTCCATCTTAGATTGTTTATTGAATGTGTATGCGTGTGGTCGACAAAAAGCTCTACCATGCCGGCCTACTGTGTTGCAGCAAACTGTAACAACTCACAAGCAACCCAAACATAACTATGCACGAGTTCCTGCGGAATCGACCTGCTGTGAGGCGAAAATGGGTCACATTTGTACAATTCAAACGAGCTGACTTTTATGCTGCGCCTCAGTCATGCCCATTTGTGTAGCGAGCACTTTGCTGAGTGCAATTTCGTAAACTTTATGGCGGAATACCAAATGGGGTTTGCTTCAAAGTGGAATTTGTAGGGCTACTAGCTATTTTGCAGTGACTCCCCAGAGTGATGTAGTGCGCATAATTTTCAGTGTCATGGCGACGCTTTCGGTATGACAGAAAATGACTGTTTTCATGCATTTATAACCCTCAGATCACAATTTCACCTACATCATTGTTCTCAGCGGACTTTAACGGAAATCGTGTCCAAAATCACCCCCAACCTTGGACTTGTCCTTTAAGAAGCAAAAGACCCAGTTAGGCAGCAGAAAACTAACAGGTGTTCAGCATGGCTTTGACTTGTATCCTCAATAATATGAACACGACAAATGCCAGAACTTAGTGGTACAACACAAAATTGTACGACCAGCAGCATCCCAAAACC
This sequence comes from Alviniconcha marisindica, assembly GCA_018857735.1. Classification (NCBI taxonomy): domain Eukaryota; kingdom Metazoa; phylum Mollusca; class Gastropoda; family Provannidae; genus Alviniconcha; species Alviniconcha marisindica. The sequence goes on from JABMCL010003209.1 coordinate 38,584, forward strand.
ATGGACTGTATAAAAGTGAAGAACATCATGCTGAGTACTGTGAGATAACTACATCAACTTGTCGTCATTCTCTCTAGATATGGTGAATGAAACTGGTGACCCAAAAGGGTTGCCAAATTCAGTGGCAAAGTATAGCACAACAGAATCCATTCAACAACTGTGCATTCAGTCAAAGGGGTCTGCTGTGCTGTCTATTGATGTGCTCTGACACTGTGACAGAAATCTGTTTCAGCAGTGCTTAAAAATACAAATGAACTGGGAGACAGGTAAACAAAACCCAGTGACCATGAGGTCTGCAAAAGGCACAAAGATGTCCATAATCAGAACTTTTCAAGAAGCTGGTGAGCTAAAACAGTAAAAGTAAAATGGGTTCAAAGTGCAAAGTTTCAAACAGCTCACAAAGAATCCGAGAAAACACAAACATCTGTGTCCAGACAGAAAATGACTAAAATTAGATCCCTTCAAGTTAAACTAAAGGAGAACTGATGCAAAGAAGCATCATGGACCATGCTGACAGCAACTGAGAAACACATAAACACACACCCCAAAACCCATGCATCAGTTTTTCACTTAAATTTCTGGTCCTTTTTTTTTTTGTGGGTGTTAAATACTGACCTTTGAAAGTTGCAAAAATATGACCTTATACTGCCTAACAATCTGTATCAAACTCAAAGGCCGGATGTGTGGCCAAAGTGTCAAACAAATTTTCAGGCCAACTAGCAACTTCACTGTGGTCCCCCCATACTCAAGTTACATTGAAATTATGCAATATAATATGCTCATAGTCATACCATGTCCACTTGCATTAAACAACCATACAAAGTTTGAATTTGGTTCCAAGACAGGAATAAGATTAAGAATGTGTTAAAAAAACAAGTTTCATTGTGTTTCACTTTCAGTTTCAGTCAAAAGTGATTCTGACCTTGCAACTGAAATAGTCACAGAGTGAAACATATTTTTTAAGAATGTATAAAGTTCAGTGGCTGTGAAACTTGCAAGGTACAGTGGTATACTGGTAGTTATTATCATACAAAATCTGAAGGATCGTCTCAAAAAATTCTTTTTGGGGGGGTTTGGTTTTTACTTTTTAGTGTCCAAGATATATATATACATATATATATATATATATATATATATATTTAGTGTTACTTACAATTAGTGCTAATAGTGCAAAAGTAGTGCTAGACTGTTACTGTTAGACTAAGGTTAATAGTTATAGTCTGATACAGTGATAGTAATGAACCTAAGCTATAATTGTAAACCACTAATGTAGTCATAAAAATGTCTTAAATACATATGCCAAAATCATTACATTTAAAAGCAGACTGTACAGTGTATGTAATCTCTGGCTAATTTAACCAGACAAAACTTAATAAGATACTATTACTAAAGTAATAAGCATTTACAAAAAAACACATCATGTGGTCTAACTCTTTCAGCTCCTGTGACCATGAAATCAGGTCAGGACGCATGGTCACCAAAGCTGGTAATTACAATTTACATGAATGATCAAAGAGTGCAGCTCATTACAGTGTATCAATAAATTAGTACCATCACACTAGGTTTGAAGGATTGTTCAGTCTTCTGTAGTTTTTCCAGGAAAAATGGCAACACTGATGTTTTCTCCACAGACAGTTACATGGCCAGATACAGCACCAGAGGGATCAACATTCACCATTATTTACTTTTACAAGAATTGGTGATTAAACAGGCATTTGCCCCGTCAGACAGTATAATGGCATTTAGTAATTTACCCTTTCTTATTAGAGCAACACTACATAAAAAAAATTAAAAACACACACTCACAGTCACACAATGACTAAAACACTGTTTGCCCATGACACAGCTAATATCAGTACTTCTGAAAGAATGTTTAAAAAAAAGGAAGTAAAACAAACCCAAACACACAAACAAATAAAATGACCAAAACAATGTTTGCCCATTACACAATATTAGTAATCCTGAAACTAGTGAAAGACTGACATAAAAAAGAAAGAGAAAAAAAAAAGCACAATTAAAGTAACAAAAACAACAACACACACAATCTTCCACTCCTGTACTCTTGACAGCAAACTACCTTACCAAAAGGCATCACGCATGTATCTTGTCTACACACTTACATTGGGAGCCTGCTTGATGATGACTTTTGAAGGAGACATAGTTATGGTTGCTGGTTTGGCTAAAGTGGCTGTCCCAGAGGAGTTTGTAATGCCCAGGTCACTGAACGTCCTTGGTACCACAGTAATACTGGAACTCCCTGACACTGCCAGTCTCTGCTGCGGAGATTTCGGTATGGGAACAGGAATCATGGTGATTTTGGTGGGAGTCTTGGCTGGGGAGATTGGCACTTTATTCACAGGTATGCTCACTTTGGTGGGCGAACCTGGCAATGTTGCTATGACTGTTTTGCCTGGTGAAACAATGCCCTGTGAACTGATAGTGACTGTCTTTGTGGGCGTTAGGCTGCCCATACTCTGCGATATGATGCTCACAGCTCCAGACATAGGCGTGGAGGTGGCCGCACTGCTGGGCAACCCGGTTACCTGTATCGGCACTGCATGAGCCTGACTCAGTGATGGGTTCCTGGTTATTATCACCTTTGTCACAACCCCAGAGTTGCCAGAGCCACTGGACAGAGGCCGCTTCAAGGCCGTTTTGTCGTTTGTGACCATGGTAATGGGGACACTGCTCTGCATTTGTGAAGTGATTGTGGCACCGCCGCGTGGTGATGCATCTACTGTGATGGACTTTGTGCTGCCACTGGCGCCATCGGTGCACAGCACCGTGCTGACTGGAGACTGTATGATGACCTCTGCAACTGATGATGCCAGTGAGTTGGTCACCCGATGCACCACTGGCTTGCTCCCACCGGCCAGTCTGCTCCCACCCAGCGCCTGTGCAGCGATGAGGGACGAGGAGGAGGAAACCGTATGAGTGACTGCAGTGCTGCTGTTGCTTGCTGCAGTGGCAGAAGTGGCTTGGGTGATGACTGCACTCACTGTTTGGGCATTTGCATTGTCACCTTTGTTAATGCCTGAAAAGAGACAAAACATACTCCTTCAGTGGCAGATTATTTTCATCGTTTTTGGCACAATCACCAAATCAGGCATAAGACTGCAAAGGCAGCAACAGTTAATGCCTAAAAAAAATTCAAACATGCCACTTGGATTGAAATTACTCTTATCATTATTGGCAGTCAGGCATGAGACTGCCATGGCAGAAACAGTTTAAACTCCCATTACTCATAAAATCTTATTACAAGGATTGTTCACTCTAATAGTAATACCTGACATTAGTGACAACTTAACTGAACACAGAAAACTAGCATAGTCGCAAGTAGTATTCCTTACAATTCATATCCCATCTTCCTTAAAACAAAAGTTGAACTAAAACTAGTAAAAGTAAAACAATAATTTATCTTAAATTTTGTGTTATGAAAATATTAATCCAGGACACCAGATTGCTTATGCCCTCCCCCCTTCAAGTCTTAAAAAACAAGCAAAAACCAAAAACAGAACCCCCCCCAAATCAATACTGAAAGAGCTAACTATAAACTTACAAATTCAAGATTAAATTAATCAGGGCTTTCACTGTTTCAGGCATTTAAAAACTAAAACTTCAGTTTGAAAGATTCAGTCTCATTACTGTAATTGTATATTGTTATCATTATCATATGCCATCAATGCACAATACAGACACACATACTGAAACAGATTCTTACTCTGATGAGAGACCAGTCACCATTCCTCTTAAGGGTAAGACCACCTTTTCTGAGACCTTCCCTCATGCTTCCACTAGTCTAGTTCCAGGTAAATAAACTCCTGACCTGGAACAACCCCTGTTTTAGATGTAAGATTACTACCTCTTGATTTTTTGGTTATCTTAAATAAGTTAAAATAGGGGTTCCATTGTACAGTACTGATTCAGCAGCTGAATACCATGTCTTGGCCTCAAAATTGGTCAAATGAATCCTGTGCTGCTGACTGCTCTTACTGTATTGCCTACAGGTATGGATACATGTGAAATCAATTATATTTGACAGCAGAACTTTTATTAACAGCAGTATAGGGGTTCGAAACAGTTTTTAGAACTTGCATGATGCAACAAATGTACTTTTTTATGCAATGTCTTAAAATGAGTAAAAAAATAAAATAAAAAAGCACCAGCAACACTGCACACATTAAGTAACAGGAACAAATCTTTCAATGTTTGCCTATTGCTACTAATGTTATTGTTAGTTGTCAATCCACATAATGGGTTAAACGTGACAGGATCAGTCTTCATTTAAATTACACAATTCTGCATAATAAATGCACCAGGTTTGACTTTTGAGAAGTTGCATCAGGGGATTACTTTTAGCATAAACTATGCAGTTTTTCTGTGTATTTGCAATGCCTGGTAGTGGCAGTGTGATAGTGGCAATGATGAAACATGTCATATACTGATATAGGCCTCTACTGTATTAAAACCTCTGGTACATGTTCAAATGAATTCATGCAATCAAACATACTCACACGGCTAATAGTAATAACTAATACCACTGATGGCCCGAGTGATATATTTTATAAAGTAATTAAGTATTGTACAAAAGTCCATCTCATAATCAAAGGGGTACAGACATAACACAAGGCAATTACAGACAGCAGTGTCTACTCTGGTGTTTGTGGTAATGTGTACATGTATACCATTACTGTTCTTGTATTCAGAGACATATGTTTCAGTAGAACTAGAAGAAATGCACTGTCATACCAATCTGTTTCTGCATAATAAATGGATCAGGTTGGAGAAGTTGCATCAGAGGATCGCCTTCTGCATAAACTACATTTTTTCTGTATTTGCAACCTCTGGTACTGTGATGTTACATGTTTGCACAAGTTTAAAAAGAGTAATTTACAAAAGTTGAATTTGAAGTCACAAGGACCATGATCAAGATGATTTGGCACTGGCATCAGTAGATTTTTTTTTAAGTTAGAAAATTATACTATTATTAGGTTTACAAACTAACACTAACACATAAAATACTTATTCAATCTGGCAAAATCTTCATGCTGGTGAAATTCTGTCTACCTCTTGTGACTTAAAGTTAATCATCTTATACTTAATTTTGAAGACTAGCTTTTGCCTGGTGAGATTTTGTTCAACATCCAAATAAACATAAATAATCACTGCTTGTAAAATGTTGTCTCCACTTATGCATGCACACCCTTTCCCCCCCTCTCTTAATCAAGCCAATGTGCTAGATGGTACTGCCACTTCCTAGTCCAATCTGCCATACAACTCAACAAGTTCACATAGGCCCTAACATGTTTTTGAGATACACGTACTTGAACAGTGAGCACCTGTGCAGACACTTTGTCCTTTTAAATGGCAAGTAAGAAGTCAGTAAAAAGTTGTCAGTAGATCCCTAAGCTGTCAGCTCCACTAGTTTAAGTGGTCAAGAGTTATTCTTGTGGATTGAAGTGTTACTCGGAAATAGGTCAACACCAGGCATTTCTCTTTTGCAATCCTGACACCTTTAATGCTTTGGAAAATATTCTATTCTCAGGTAGCATTACAACAAAGTATTCAGCATGTATCACAGAACAGCTAGTATCGTATAGCAACACACTGTGATTGTCCAGTCGGCCACGTAAACATTGCTTGAAACCCGCGCCATTTGCACGACGAAAATTCAGGGAAATTTGAACGCGATATGTCGACTTCCACGTGAAAAATATAATAAATAGTCAGAAGATTACTCGCTTGGAACAATCAGAAATGCTCAACTAACCGATCCATGGGTGGATGGCTCATCAAAACGTTGACGTAGCGAATGAGTCGCATATTTCTGTAACCCAACATGCTCGATTATCTCCTTCACAGTGCCATATTTACCATAAATGGGCGCTGTCGGGCGCCCAAGGGCGTGCGGTTTATTTATTGCGACCTGGCACTCAGATCAAAAGTATTAGGAATGGACTTGATCATACTGAAATAAACTTAAATTTTCTTCCCATCGAAACGTCCAACTAAGACATACCAAACCTCTCAGCAGGCATTCTGTATTTGTTCAAAATCACGCGCCCACCATTACCATCCCATAATAGTTCACCATCATTTTCCGCGAAGCAGTTGTTCAGCAGCTAATGTGTTATTATTTTCATTTTACTCTGCATTTAAATTAACAAAATCTGTAACATGCTATGTCTGCTGTCAAATGCTTCGAGCTTTTGTGTTAAAAACGGGTCATTTTACTTTTTGAATCGCTAAGATTTTTTAAAATGTTTACTGCTGCACAGTTTACCACTGGGGAAAATGGCTGCTTCTGTGAGACAGCAACTGGCTCAGCTAGCAAATCAATCGCATTCGGGTGGTTCTCACAAAGATGTCACTGAAAAGTGAGTGCATTTTCCCCCATTTCTCGTATACAAAAGTAGTTTTATATCTGGCTCAAGAACTGGTGTGCTTTCCGTGGTTATATTCATAAAATATTGTCTTGTGTATTTACACGCATTCTCAAGATCATATAAGTCTTCACATACATGATATATTTATATCGTTTGTATTAATATTATCATGTATGCCCATTTTTACATCTGACCTAGATGCCAGGTTATGACTTGCGTGCTTCCCCTTTGCGAATATCACTTTTATCAGCAAGATAATCGATCATGTACAGTTGATGACTCACCTCTTACACTTTACCTACTAATGCTATCATCGCTTTTTTTCACTCCCCCCAAAAAAACAAAAAACAACAACAACAAAACAACAACAACAACACAACAACAACAAAAACAAACAACGACAACAACAACAAACAAAAACAAAAACAAATTTTGGCCTCGTTTATTACAATTTACATGTATATGAACCTTTGACTGTTTGGGAATGATTTTGATGATATATGATATTTGTGACCCACAATGACATTTAAAATTTTGGAGAAATTCCTTCCTCTGTGGAGATCACCCTGTCTACACATTTTTAATTTTAACAGCCCACATTGGCCAGGATGAAAGTCTTAAAATTATGCACTGAATTAGTGGATAGATCATTAGATGTGTACTGCCAGTGCCATGTTGCTGATGTTTGAAAATCCACTGCATTTTGGTTGAAGCAGTTCTTGTACTGATCTGATGTGTGATGACAGCTAATGTTCCAAACAAGGGAGAAATTTGTGCCATTCCAGAACTGAGCTGCACAAGTGATTCTTACAATTAGTGCTGATTCTGGAATCAACCAAATTGCCTGTTCAGTTCCAAATTTGTCTGCACGTCTGTTGTTTTTTGTGGAATTTTTCAGTGTTGGCAGGGATGTACAGTGGTGTCAGACAATGAGACATCAATCATTGACCAATGGACCTGTAGTCTAAAAACTGTAAAATGACTAATTACTAAAAATACTTACTAAGTTACTGCAAGAGATGGACATTTGTCCCATTCATTTTTTGTTTGAGGCAGTCTGTGTCTGTTTAATATTGCTTTGCACACACAAATTTACATTGGACTGACACTCTGAGTCTGACTCCAAGCAGAGGTAGTGGCAGTCATTATTCTCTGCAATAATCTTGTCTACAATACACAAGCTGCCAATCATAGTGAAATGTAGGGGAAAAGGAGCGCCTCTAATGGCCATATCTTTATAGGACTGATTATTTACATGCCGGCAAACCTTGTCTTAGCATGTCTTTTAAATCAATAAATGACCTGAGTGTTTTGATTCTGTTTTACTTACTGTCGACTTGAAATTTGTGAAACAGCTTCTGTTTTGATCTTGATTTTTTTTTTGGTGTACAGTTTTTACCTATAAGATACCCTGGTGTATAAGTATCATTTTTGCTTAATATCAGTTTATTTGCATGCTGCATTTTTTTTTTAAATGTAAATAATATAGTGCAAAAACAGATTTTTGAGAGAGGGCCTAAGACAATATTAATATTTTGGTAAATAACAGGCAAGGCACTTATTATGATTGCCCTTTATTCTGATTTAACTCCAGTAAGAAAGTTAATACATATTTGTCATTTGCTTTGTTGTGTTTCCTTCTGTTTGGTGTCTGTGTTACACGGGACATCTGTAGATTTACGCAACTTTTATATCACCTTATGCAAATACAAAATTAAATCTCTTTTTTCTTTCTTAGCATAACATGATATTTTAGGTACATGTCTTTCAGAAAATACCTAAAATTATGGTTTATAGAGTTTTATTTTTTTTCACACATGTCACATTTGAAACTGACTTTGGCACCCATCTTTAGAGAACAATCCATATACATGTGTTGTGTCTAAATGTGATGGTAACTACTTTTGTTGCAGATATAAAGTGATCCTTCGAAGTGTGATCCAGACAGAAGGAGAAGAGAGAGTGGCATCCTTACAGGCTTTTGTTGAAGCATGTATGTACAATCAGTTTGAATAAAAAACAGACTGATGGATAGACTAGTGTTATGCAAGCTTTATTCCATAGTGGTACTGGTAGTGTGGGGCAGAATACACACAGACACCCACATACATACACATTTGCACCCTCACCCACACACAGACACGCACTTGCACACACACATACACATGCACGCATGAACACACACAGACACACACACACATTTACATCCAACTACACACACATTCACACCCAAGTACAGATCTATACATATATACGCAAACATGTTTTTATACAGATTATAAATATATAGACCTATAAAGTATAATTATACATACATAAAAATACATATGATATATGCAAACTCATGTGCACATGTGCATGCATACACCCCCCCCCCTCCCCCGTCCCCAACACACACACACACACACACACACACTCACACACAGGCCACCCCCCACCCCCACCCCCCTTGCCCCTCCATACACACACATTAACTAAACTGTTTTTGATGTGAATGTATCTCTGATATATATATATATATATATATATAGTGATGAATGAGAATGTGAACCTGGTGATCTTGCACAATACGCTGCCCCCCCCCCCCCCCCCCCCCCTTCACCCACATATACACACATTAACTAAACTGTTTTTGATGTGAATGTGTCTCTCATACAGTGGTGAACGAGAATGTGAGCCTGGTGATCTCGCGCCAGATTCTGACTGACTTCTCCGCCCAGCTAGAGCATCTGTCTGACCCTGATGCAAAGACAGTGGCTCACTTTACCCTGGAGAAGATCCACACACGCGTCATCTCATTTGAAGAACAGGTGAACAGCAGTCGTCATTTCAGACATATTAGAACTAACTGGACTTGGTCAGGCAGTCCACTGTAAGTGAAACAATCAGTGAAGGGTTGGTTGGTGTTGATAGAAAACAAAGTGTGCATCATATATAAAATTATGGTTATGCATCATATATAAAAGAAAATTATATGGCGCATGAGATGTCACTTCATGTTCGTGCAGGTTGCTTGAGTGTGAATGCAGTTGCTACAGAAGGAAATCTGTGATGATGCAGAGCCTGCATGAAACTGCGAGAAAATCATTTGCATACAAGCACAGACATGTCAAACAAATTTGACTGGCTGTGATGATTTTGACTTGGTCAGCTGGTGAAACAAGCGATGTCTTACTCATTACAGTTACAAATTAAGCAGTTGGATCTGATGATTTGGACTTGGTCAGTTGCTGAAACAGATAATCATAAAATGGCTTGAACTTGAGGAATATATCATTCAGATTTTGAGGTGCAATAACTGTAAAAGTTCAGACTGCATTTCCAGACAAGAAAAATCTTGCAGTCCAGTTAAAAGCAAAAAAATTACTTTCTCATAACCATGACCCAAATTATAAATAAAAGTGGAATAATGCGTACAGTAAGAGCATATACATTATTTTGTGAGATGTGTTAACTAATAGTGTAATCTGCAGTTTTGTGTTCATGAAATTCTTGCCTCAGGTTGCTGCCATTCGACAGTATCTAGCCAGGATCTATGAGAGAGAGCAGAGCTGGAGGGAAGCGGCCAACGTGTTGGTTGGGATCCCTCTGGAGACCGGACAGAAGTAAGTTTGAATGCACCGCAGCTTCGCTGTAGCAGCATAATGTCCTGGGTACAGAATACAGAATACTTTATTGATCCCATTACGGGAAATTGCAATGTTCATTTGCACATGAAAAGCTCTAGTAAGGAACATAACATGAGGTTGTTATTCCTTACTGGAATCTTGTCACAGCTGAGGTCAAGTTACTGACTTCACTACGCCTTGTTGGGATGCCTTTTTCTGCAGAGTTTTGTTTTGCTTTTGTTCTTATTGCCTGAGGTTGTCTTGAAAAAAAACTTATTGTGGGTGCGTGCATGTGTGTTCATGTGTGTGCGTTTCTGTCTCTCTCTTAAAGTTACTTTGTATCAGAAATATAGACTCATGTCAAAGTATGAATTATGAAAGAAAGTTCTTCTGTTTACACCTGAAGTGGTTACATTTGCTACATTTTCTGTTTTAATGTACTCATTGACTCTACAAGTCTCAGGACCCTGGACATCCCCCCTGTTGCACAGTTGTAACAGAATGGGAAAAACAAAAACAGAACGAAAAACCTGATCCCACTCTGATGGCACAGAGAAAAGAAGAGACGAAAAAGAAAGGAAAAGAAGTCAGAATGTTTTGTTTTTGTCCTAACAACCAGGACAACAATGTGCACATGCATTGGACGGTTGCCAGTTGTATCAGCATGATGTGACATGTGGATGGACATTACATTTTCTGTGCACACTGGTTGACTGGGTGTAAAACACCAAGTTTCTTACTTTCATTTTCTGTGTGCAGGCAATACTCCACAGACTACAAGTTAGAGACATACCTGAAGATAGCACGACTGTACCTTGAAGATGACGATGCTGTCCAGGCAGAGGCCTTCATCAACCGAGCATCCATACTGCAGGCAGACACCAAGAATGAGGAGTTGCAGATACACTATAAAGTGGGTAGTCCTTAGCACAGATTCATCTTGGGTATCGCTGTTTCACGAGTCGTCAGAATAGTTTACAGAATAATTTGATTCTTGATGCTTTACAGGTCCTTGTGAAATAGTATAATTTTTGACAAAAGTCCTGTGAGCCATGACATTTCATAATTGTGGGGAGACACAATTTATCAAATCAAAAGTAAAGTCATGATTCAATGTGTTCATCTCATTTGTCCCTGTTTAAAGAGGATTTGGAGAAAAATGAAGTTGAATGAACCAGGAAGGCAGAAATTAGATGCTTTACAAGTCCTCATGACATAGTCTAATTTTTGACAAACATCCTGTGAACCATGAAGTCATATTTCATAATTGTGGTGAGACATAATTTATCAAATCAAAAGTAAAATCATGATTCAGTGTGTTCATCTCATTTGTCACTCTGTTTGAAGAGGATTTGGAGAAAAATGAAGTTGAATGAACCATGAAGGCAGCAATTTGGCAAATGTTCTGGCAGTTGTGGATGCATACAGAGGTGCACACTGACTTGCCACAGACTCAAAAGAGAAAGCCTTTCCAGAAGGAACCTTACCCACTGCACCCACAGTACCCCATTATGGGGCCTTAGAGTGGAGTACTTTGAGCTGCGTCAGACACTGTGTTTTTGGATTTTTCTTCTTCTCCATTTTGTCAGTCATGTGACACCACATTTAACAGTGTGTTTGCATATTGCAGGCATGCTATGCCAGAGTACTGGATTTCCGCAGGAAGTTCATTGAAGCAGCTCAACGTTACAATGAGTTGTCATACAAAACCATCATCGCCGAAGATGAAAGACTGACTGCTCTCAAGAACGCCCTGATTTGCACCATTCTCGCTTCTGCAGGTTAGTCCTGTGCATCTGTACCACTGGCTGCTCTGAGTCGACTGAAAAAATCTTGAATTTGAAAGAGCATGTGTGTACCACTTGTATACAGTTAGGATTCACAACTGTGTCCAGTAGAGGACCCAGGATTAAATTGTTTTCAGCGTTGTAATAAATGTTGACTTTTTGCTGGATGAGGCATAGGTGGAAATTGAAAATTATTTTCTGACACTGTGGTCTGTCTCTGTGCATGCTGTGTGTGTGTGTGTGTGTGTGTGTGTGTGTGTGTGTGTGTGTGTGTGTGTGTGTGTGTGTTGGGGGGAGGGGGGTCGCATGTCACATGATGTGTCTGCTGTCTGTCCCTGTGGCTGCGATTTCTGCTCGCTGTTTGTCTTTGTGTCTCTCTGCCTGCTGTCTGTTTCTGCCAATCTGAGTTGCTTTGTGCTTGCTCTCTACCTGTCATTCTGATGTTGCTTGACCCAAATATGTGTGATGATTTCTCCTTTTATTTGCTACTGTAGGTCAGCAGAGATCACGTATGTTGGCAACACTGTTCAAAGATGAGCGGTGTCAGCAGCTGTCTGCATTCCATATTCTGGAAAAAATGTAAGCACAGATCACTTTCTTTATTTCATGCATTGTTCAAGATTATTCAAGATGCCTTGTTATGATAATTATATACATATTCTGAGTTTTGTTATGATGTGGTATTGTGGTTTTGGATATATTGCAGTTATAAAATTTTGGTTATGAAATGATTTGCTGAAATATAGTTTTGGTTATAATGAGGTTTGGTTGTAATGTGGTTCCGTTATGTTTGCCCTGATACAACCATCATGGTTGAGTGGGCATTAGAAACCAGTTATCTGTATCTGTCTATCAGTTATAATGTTTGCCCTGACTATCATGAGTGGGTATTAGAAACCAGTTATCTGTGTATCTATCTATCAGTTATAATGTTTGCCCTGACTTGGACTTTTTTCATGGTTTTGAACCTTTTGGGGTGTATCTATTTAGTTAAAAACTTCATTACGGTTAACCAGTAATCTGTGTATCTATCAGTTATAATGCTTGCCCTGACATAACCATTGTGGCTGTCTGGGCATTAGAAACCAGTTATCTGTTAGGAACCAGTTATTTGTCTCTCAGTTATAATGTGGTTTTAGCACTGGGCTAAGCTGCCTGTAATTCATGCTTGTAGTCGTTGTCTTTAATAGAAAGCGTTTGGTTACAGAGTGATTCCTTCTGATGCACCTAACATAGCAGTATAGCATTAATAATGATGTTGATCAGTAACAGTAATGAATGTATCTTGAAATACACTGTCTTTTGAGGATTTCAACTCTTTGTTTGCTCTATGTCAAACGGAACACTAAAAGGTTTGCTAATGTTTCCTTAGATTGGCCAAAACATTGGTTGGGTTTATGGTATGATACTGATGCAAGTGTTTAGTAACTAATACAGCATGGGTCATGTTGTACATTTAAAAAAAAAAAAAATCTTTTCTTTTTTTCTCTCAGGTACCTGGATAGAATTATTCGCAGAGTCGACCTTCAGGAGTTTGAGAGCATGCTGCTTCCACACCAGAAGGCCATCACAGCAGATGGTCAGTGGGCCTTTGTAATGGTGCATACACTGGCACACACATGTTCATGTACACATGCACATACACTCCTGCATGCATGATTGCCTCCTACACACATGCACATGCACAGCACGCCCCACCACCAACAGATTTTTCAGATGTTGACTGAGTGCATGGTAACAGAAAAAAACAAGGAGAGAGAGAGAGACAGAGAGTAGTAGTACTTGGATTTTAACATCCTGTCAGTGGCGTAGGGTCACCTCAGGATGAAGAGGGAGAGAGAGAGAGACAGAGAGAGAGACAGGAGAGAGAGAGAGAGAGAGAGGAGGAAAGCATGCTTTGGCTTTAGGTTCCATGAGTGTGGCTCGTGCTGTGATAGGACACAACCTGTTTGTGTTTTAGGTTGCATGATTGTGGATCGTACTGTGATAAAACACAACCAGATTCTGATCACTGTATGCTTTGGTTTTAGGTTCCACAATTGTGGATCGTGCAGTGATAGAGCGCTGATCACTGTGTGCTTTGGTTTCAGGTTCCATGATTGTAGATCATGCTGTGATAGAACACAACCAGATTCTGATCACTGTATGCTTTGGTTGCAGGTTCCACGATTGTGGATCGTGCTGTGATAGAACACAACCTGCTGTCAGCCAGCAAGCTGTACAACAACATTTCCTTCACGGAGCTGGGGGCCCTGCTGGAGATTCCGCCGGCAAAGGTTAGTGCTGGCCAAGACGTTATGCACCAAGATGGCACACTCCTCCTTACGGCCTCATGAAAAGAGGGAGGAGAGATTTCCCTTGGATCAGACCGGCTCTGCCACCCATTTCTTCTTCTTTGTTGACAACAGCAAGAACATCATGCAGACCACTACAGCATTGTCAGAACGAAGATGTGTGATAGTTATGCCATGTGTCATTCCTCCCCCTTTTTGACACTTTTTCACTCGTAGCGTAGACACTGTGTAGCCTGTCTTCATGCGATCAGCCATGAGTTAGCTGCTGGGCCAGTTAGGAAGGGTTGTAAATCTCTGTGCCTATCCTCGTGTTTAGGTGTGGGTTGGGCTGTCTTTGTGTATTGGTGCTGGCAAGGTAGATAGATAATTGTTTTTTTAATGCCCTGTCAACCATGGCGGTTATATCAGGGTGAATGGTGCTGGCAAACTGTCTGTTGTTGATGGTTTCTGTGACCCTCTGTGTGCAGGTTGAATTTCTTTGGAGAATGTGATTCATTTGACATATCAAGATCCCTACAGTTTTGAAAGTTGGGGAGGGGGGTGGGGGGGGGGGTGGGGGGGGTATGGATTTGTAAAAATGAAAGGAAAGCCTTTGCTAGTCCTTGAGAAAGCAGAGCAACCTTGATTTTCTGTGAAATGAATTGTTCAAATATCAGTAACTCACTAGTGTTAAACTTAACATAGTAAGAACTGCGTGTTGTTTGTTGTTGTTTTTGTTTTTTTGTGGGTGGGGGTGAAGACAGTATGATTTCATTTGTGTTGGTGCATTCCTGTATCATCGCATCCCGTTTGTTTCAGGCTGAAAAGATTGCATCACAAATGATAACCGAGGGGCGCATGAATGGCTATGTGGATCAGATTGATTCTATTGTGCACTTTGAAGGTAAACAATGTTGCAAACTGCAACAGTAATAGTAGTACAGTAATAGTCATAATTTAATTCATTAAGTCAGTAATTTAACACAGTAATAGTCATAAGATCCACAACTTGTTTGATTGAAGGTGTTCTTTTTGTTTGTTTGTGTGTGTGTGTGTGCGTACGTGCATGCGGGCATGTGGCATGAATTGCTTTTAAAAACTGTGGACTTACTTTCTCATGAGGTGGCTGTTCATTGGCCTACCTTCACTGTCCTACTACTGGAATTTGTTTTGTCTTTTGCAGCGCGTGAAACGTTGCCTATGTGGGACCGCCAGATCCAGAGCCTGTGCTTCCAGGTCAACAATATCATTGAGAAAATCTCGCAGACTTCACCGGAGTGGTTCGCCAAAGCCATGGAAAATCAAGAGTCGTAGTCTGTATGTGTAATGAGGCTTGTTTTGTGCTTTAAAAAAACAAACATTCATGGGTGTGTGTGTGTGTGTTGTGTGTGTGTGTGTGTGTGTGTGTGTGTGTGTGTGTGTGTGTGTGGATGCATGGATGTATGTGTGTGTATGTGCCTGTGATATTTCAATGCATTTCAAGAGACTGCAGTTCCCATGTGTATGAATCTGGTATGTTTGGAGTGTATTGTTGTGTGAGCAAGGATACTACAAAGGGTTTATGCATGAATATGCCTGGCACAGAGATGTGGTAACATGCATTTAAAATGGTTTGAAAGGTAAGAAAAGATTTGAATGATGTGATTACAGTGCTTCAGATTTTGTAGTATACTTGCATATTTCTTGGGGGGAACGTGTCAGTGACTTTATATTGTTTTCTTTGTTCTTGTTTTTGCTTCTGCAACACCAGGACTGCAAATTTCCACAGACTGTTTGAAAAGTACAGAAGCAAATAAACTCTGTTGTAGATACATTTGTTTTCCTGTGTATTAATGTGCAGCTTTTGTTGTATATATGTGTGTGTGTGTTGTGTTGTATGCGTGTGTGTGTGTGTGTGTGGTGTGGTGTGTGTGTGTGTGTGTGTGTGTGTAATTTGTTTTTAATACCCAGTCGACTGCAGAGAGAAGGCATATTTACACACCTGCACAAATCCAAAAGTGGCCAGTCCATAACGAACATGACCAAGCCCAAACAGCTAATAACCAAATATACATGTATGTACAAACCATTTCACTACAGTGCAACCAATCAGGAAAGATTATAAACTCCTTGAAGAAAATAAAAAGATCCAAGGTACTGAGTAGCAGGTGTCCAAATCCCTGTGTACAAACATTGAAAATAACTTGAAGCCTTCATGTAAAAATAATAGTGCTGCTTTAGTGATCCTTTGTTTGTTGGCCTTTTCAGCCACAGTATGGGGTGCAGGAGAACCTGAACTGTCTGGAAAATGAATTCTGTAGTCTTCCCAGACTGAGTGTTATATAACACAGTGGTACCCCGGATAAAAGACCACCCTGATAAGAGACCACTCCTCTTGTAAATCCTGGTTGACTAGGCGTAAGAAACTGAAGTTACTTACCTCTTGCAAGACCAAAGTTTTGTTGTTGTTTGAAACCAACAAAGGGAGCTAATTAGAGTTTGAACGCTGTGACAGGAGCACAACAACAAAGACCCAACTCACGGACAGTAATTTTAACCTGCATGGGAGTAAATACAAGGTACATAGACTCCACCAGGATACATCATCAATGGTTCTGAAACCATTTGCTACATATTTCCATGTGAGGCCTTCACGAGGATCAACCCTCTTAACTCAATGGAGGTGCACCATTGTGGGAGAGAGGGAGAGAGAGATAGATGTTTTTTGAACATCTTGTTTGTTTTTGCTTAGTTCTTTTTTTCTTTTTTTTTCTTTTTTCTTTTTAATGGGTCCAGGAATTCATTGGAGAAATTCACAATATGAACTGTTGCGTGTCAAAATATCCTCCAGAAAGTTGTATAAACTTTTCATTGATGTACAGCAGCTATCCATTTAAGAGTCTGATCCTAAGATGGCACTGACGAAAGACCTCACTGTCAATGTCATGACATACGACAGAGATAACGGGGAAATTTAATAGACCCGATTTGCAGTATAAGAAAAGCAACTCTGTATAAGAAATTGGTGGCTGTGTATCGTGTTGTTTCCCTTGGACGAATGGACCGCATTCAACTTGCGCCGATGCACTCACTACTTTAACTTGATTTTTAGGGTGATTTAAAAAGAGAGATTCTACTATACGTGGGCCTGTCAAGAGTGCGAATTCGTTAGTCTTCCAAGACTGAAAGAACTACTATTTGTGCCTGTCTCTATCGTATCAGTCCAGGCGATTCAGTAATTACTCACCCCGACTTGTACAAGTCTACGAAAACAGGCACACGCAGTACTGTTCTGGACATGGACTTGCACACACACACACACACACACACACACACACACACACACACACACACACACACACACACACACACACACACACACACACACACACACTAACACATTAACGCACGCCGCACACACACACACACACACACACACACACACACACACACACTGCACCACAATGACACACACACACACACACACACACACTAACACACACACACTAACACACACACACACACACACACACACACACACACACACACACACACACACACACACACACACACACACACACACACACACACACACACACACACACACACACCGAGTAGGAGTTACAATAACACACGCGACCCCGGCCGGTGACACGGCACAACCTACACACTTTTCCCACTCTGTTCAAATAAACAGCTCTTTTCACCAAGACCAGTGACCCAGAAGGGAGCCGGTGCAGAGTGACAGTACACACTCACTCACTCACTCACTCACTCACACACAGGCTATAATAACCCGCTAGACACACCCGGCAGCGAAGGATCTCGTGTAGACTACAACTCGCAAGGAACACAGTCCCACTTCACTCAGCCTGTTACACACATGCTGCTGTTATCAGGTCATGGTCACTGAGAAGTATATATATAATTATAGTCTACTCTGTGTTGCGGAAGCTGGCCTTGGCGGGAATACTGTGGTAACAATGGCGAGGTAAAATAGCTAACATGCCGTATCCTGTGACTATTGTTTAGTTCAAGTAGTAGAGCCGAAGTGACCAGAGGCACAATGCAAAGCCGGACTGAACTGAAGTGTGCTTGAGTGTACCAGCGTGAAAATGTGTGTGTGTCAGTGTGTGTGTGTAGTGTGTAGTGTGTGTGTGTGTGTGTGTGTGTGTGTGTGTGTGTGTGTGTGTGTGTGTGTGTGTGTGTGTGTGTGTGTGTGTGTGTGTGTGTGTGTGTGTGTGTGTGTGTGTGTGTGTGTGTGTGTGTGTGTGTGTGTGTGTGTGTGTGTGTGTGTGTGTGTGTGTGTGTGTGTGTGTGTGTGTGTGTGTGTGTGTGTGTGTGTGTGTGTGTGTGTGTGTGTGTGTGTGTGTGTGTGTGTGTGTGTGTGTGTGTGTGTGTGTGTGTGTGTGTGTGTGTGTGGTGGGGTGTGTAGATGTGGTGTGTGGAGAGAGAGAGAGAGAGAGAGAGAGAGAGAGAGAGAGAGAGAGAGAGAGAGAGAGAGAGAGAGAGAGAGAGAGAGAGAGAGAGAGAGAGAGAGAGAGAGAGAGATTGTGTGTATATGCTAGTGTGTGTTAGCCTAGGTGTGTCCTGTTTGTAGGCTAACCTACAGTTTTGATCTCCAGAGCCGCCGGGAAACGATGTCACGCATCCAGCTGAGCTGACATGGCGTGATGCACATTTGATTGTTTCATCTATTGAAAACATTCAGACACTGACAGTGAAATTATGAAACCAAAACATCTGCATCAGAACAGTCATTTCTTTGGAGTTTTTTTTTGCACTAACTGCCTACTAATACTTGGCAAATGATTGCTGTGAACAGAATTTCGAGGGGGTTCATTAAATAAGCTTCACATTTTCTCACGGATTGCCTCTGTCTCT
>JABMCL010003209.1:62500-72500 GCA_018857735.1 Alviniconcha marisindica
AAAAATTCTTTGTCGGCGTAGTCTGTCATTGTCTCAGAGAGGTATAATTCGACCACGTTCTCGAATCCGCACAAAGGACCTTTTAGAGATGGAAAATGATTTCTACTCGCATCGATTCGCTTCAGACGGTTGTTGGGGTCGATCTTGACTTTTTCCAGCTTGTACAGCAGCCCGAAATCCTCCACGTTGAACGTCTCCAGATTTGGCGGAAAGCTAAAGTACTTACCTACGCACGGTTGTACCACCGCCCCTTGCTTGGTATTTTCTGCTCGCGTGGGTTCACCGTTTCCTCTGGCCACAGAACTCTTGGCAAGTTGCATGTGAAGGTTTTGCCCAAGCGCTTCTCGATCTGGAGGTCGTAGAGGAGGGACCCAGTACCCGTCAAAACCGTTCATGTCCAGCTGCTGCAGGCTACCGAGACATCCCACGTCGTTGACGTAAGGGGCCAGTTCAAACAGGTTCCCGTTGACGTTGACGTACTTCAGCTTTGGCGGCATCCCGACACAAAGAGCCCCGTCGTCAAAACCTCTGATCCTGTTAAACCGTGCCTGCAGGCTGTCTAGATGCGTCAGATTGCCGAAGAAGCGGAGTTGCTTGGAGGTGATGCGGAGGCCTTGAGCTCTGCTGGGAACGATGGCGTCGATGATCAAACTCCGCAGACTTGTCTGTGAAAGTCCGAGGAAGGCCTCGCCCAGAAGGTCAAAGCCTAGCGCCTGGTTGAAAGACAGATCGAGCGTTTCGAGAGCTACCAGCGCGCTGAACGCGTCCTGTGTTACGTCATTGATGTTGCAGTTACTGAGATTGAGGTGTCGCACAGTAGGTACGTTTGCAAACGTGTCTCTTTTGAGCGTGGCGAGTTGGCAGAAACCCAGTCCCCCAGTTATGTCCAAGTCGATGAGATGGGTCAGATTTCTGAAGCCAGGGCCCAGCGTCATATTGACCAGGCCGTCGAGGGACAGGTAGCGCAAGTTGTGCAGTTGAGACAGAGCTCTGTCCGGATAACCGACCCTTGTGGTTCTTGAGAATCTGTTTACGGGAGAATCTCGAAAACCTCCCGAAGCCTCAGCCAATCCATGATCCACGAGATGGGACTGACTATCGCTAGAGACGAACAACAGGTTACCGTCGGCCTTGACGGGCGACGTTTGAGGCTGCGAAGACTTTGTGTTTGCTGGCCTCAGTGACTCCGAATCCCAGGAATGCCAGACGTTGCTGCTGAGTCTGAGAGAGGTCAGGGACGCGAGAGGGAGGAACACGTCATCAGGGTAAGCCGTGGGACCGAAGACCAGCTTGTTGCGGAACAGATTCAGCTCCGTTAGATTTCCCAGGCCACGGAATGCATTACGCCGAAGGCTGGCGATGACGTTGGTCGACAGGTCCAGCACTCTGAGCTCCTGCAGGTGGCTGAAGACGTCGTCGGGCACCTCGGACAACTGGTTGCCGGACAGGAGGAGAGTGGTGGCCTCTGCGGGAACGTCCTCCGGGATCTGCCGCAATTCCCGTCCGGAGCAGTTCACCATGAGACCCGGGGCGAGAGCCGGGTTCGAGTCCGGCTGGCAGGAGCACTCGGAAGGACAGCGTTGGGGTCTGAGGCTCAGTGGCTGAGTGGGAGGGGTGTGGTGCAGGGTGAACAGGACGACGGTGAGCACAGACCACGGCGCCATTGTCCTGGAATAAAAGGTCCCCACAATCAACGACCTTTTACACTGAATGTGTCACTGGATTGTAACGCCTTAATTATCAACCGCAGATGGTCATTTCAGGAAGGAAAGAGAAAAAGGAAAGCATGGAAAAACAACAACAACAACAACAACAACAATAACAACAACAACGAAAAAACCCACCACCACCATCAACCCCAAAACAACCAAAACAAACAAACAAACAAAACAAACAAACAAACAAGCAAACAAACAAACAAACAAACAACAACAACAACAAAAAGGAAAAAAACAACAACCCACAAACACACACAAAACTACAACAGCTAAACGCAAAACAAAACGAAGGAATAAACCAAAACCGCTATTTGCTTTCCCAGATAACACTATTGCAAATACAAAACTTACACTTACAGCTGCTATTCTCCTTCCCAGCTAACGCTGTTGCAAATACAAAACTACTTACTGCTGTTCACTCTGCCAGCAGGAAAAACTGAGGTTGGCTGTCACTCAGTGTTGCCTCACCAGCTCCTGACTACAGCAGAAATACTGTTGAAAGTATCTCCGACCACAGCTTGCTGATACTGTGATAGTCGAGCTGTTAGCATGAATGGAGCGCTATCTTCGTCGATCAACCTGCTTACGGTTACGAACACAATGCATTATTGGTTTTGCGATGCACATAAGCTAAACACGCCATCAGGAAGGAAAGAGGAAAAAACTATGTACTTTGTGAAGTGACCAAGAGCAGGACGTTCATTTGACAATACCGCCGCTGTTGGCTAAGGAACATAGCGGGCGCCTTACTTGTAAATTTCAACTGTTACATTTCCTGTCATGGGTTGGGGTGTTATTTCCCTGTCTCGCTCGGGGCTGTTAAAAATCAAAACAATCAGTCGACGACAAAAAACGTTGACATGCGCCACCGGCCTGACAAGACCAGGAAAACATTAAGGAGGAAAACATTGTGTGTGTGTGTATGACTGCATTGCCAGGAAAACATCATCGGTGTGTGTGTGTGTGTGTGTGTGTGTGTGTGTGTTGTTTGTGTTGTGTTGTGTTGTGTGTGTGTTGTGTTGTGTGTGTGTGTGTGGTGTGGTGTGAGGAGTGGAGAGGTAGAGAGAGAGAGAGAGAGAGAAGAGAGAGAGAGAGAGAGAAGAGGGAAGGAGAAGAGAGGAGTATGAGATAGAGGAGAGAGGAAGATGGAGAGAGAGGCTATGTGTGTGTGTAATGTGAATCACAATGCATGGGGTTGGGGTTTATTTTCTCAGATGACTCAGCAACAGGAGCGAGGAAAAACAGAGAAGCGTAAGAAATAGGAGAAAAGGGAAGGCAGGGAAAGACAGGAAAAATAAGGAGGAAAAAGGGTGGGGATGGAAAGGGGGGGGGGGGGGGGGGGGGGGGTGGGGAGAAGAGAGAGGGAGAGAGAGAGAGAGAGAGAGAGAAGAGGAGAGGAGAGAGGAAGAGAGAGAGAGAGAGAGAGAGAGAGAGAGAGAGAGTGTGTGTGTGTGATCACAAATGCATTGTTGTTTTTTCTTCAGATACGACCTTCAAGCCAACAGTTCTGTATTTGCAGAGGAAAAACACCTCCCTTTGTAAGTTTCGTTTTAAGAAATTAGTTGTTAATATGTCGAACATGCTCCCCTGCATTCGTCCTCTTGTTTCCGGCGTGTTTGCGTTTGTATGTATGTATGTATGTATGTATATATGTATGTATGTGTTGATCTGCACGAGAACATGCTGTTTCGAGAAAGGCCACTCGTAAAACCATTGTCTCTGAATGCATGCTATAATGCAATGCTAATTCAGAGAATAAACTTCCTTGATATGTCTCTCTCTCTCTCTCTCTCTCTCTCTCTCTCCTCTCTCTCTCTCTCTCTCTCTCTCTCTCTCTCTCTCTCTCTCTCTCTCTCTCTCTCTCTCTCTCTCTCTCGTTTATTTCCCTCCTGAATATATTTTCCTCCTGAATATATTTGTGCAACAAATCGATGTGTATAGGCTTGTCTGTAAGTAGTTTACAATTTCATACAAAGACCGATGTGCAGCCTGGATGTCTATCCCTCGAGTATCAGTACTTGTCCACTTGGCGCAATGAACTGTTGTGTATTGTACACGCACGGCAGCGCAGGTACAGAGAGCTGCAGGAGAACTACGCCCACACATTACAACACGCTGCAGGCGGCACCGCCCTCAACGTGGCCAGGGCTGTACAGGTCAGCAATCTGCAGGACCTTTTCCGCTAAACACGAACGAATAGATACAAATGACTTGAACTGACAGGTAACTGGATGGGTGTGCTGGAATGACTTGAACTGACAGGTAACTGGATGGGCGTGTTGGGATGACTAGAACTGACAGGCAAGTGGATGGGTGTGTTGGAATTACTTCAGCTGACGGGAAAGTGGATGGGTGTGTTGGAATGACTGGAACTGACAGGTAAGTGGATGGACGTGTTGGGATCACTTGAACTGACAGGTAAGTGGATCGGTGTGTTGGAATGACTTCAACTGACGGGAAAGTGGATGGGTGTGTTGGAATGACTTCAACTGATAGGTAAGTGGATGGGTGTGTTGGAATGACTTGAACTGACAGGTAACTGGATGGGCGTGTTGGGATGACTAGAACTGACAGGCAATTGGATGGGTGTGTTGGAATTACTTCAGCTGACGGGAAAGTGGATGGGTGTGTTGGAATGACTTCAACTGACAGGTAAGTGGATGGGTGTGTTGGAATGATTTGAATTGACAGGCAAATGAATGGGTGTGTTGGGATGACTTGAACCGACAAGCAAGTGGATGGGTGTGTTGGAATAACTTGAACTGATAAGCAAATGGATTGGTGTGTTGGAATGACTTGAACTGACAGGTAAGTGGATGGGCGTGTTGGGATGACTTGAACTGACAGGTAACTGGATGGGCGTGTTGGAATGACCTGAACTGACAGGTAAATGGATGGGCGTGTTGCGATGACTTGAACTGACAGGTAAGTGGATGGGCGTGTTGGAATGACTTGAACTGACAGGTAACTGGATGGGTGTGTTGGAATGACTTGAACTGACAGGTAAATGGATGGGCGTGTTGGGATGACTAGAACTGACGGGCAAGTGGATGGGTGTGTTGGAATGACTTCAACTAATAGGTAAGTGGAAGGGTGTATTGGAATGACTGGAACTGACAGGTAAGTGGATGGGTGTGTTAGAATGAGTTGAACTGACAGACAAGTGGCTGGGTGTGTTGGAATGACTTGAACCGACAGACAAGTTGATGGGTGTGTTGGAATGACTGGAACTGACAGACAAGTGGGTGGGTGTGTTGGAATGACTGGAACTGACAGACAAGTGGATGGGTGTGTTGGAATGACTGGAACTGACAGACAAGTGGATGGCTGTGTTGGAATGACTTGAACAGACAGGTAAGTGGATGGACGTGTTGGAATGACTTGAACTGACAGACAAGTGGATGGGTGTGTTGGAATGACTGGAACTGACAGGCAAGTGGATGGGTGTGTTGGGATGACTCGAACTGACAGACAAGACGACGGGCGACTAGACTGATGGAAGAACGGGTACGGGTTGGTAGGTAGACTAATGGTAAACTGGATGGGTGGTTGGACTGATGGGAGAACGGATACGAGTGCGTAGGTAGACTGATGGTAGATTGGATGGGTGGCTGGACTGATGGCAAAACGGATACAGGTGTGTGGATAGACTGACGGTAGACTGGATGGGTGGTTCGATTGATGGCAGAACGGATACGGGTGCGTGGGTAGACTGATGGTAAACTGGATGGGTGGTTGAACCGAGGGTGGAATGGATGCAGATGGATGGGTAGACTAAATGTAAAGTGGATGGGTGGCTGGACTGACGGCAGAATGGATACGGGTGAATGGGTATAGACTGATGGTAAATTGGATGGGTAGCGGAACTCATCATGGCAAAGTGGATCATGGATACGGGTGAATGGGTAGACTGATGGTAAATTGGATGGGTATAGACTGATGGTAAATTGGATACGGGTGAATGGGTAGACTGATGGTAAATTGGATGGGTAGCGGGGCTCATCATGGCAAAGTGGATCGGTAGGTGGGTCGATGGGCGGTGGACTGGAAGGATACCTAAAATGGGTGTTTCAGTGGGTGTTGCAGACCCCCCGAGTGACTTCCTTCTTTGGCGGCATCGGGAGGGACCGTGACGGGGAGATCCTGCAGCAGAAGGCACGCAGCGCAGGTGTCAACGCCGTGTTCCAGAGCACAGACTCCCTGCCCACGGGCACATGCGTCACCATCTGCACAGGCAGCCACAGGTGACTAACCGGCCCTATAGGGAAATACATGTCACCATCTGTACAGGTAGCCACATGTGACTCACTAGCCACATAGGGACATATATGGGTCACCATCGGTACAGGTAGCCACACGTGACTTATTAGGCACCTAGGGACATAATTATATGTCACTATCTGTACAGGCAACCATATGTGACTAACTGGCCCTATAGGGAAATATATGTCACCATCTGTACAGGTAGCCACATGTGACTCACTAGCCACATAGGGACATATATATTACCATCTGTACAGGCACCCACAGATGACTGGCCCTAAAGGGAAATACATGTCACCATCTGTACAGATAGCCACATGTGACTCATTAGCCACATAAGGACATATATATATATATATATAATACCCAATGTACAGCAGCCACAGGTGACTAACTTGCCCTTTAGGAAAATATATGTCACCATCTGTACAGGTGGTCACAGGTGACTAACTGGCTCCATAGGGACATATATGTCAACATTAGTACGGGCAAAATTCAACTGCTTTCCCCCCTCCCTCATTAAATGTGATGTCTTTAATTATCTAACGTCTCAAATGTATGTGATGTTCTATGCTTTGCGGCTTTTTAAATAATATTTTTTAATCACTGCCAAATACATTTCCTGGCGGAGACAATAACATTGTTTTGTTTCTGACCAACACAAGCACGGAACAGTGGATATTACTGGTTTATTGAGAGGAGGTCCTTTGTGCCCTGATGTGCAACCGTCACGGTTGACAGGGCGTTAAAAATCTATTCTTCGTGCCTTCAGGTCGATGGTATCGCAACAGGCTGCAGCCAACTGTTTCACGGAGGATCACCTCCACGTCCCTCATCACTGGAGCTTGGTTGAAAAGGCGCAGTTCTTCTACACTGTGGTAACGTGTGTGTGTATGTGTGTGTGTGTGTGTGTGTGTGTGTGTGTGTGTGCGTGCGTGCGTGCGTGCGTGCGTACGGCGTGTGTGTTTGTGTGTGTTGTTTACTTGTTTTTCTCCACGATATGACAAGCGTGGTTGACAGGGCGTTAAATATCAAGTTAGCCATTCTGCTACTATTATTTACCGTAACTCAACTCCTTTATGTTTCAGACTTTGTCAGAAGCCAGAAACCTGTGATGTTTGTGCTCTTTTCATCGGCCACGCGCCCTTTCTGTGGTGCTTCAGAGCTTTTTTTATTGGCCACGAGCCATTCTGTAATGTTTTTGAGCTTTTCATTGGCCACGAGTCACTGTTTATTGTTTCTGAGCTTTTCATTGGCCACGAACCCGCCTGTTATGTTTCAGAGCTTTTCTCTGGCCACAAACCCTTTTGTGATGTTTCAGAGTTTTTCATTGGCCACGAACCTTTTTGTGATGTTTCATAGCTTTTCATTGGCCACGAACTCGCCTGTGATGTTTCAGAGCTTTTCGTTGGCCACGAACCCCTCTGTGATGTTTCATAGCTTTTCATTGGCCAGGAACCCTTTTGTGATGTTCCAGAGCTTTTCATTGGCCACAAACCCGCCTGTGATGTTTCAGAGTTTTTCATTGGCTACAAACCCGCCTGTGATGCTCCGTTTAGCCCGCCACGCCAAGGACACCAGTAAGACTTTCTGCTTGAACCTCTCCGCTCCCTTTCTGTGCAGCAGATATAAAGACACCATGAGTCAGCTGCTTCCTTACGTACACTATCTCTTCGGCAACGAGGCGGTGAGTTGGAGAGAGAGGAGGGAGGTTGAGGGGGGAGTCTGAAAAAGTCGGGGCGAAGAGAGAGAAGAGGGAGGGGGAAGGGAGAGAGAGAGAGAGAGAGAGAGAGAGAGAGAGAGAGAGAGAGAGAGAGAGAGAGAGAGAGAGAGAGAGAGAGAGAGAGAGAGAGAGAGTGTGTTCATGCAAGTGTGTATTGACAGACGTTTATGAATCAATGCACAAACAACACTTACTCTTTTACCCTAGCATCATCTTTCGCATTTGCAGCAGAAATCGAATCTGCCTGCTCCGTAGAAATCTGACGGTTGTCGAGGTCAGCTGTTGTCACAAGAAAGGACAGGAGGATATTCTCTCCACACACACGCACACACACGCACGCACACGCGGGGCACGCGGACACACACACACACGCACACACACCGACACACACACACACACACACACACACACACACACACACACACACACACACACACACACACACACACACACAAACACGCGTGCACCTCCTCCCACCCCACGGTCTTAAAGATCTGTTTGGCCCCCTTACCCTATTTTAAATAAAACTGTTCGTCTTTCCCCAGGAAGCCGATGAATTCGGAAAAGTACATAACCTGCATGTGAGTATGCGCCATCCACTCTCCACCAACCTGTCGGATATGTAACCTAATCAGCTTTAAGCCATACAGCGTTAATTCTTGGGTTTGAACCTCCCGGCAACCGCACAGGGTCACCAAGAGAAGAAAGTATACAATCAAATGTATTTACGAATGCATAATTGTATACGTAAAGGCTACAGATGAAAGCGTGATATTTACGTAAAGAATACCGAAGAAACATATTGCACAGTTCCTAACCATCTCTGCCAGATAATACCAGATATGAACACACAGCCTGTTGCAGAGAAACCCAATTGTTTTCGAGCCTATTTATATTCAGCGGGCTCCCAACACGGTTTCAGAGCCCAGTAGCTGTGTGAAAGTCGAGGTGGCCGTCCTGGGCTCCCTGTCCCGAAAAGTCCGTACAGTCTCTGTGGACGTAAAGCTACACTGAACGGACAAACAACTCTGCAACCTGCATTAATCGTTTTTAACGATGAGCTTGGTAATCTATTTTAGTATGTGGCACCACGCGGGCAACTGCCTGCGCCACAAACCAACCGTGGTAGAAAGAAGACAGAGGAATTTGGGAAAATGGAGTTGAATGAACATTAGTAAGGTCGAATTTCTGGCAGCCGACGAAGCATGCAAGGCCATATTCCGACCTACTCCAGACTTAAAAGAGATTTTTCTGCGTTCTCGGCAGAGGGGACCTTAATTCCTGTGTCCACAGTACCCCACAGAGATGAGATTGAAGATAATGGGAAAAGGACATTTACAAAGGACATTTACAAAGGACATTTACAAAGGACATTTACAAAGGTGAAACAAACGAACAAGCAACAAACAGTTATAATGGGTTCGGTTATGATGCGAGCACCAACGCTTCATTCTAATGTCTGGATTACGTTGTTTGGTTTCCAAACGGCAGGCAGGTGACCGGAAGTCGACTGCCATCGCCATGGCTGCTTGGCCACAGGAAGGTGGACGGCCACGCGTTGTGGTCATCACTCAGGGCCCTGATCCCGTCATAGTGGCCACAGGTAGGGTGGTGGTCAGTACGAGCTGGTGTGTGTGTGTGTGTGTGTGTGTGTGTGTGTGTGGTGTGTGTGTGTGTGTGTTGTGTGTGTGTGTGTGTGTGTGTGGTGGTGGTGGTTGCTGTTGTGCGTGCGTGCGTGCGTGCGTGCGTTGGTGTGCGTGCGTGGTCGTGCGTGCGTGCGTGGGTGTGGTGCTGCGTGCGTAGTGCGTGCGTGCGTGGGTGCGTGCTGGTGGTTGTGTGTGTGTGTGTGGTGTGTGTGTGTGGAGTGAGAGAGAGAGAGAGAGAGAGAGAGAGAGGAGAGAGAGAGAGAGAGAGAGAGAGAGAGAGAGAGAGAGAGAGAGAGAGAGAGAGAGACAGACAGACAGACAGACAGACAGACAGACAGACAGACAGACAGACAGACACAGAGAGACAGAGACAGCCAGCCAGCCAGCCAGACAGACAGACAGACAGACAGACAGATACAGAGAGAGACAAAGACAGAGATAGACAGAGACAGAGACAGACAGACAGAGCTTGTGTGCCAGTCACAGCATGTGTGGTTCTGCATAATAACTTGAATACCCGCACGGTGCTCCATGCCTCTTGCAAGAAGGAACGCTCATGTTTCAGTGGAGCAGAATATCCAGTGTGAGTTACTGCAGAGTGACAACGCCAGGTTCGTCACGAGTCAGGCTTAATTCACTGTTTCAGGGGA
>JABMCL010003209.1:75000-77500 GCA_018857735.1 Alviniconcha marisindica
AGGCTACAGTCTTGTCGAGGATGGCTGGAAAACACACACAAAATCACCCTTACATTAGCGATAGATAGATAGGAAGCAATATAGTTAGCACGGTAGCTAGACAAGTAGCTGAATAAATATATGGACGCGCGTATACACACGATCGTATGTAGGCTACAGTCTTATCAAGGATGGCTGAGAAACACACACACAAATTCACCCTTACATTAGCGATGGTGCCAGTACAGCTACACGTCACCACGATAAGTTAGTTTCGTTATCCGTAGCCAATGCAGAGGTCTTCTTTTGTTTAACAGTTTGAAGCATAACAGCTAGCGGGAAGAACACAAAAATAAAAGAAACTGAAACAACAACAACAAGAACAAAACCACATAACACTCACACATACGCACGCACGCACGCACGCACGCACGCACGCACGCACCACACACACACATGCACGCACGCACGCACGCACGCACGCACAAACCACACACAGAGAAAACAGAAACAGCAGCGAACGAAAAGAAAACAAATTACAATAGAAGAAACAAACAAAAGAAATGGAACAGAACAAAAATAAACCCCCTACCGAACCCTAAAACAACAGCACAACAACAACAACAACAACAACAACAACAACAACAACAAAACGCAGCAACAACGACCAAACCACACACACAACCCACAAAGCAACAACCCAACAACAACAAAACCGCAACAAATAACAACAACAAAAAACACAACAATTAACAAACAAAACAATAATTCCAGAATGAACATACGCATTCAGCGCATTTTCCTAGTTAATATTTTTTACTTTTTCTCGATAATAAGTTTTAGAAATTTGTCGCTTAAAAGGGCTAGAACTAGGATGTGTTTTGGTGGCACGGCTCGACAAAAACCAAATTTGAGCAAAAGATAGATAGAAAGCAATATAGTTAGCACGGTAGCTAGACAAGTAGCTGAATAAATATATGGACGCGCGTATACACACGATCGTATGTACAGGCTACTTAGACGGGCAGTCAGACTGAGAGAGACCGATACTTGAACAGACTGAGACGGATATTACATCGACGTCCGATTGCGGTGCGCTGATACAAGGACCTACAAGTGAGAGGGAAAGATACCCCGATGTACAAACTGACACACACACACACACACACACACACACACACACACACACACACACACACACACACACACACACACACACACACACACACACACACACACACACACACACACACACACACACACACACACACACACTGACAGAATGAAACAAATACACGGGCATACAGACTGGAAGCGATACACAGACGGACAAACTGAAACAGATACACGGGGATACAGACTGAGAATGGTACACAGACAAACTAAAACGACGGACAAAGGCGACACACACAGAGATACACTGACAAAGGCCAACGCCTATAGATTAAAAGAGATACATAGATTGAAACAGATAAAAGGGCACACAGACTGGGACAGATAGAGGCAAACAGACGTGGGGGACAGACAGACTGACACGGGGATAGATTGAGACAAACAGATACAAGGACAGACAGATTAGATACACCGATAAATTGAGACAAATTTTACAGGGCTGGTTTTACTAAATCTTTACAAGACATGCTCTTTCTTGCTTTGCCCTGTATTCTAATTATATTCTTGAAAGTTTTTTTTTCCTGTCAGTTCTCTAGTCGTTACTCAAATATTGAATCTTACCCTTTTGTAGGTCTTCCCCATTTCCAACACGTACCTTTACACAAGGACACGGAGAGCGACGCCATATGATAGACAGAATACTAGGACGGGAAAAACACTGAATGACGTACAGATTCAAACACGCACCTGGACATTTCAAACACGCACCTGGACATTTCAAACACGCACCTGGACGGACATGACTTCCACACCATGAATCACTGAGATGTAATTACACCGTTTACATGTTTTATTCCATACACGCTGGAGTACATATTCTAAAGGTTGTGAAAAAGTCTCACGCTCAACATAATAATAAAAGTGATTGATCATACCTGTATCGTTTCCTGATCTTTCGGTAAGAAAAGTAGCTACTCCCGGAACACGGCTAGTCGACGAGTCGAGGTAAACCCAAAGGAAAATCAGACTTTTAGATCCTATGAAGAATAGTATAATCCAAGAAGCAAGCGAATGAAACGAGTCCCAAGGAGAACTGTATACCGCAAAGAAGTCCAAAAGTGTGAGAAGTCCAAGAAGTCCACCAAAAAGTGCCGTCGTTAGAACAAATTCCGTCTTTCATAGTGTTTTAGTTGTTATGTGACGTCAATATGACGTTGCTTTCCTATCAACCTTTCATTCTTCTACTATTTCTGCGCATTTACCAAAACCTAAGTACAGACTTTCCTATATTATTTCTACTAAATATTACTACGCGGGGTGTACGCCATCATAGTCCCTTAACTACCTCTTTGTCATTACTATCCGTCCGTTGGACGCGTGAGGGACTCCTCACGCGGCGCTCAGTTCA
>JABMCL010003209.1:82500-100000 GCA_018857735.1 Alviniconcha marisindica
GCATGTGGCTGCCCATATGGCAGGGTGAAAACAACAACAAAACAAAGACAAAAACAAACAAACAAACAGAGAATAACCAACCAACCAACCAAAAACAAAACAAAAAATCAACAACAAAAAACAAAACAACAAAACAACAACAACAACAGCAAAAACAACAGAAAAACAAAACAACAACAAACAAACAAAAACAACAGCAACAACAAAACAACAACAGCACACACACGTATTTCTTTTATCCTTGGCGAATGCATTTGTCAACGTACAATTGAATTCTATAGGATAAACCCCAGAGTGTTCAGCTGGGGAACTCTACAACAACAATAACACCTTCCACTGGACTTCTGCGTTAGACAGCTAAAAGTCAAACTTGACACCTTCCCCACTAAACCTGATCGTTATCTGACCCTTTTAAACAATTTTTAATAGATCTTCAATTTAAAAAAGAAGAAGAAGCGATTTCCGATGCACAGTCTAGATATGACTTAATTGAGTGTCTTCTCTATGTATGCATTAATGGCTTGAGTTTGGATATCTGCTTCGATAAATTACACAAGTTGCCGCAAACACAGAGAAGGGGTTGAGACCAGAAAGGAACTACAAATGGAGAGTGGAAAGGAACTGAAAAAAGTAGACAATTGAAAAGTTCTGACCTTAAACAAAGTTTAATTTTTTAAAATATTTTTACCAAATACAAAAATGTTCAAAAGAACGCTTATTTATTATTTTTGTGGCTTGACGAAGGGGATTTCCCCGAAAATTTGGATATCGTGTGTCCTCGTCATAATAAATAAGCGTTCTTTTGAACCTTTCTGCATTTGGATCTTGTTTTAGAACGCTACCAGTCATTCTGTTTCAGTTTTTTTTTTATAGATTTAAAAAAAATACTTTTTACCTGTTTTCGTCTTCAACGCAGTAACTTCGGCGTTGACCGAGTTCAGTTGGGCATTGAGAGAGGTGACTTGCTGAATCAGTTGTTCCACCACCGCCGCCATAGGACTGCCGTCATCCGACCTCTTCTGTCTGGTCAACCGTGACGATGTCGCACTAACCACCAGCAAAGCCACCGCGAAGGCATAACAGACGAGAAACTGACGAGACTTGAAAAACATCCTGATAGCGAGATGTTTAGGAATTCTATAAGCAGTTCAGGTTTTGTGTGAGGTGTTCGATTTATCATACGTTGCAGCCCTCAGGTTTTGAACCGACGAACGCCTCGCAGACGAGCACACCAATGAGTCTTTTATTCGTGGTCCCACTGCCTCCAAAGACAGCCCATACAATCGTTGTGTCTTTGGATGTACCGCAATAAATAACGCCTGCAAAGATATCCTATTCTCAGAGAACTCAGAAATTTGCATCGTAAATCGAGCGATGGGAGGACAGGAACGATCGGCTACTTCTTACGGTAAAATCTATTGATCCATAAAGAGATAACGACACTTCGGAGGACTGAAGAGGAAGAAATACGCCAAGGTATGTGTAAGACGCATATTTAGATCACTTCGAGTTCTTTAACTCTCAGTCACACGCACACACACACACACACACACACACACACACACACACACACACACACACACACACACACACACACACACACACACACACACACACACACACACACACACACACACCACACACACACACACACACACAACACACACACACACACCACGCACGCACGCACGCACGCACGCACGCACGCACGCACGCACGCACGCACGCACGCACGCACGCACGCACGCACGCACGCACGCACGCACGCACGCACAGACGATAAGTAGACAATTTTCATTTTTCGTCAGTTTATCTGGGTCAGCCGTTTTCCAAGAAAAAACAGAATAAGAGCTCGGAGTTTAACTCCTTTGGAAAGCGGATGATGATGCTGCCTGGTGTCAATCATCGACAAGACAAAATAAAAGAAGACAATTCAAGACAACATGAATCACTTGTGTTACCGTAAAACGCACCAAAGGTAGCTACACAGAGGCATGTTCTTTGATGCTCGTGATTTGAATGACCGTAACGAAACACTTTCGCCGAGAAACACCGGACACTGTTCAACATCGACAACAGGCGTCAAAATGTGACTCACAAGGAACGTAACCGGCATATATATATATATATATATATATATATATATATATATATATATATATATATATATATATATATATATATATACACACACTCATTTCTCTGTTTTCTGTCGTTTTATGTGAACATTTTGCAGGCAGAGTTGTCACAGTCAGTCCGCATTGATCAGAAAACCAGAGAATGAGTTATACGGACCCCCTTTGTATTCCTTGACTGCATTCTCTACGTTCTTCAGGTACACCTTCTGCCCTGCGTTGACGTGAATAATGGACTTCATGGTCGCCTGGTTCCAGGGACCAAACCCTGTGTCAGATATAGCGAGAGCAGCTCTGTCGCTATCCACGTAGATTGCAGCATAGGCGTGCTGACCGGTACCGACGTGAGCGGACATGATGGAGGCCTGGAAGTCATAGAGTCCTGACACCGGAACCGTAAACACGCCTGTCATCGGATCGTACGCGTTGCCGATGTTGGTGACCACGTGGCTGAGGATGATGGTTCCATAAGCTACTGTCTGCACGTCGTTGCCATCGTTCAAAGCATGGAAGGCCACCGTTGTCTCGAGAGTGGCTGTGGACAAAACCGAACGCGGTTATGCAGTGGATTCAGTTTACGTTGGATATTCAGACATTAGAGAACTGTTTGGATAAGCAGAGAGAGAGAGAGAGAGAGAGAGAGAGAGAGAGAGAGAGAGAGAGAGAGAGAGAGAGAGAGAGAGAGAGAGAGAGAGAGAGAGAGAACGCACACACACCCAAAAACAGCAACAAACAACAACAACAACACACACACACACACACACAACACCAGACACACAAACAACAACAACAACAACAACAACACACACACAAAAACAACAAACACACACAACACACAACACACAAAACACACACACACACACACACACACACACACACACACACACACACACACACACACACACACACACACCACACACACACACACACACACACACACACACACACACACACACACACACACACACACACACACACACACACACACACACACACACACACACACACACACACACACACACACACACACACACACCACACACACACACACACACACACACACACACACACACACACACACACACACACACAAAACACGTACACACACAAACGATTTCAGGCAAAACGAAAACAAAACTGTTTAACAATCGAACAGTTGACCTGTTTTGGCTTTTAGCGCAGTAACTTCAGCACTGACAGAGTCCAGCTGGGCAGTGAAAGAGTTGGCCTGTTCAATCAGTTGGGTGTTGAGAGAGTTGACCTGCTGCGTCAGCTTTTCCACCACCAACTCCAATGGCCCCGCGTCATCCGACCTTCTCTCTCTGACCACTGGTGACGATGTCACATCCACCATCAGCAAAGCAATCGTGCAACAAGCCACCACCACAAATTGACAGTACTTGAAAGACATGTTCGTGTCGTTGGGGAATGCTGGTCAACAGCAATAATTATTCGCAGGTAGTTTATTTTTTTCTCTCCACAATGTTTGTATGTTCAGGATTAGGAACTGATATTGGTGTAGATTTTAGTGTTGTATGCTATGGTTTGCCAACCGTGCATTTATGCTTTAAATACAAACGTAGATTTGATTTTGTCTCTTACGTTGGCGAGTCATATACCACTGCGGGTGTCACAAGGGAGCTGGCGTGTCGAGGTCTACCACGATCAAAGCTTCGTTGTGTGATTTAGAACGACGGATCAAAGTATCTACCCTGTAGAAGACAGTGTAAAATCCTTTGAAGTAATCTGCAGAGTTATTTACGGCTCCAGAAATCTTTTATTTCTTGAGCACAATGGTCGAGATAAAAGGTGTCCTTTCGGAAAGTTGACATGAAATCGTAATCTCTGTGAAACGTCTTTTGTTTGCTTTGCTGTTCCGTCGATGGCCGCTTCAAAGCAGTTGTACATTTAGGATCACCATGCTTGTAGGGCGGCACCTGCGTGGACTACTGTACTGGACTACAGCTAGAAAGCAGCGTTTGTTATCGGAGAAGACACATGATTAGTTTATGGGAACCTGCGCCATGCCCCTCCATACGATCCATGGTAGGACATGCTGCTTGAAGTCTGAATCATCTGGATCACTCTGCAAATTTTTCTCTAGTTTTCATCTACGAGAGTTGTTAGTATTCAAGGTTTGAGGTCATAACTGCTTGAAGTCCGGATCGTCTGTGTCACTCTGCAAGTTTCCCCTCCTTTCGATCTACTTGAGGTGTTAGTATTAAGGTTTGAGGTCACATTCAGTTGGAGGTCTGGATCGTCTGGATCACTCTACAATTCCCCCCCCCCCTCCCGTTCGCAATATGGGAGTTGTTAATATTCAAGGTTTGAGGTCTAGATCGTCTGGATCACTCTACAAAGTTCCCCTCCTTTCGCTCTACGGGAGTTGTTAGTATTCAAACTTTGAGGTTTGAGGTCTGGATCGTCTGGAGATCAGATCTAAGAATGTTCCCTCCTTACATTCACCAGAAAATTTGAAGTCAGGACCAATGACTGATTTTTAGTCTTGGTCCGCACAGCATATGCAGTCAAGCAAATAAACATATAATTGTTAGGCAATTTTTTTGAATACTTCATTTCTACCTTTAAGGGCATTCTTCATCAATCTCTTTAAGGGGATTCTGTCCTGACGTAAGTGGATCCAGGGTTAATGGTTTAATCAATGAGCAGTTGTTTCGACTCTCGTAAGGTTTATATCTGTGAGGCTTTACACGTGGCTTCTTATCCACAGTGTAGATACCTTTCCTCTAGGAAAGCCAGCTACCACATGGTTACGCTAGTCACTTCTGTTCTGTGGAATATTGACCTCAGTTGTACTTGGACGACGTTTATTTCACTGTCTTGGGATGTGTTGTGGCGCACAGGACCTCACGTTTGTTCTCTCTATACTTCATTAATCCTCTGCACCAAATTTGGCTCGCCTAGCCTGTCAAGGCAACAGCAGCCGCAAGAGCAGCGCTACCCATTCCTTTTGATCTGCTCCCAGTTCCGAACATAGGCAGGATAACAAACAGAGTTCTGGGCAAAGGCTGGATAACAAACGGAATAGTCTCACTTTCAGAACCGTTCAAAACGTTCTAGTGAAGTGTTCAGTTCATAACCTAAGCAGGACATGAATTGCTGCGTTTGTTTCTTTGTGGTTTGGTGTTGTGCTTGTCGTGTCTGCTGTTGAATCTTTTTCTTCTTCTCCTTTCTCTCGTTCGGAGCAGATCTGTACAGCCTATAAGAGAGTGTGTACACCTGTATATTATACAGGTGTACACACTCTCTGCCTTATCGTCCGCGCTCAGAATAAATATTTCATTTTGAGAGTCTTTTGCGTCTGACCTCAGCCTGTCACCACAGTGACCCAGACTTCTACTGATTACATTGTGTGTGTGTGTGCGTGCGTGCGTGCGTGCCTGCGTGCGTGTGCGTGCGCGTGTGTGTTGTGTGCGTGCGTGCGTGCGTGTCGTGTGGTGGTGTGTGTGTGTGTGTGTGTGTGTGTGTGTGTGTGTGTGTGCGTGCGAGGTGTGTGTGTGTGGTGTTGTGTGTGTGTGTGTGTGTGTGTGTGTGTGTGTGTGTGTGTGTGTGTGTGTGTGTGTGTGTGTGTGTGTGTGTGTGTGTGTGTGTGTGTGTGTGTGTGTGTGTGTGTGTGTGTGTGTGTGTGTGTGTGTGTGTGTGTGTGTGTGTGTGTGTGAGTGAATGATGTGTGTGTGTGTGTGTGTGTGTGTGTGTGTGTGTGTGTGTGTGTGTGTGTGTGTGTGTGTGTGTGTGTGTGTGTGGTGTGTGTGTGTGAGTGAATGAATGAAGTGTTGTGTGTGTGTGTGTGTGTGTGTGTGTGTGTGTGTGTGTGTGTGTGTGTGTGTGTGTGTGTGTGTGTGTGTCTGTGTGTCTGTGTGTCTGTGTCTGTGTGTCTGTGTGTGACCGAGCGCGTGCAAGGCTTTTATCAGTCTCTGCGCAGAGGACACTGTCATCGACGAGCACACGTTACACGGAATATAAAAAAAAACGGAGAACTTTGCAAACAAACTGCAGTACAACTCCAACCTCAAGCCCACCATGGTGACGAGCAACACGGGCGAGCTACGACCGGCAGCCGTTGTCAGGACAATGCTGCTGCTGCTAATACTGAGGTGCGGTGGTGTTGCGCTGCATCCCACAACCTCCCCGCCCGTACCCACAACCGTTCCACTGGGCTGTGAAACGGACGAAGGGGAGAAGCTGTACCCCGGGCAGCAGATAACGACGGACGGGGGATGCAGGTCGTGCTCCTGCTCCCGGGACAGCCAGCTGGCGTGCTACTATGCGGACTGTCTCGTTGCCATGTGTGTGGACCAGCACAAACCCGATGGTGTTTGCTGCGCTCGGTGTCCTAATGGTGAGTACTTCTATTAGCTGTTACACCGGAGATGTTTTATACCAAGATAGCGCAGTTCTTCTTACGACCTACTATACAAAAAGAGAGAGGGGGAGAGAGGAGGGGGGGGGGGGGGAGAGAGAGAGAGAGAGAGAGAGAGAGAGAGAGAGAGAGAGAGAGAGAGAGAGAGAGAGAGAGCATGTGGGACGAGTGAGAGAGAGAGAGAGAGAGAGAGAGAGAGAGAGAGAGAGAGAGAGAGAGAGAGAGAGAGAGAGAGAGAGAGAGAGAGAGAGAGAGAGAGAGAGAGAGGTGTGTGTTTATGAGCCGGGCCAGTAAATTCCTCGGGCTGCTCGAATATTGGTCCGATGATCAGTGTTATGTTACTATGAAGTCAGATCCTCTATCAGTTGTCTGAAATCGTCCTTGAATTATTTTTCTCTTTTCGCGAACGTTTTCTTCAGTTCCTTTGCCCTGAGATACGCGGTATGTGTGTGTGTGTGTGTGTGTGTGTGTGTGTGTGTGTGCGTGCGTGCGTGCGTGCGTGCGTGCGTGCGTGTGCGTGCGTGCGTGCGTGCGTGCGTTTGTATGCGTGTACATGCGCCCGTCAGTGTGTGTGTTTCGGTGTGCCTGCATCTATCATTTGAATTTCTGTCGCTGAAATCTCTCTCTCTCTCTCTCTCCATTATATATATATATATATATATATATATATATATATATATATATATATATATATATATATATAATATATATATATATATATGCATGTGAAGGAATTAACAGCTGAGGAGAGGTAAATCCACATCACTGTTACCATTAAGCAGTAAAAGCTTTGCCTGGTCCTGAATCTATAATAATGGTAATTTAAACTACAATAACTAAGGTTTTGTTTGCTGAAATGTATGTTAATGTAGTTTTTTTGTGATAAGATGTTTGTACAGCGCAGTGAGTTTAACTCTGGTTAAAGAATAGCGCTTTGTAAGAATTATTTATTATTATTATTATTATTATTAATCGTATTTTCAGGACGGAACTGCCGGATCCCAGCGACAGGGGAGGTAATCAGTGCCGGACGTCCGGTGCATCGGGGCGGAATGGTCTGCGAGTGCCCTCCCCAGAACTACATGCTGTCCGGCGAGCAGACACTGGCTGACATCACCGCCATCTGCCACGACATGACCACCACGCCCTTGCCCACCGACCTGGTGCCCGTTGGGCGTCGGTGAGTGGCAGCGGCGTGCAAACTCCGAGCACTGGTGTACGACACCCTTCCTCCGACCGCTGCCATAGTTGATCACGCTTGGCCCTGGCTGGGCTCAAAGCACTAACTAACTAACTGACTAACTGACTGACTGACTGACTGACCGACTGACCGACCGACCGACCGACCGACCGACTGACTGACCGACTAACAACTAACTAACTAACTAACTAACTAACTAACTGACCGACTGACCGACTAACTAACTAACTAACAACTAACTAACTAACTAACTAACTAACTAACTAACTAACTAACTAACTAACTAACTAACTAACCTAACTATTAGGTCATGAGTCTCGAAAAGCTGTCACCTAACGGACAGTTTTTTAGTTGTATAAATATACGCTCAAATGGCAATAGGTTTGTAACAGACAACTCAAAGTATATCAGGCGTTTCTTTTATAACCGCCCACGTTGCTTACGCCGGCACAAATAACATCAAAATCGTTCGAATCGAGACGGAACTCTTTTTTCCTTTCTTTTTTTCCCCCCCGGGGCGGAAGCGCCTCGTGTTTCAATGCGTGCTTCGCCGCTATGTTGCTTCCACAGTCTTGTTTAGTACCCAACCTTTCGGAGGGGGCCGACAGCGTCGGTTGGACAGCTGCGCGGAGATAAAGAGTGCTGTTGCGGCACGTTTTGCAACAAGTGCCCCTTCAGCGGCGTAACCGGTTCTGGCAGAATTTGGAGGAAGGTGCCGGAAAGCGATGCTCGGATAGTGAGCGGCGTGAAGGCCTCTCAAGATGACAGTTATGTACCGTTGAAAGTCGCTGAGTGATAGCGGCGTGAAGGCTGTTTCCAATGTTGCTTTACGTCCACAGAAACCATCAGGCTTATTAGGGACGAGGAGCCCAGGACGGCCACATGTTTCACGAAGGTTCCAGGCGAGATCAAAAGATCAAGAGACTAGAGGAGGGAGGTGGAGCTGGACCTTCAAGTTAGCCCAGAAGAGATCGTGAGTAGGGAGGTGGAGCTGGGCTGCGAAAGTTGGACTTCTTTCGCTTCGAGTTGTTCCTCAACAGCAGTGCAACGGACATTGTCCTTGTGACTCTGCCCAAGCACGGCAGTTGAAACAGCAATTGCGCAATGCACTAGTCGCTGGGCAATGGCGAGGGGACACCGCCTTAACACTTCCATTGTTCTGGCGGCGGTCCACGGTCTCTCCGGTCTTTTTCGGGCGGTATCCGCGGTCGAGCCTTCACTCTTTCGTCCCCTTGCCCCCCTGTCCCCGTCTCTGATAAATTAAGCCACCTCGCTTCTGTGGACGTAAAGCAAAATGGTCCAAGACGGCCAGCTCCTGAGCTTTGGCATGAAAGACCTCTCATAATGAGTTATGTACCGGTGGAAGTCGCTGAATAGTAAGACTATGGGTCCATCAAAGATATATTATATAAACTCTAAACATCGACCAGCGGATGCTCGCATCACGTCTCTGCCACAGTTGGTGACGTCACAGCCAGTCTCAGCGCCTCTTCAGTTCTTTCGAGCGTCGACCGAAAACAGACTCTTATCTGTCAATATTTGAGGCTGTGGCTTAACTACACTCGAGCTGAAAAGTTACGCAACCATTGACAACAATGAACAGATGTTCAAAGCTCAAGAAACTACTTACGCAGAGCTCCCTTGTTTGTCGATTCTGTGCACGCGCTGTGGACCTCATTCTTTGTTTAGTTGTTTTTTCCCGTTTTGGTTTCGACTTTGTCACAACCAGCCATGCTTTCTTACATTAGCTTCGTCGTAAAGGACCTCAGCCAGTTGTATTTGTTGTTGTTGTTTCTAGCGAAAAAGTCTGTTGTGTTATTACGCCTATTTATCTCCCTTAAATTTGGCTGTGTATCGGTTAGCAATCAGTGACATTTAATTTAGCGGTTTTTTGTGTACCATTTAGCAGTGATTCTAAATTCCACGTCTTTCGTTTATTAGTTACAAGTCATGCAGTCATACTGAATTCAACGTTTTGTACGTATCATTTAGTGACAATGAATTCAAGTTTTTGTCTATCAGTTAGCAGTCAGTGATTCTGAATTCAAAGCTTTTTCTTTTTTCTTTTTTGATGACATTGAATTCAAAGCTTTTTGTTGTTGTTGATGACATTGAATTCGAAGTATAAATTTAAGCGGAACGGCCAAAGCATTGATCTTGACCACGAAACTTCAAACGACATCAGAATAAACATGAGGGGAATATCTAATGCTGCATTTCTTTTTTTCTTTTTTTAATTCTTCATTTGTTGTTGCTGTACTTTACACAAACACTTCAAACGAGATCATAATAAACATGAGGGGAATATCTAAAGCTGTGTTTCCTGTTTTTTATTCTTCATTATTTTGTTGTTGTACTTCACAGACAGACAGACAGGCAGGCAGGCAGGCAGGCAGGCACGCAATCACACGCACGCACGTACCACGCACGCACGCACGCACGCACACACACACACACGCACGCACGCACGCACGCACGCACGCACGCACGCACGCACGCACGCACGCACACACACACACACACACACACACACACACACACAGAGCAACGGGTAGCTAGACACACATCTGGACAGAAACTCAGACAGACATACAGAAGAAGGGGCGTAGAAACGGATAGATATAGACACACATCTAAAGAGAGAGAGAGAGAGAGAGAGAGAGAGAGAGAGAGAGAGAGAGAGAGAGAGAGAGAGAGAGAGAGAGAGAGAGAGAGAGAGAGAGAGAGAGAGAGAGAGAGAGAGAGAGAGAGAGAGACAGACAGACAGACAGACAGACAGACAGACAGACAGACAGACAGACAGACAGACAAAAAGGGGATGAGACTTAAACAGCTGAAGAGACAGACCAAGATTAGTAGTTTTGCGTCCTCTTTTCTTTTCTCATTGCTGTTATGTTGTATTATTATTATTTTGTTATATCTCTCACAGTCTTATCTCCCAGTGTGACTTTGATACAGATCCACTTTCATTTATCAATCTGTTCATAACAAAGATGGCATCAGCTGTTTTGTCCAGCGAGTAATAGGCGGCTGCTCGCCACAAATGCTGCGACTACCGGGTTTAACTCTACTTCAAACCAGCAAAACAATATCAAATGTAACAGCCAGATAAATTGTCGCAGTCACAAAGATCGGAACGGGCGTGTAAGAGCCTGAGGCAATTAATTAAGTAGCGATAGTATAAAAGTTTCAAGCGCCGATGCCGAAGGCAATATTTCCAGGACGGCCAAATCGTCACAGCTAGGTGTGCTTTCAAGAGAGAGGAAGAGCTGATATTGGTGGAGGGGATTTTGTTCTGCGTTTCTCTCGTGAATCTGAGCGCTCAGAGCGTTGATGAGCGCATGATAAATGTACCATTAGTATTATTATTATTATGTGTATGCGGAACCTAGCAGCTGACTTGTAGTCTTAGCCACGCTACTCTTTTCTTTTTAATACTTCATTAATCCCATGCGGGGAATTCGGGTGGCGTTACGTGGGGGAAGCCCGTTCTTAATTGGGCGAATGTTTCTTCGCGAACCTAGTTGGAAGTATTCGGCGAAGCTAGTTGGTTCTTAATTGGG
Source organism: Alviniconcha marisindica (assembly GCA_018857735.1). Classification (NCBI taxonomy): domain Eukaryota; kingdom Metazoa; phylum Mollusca; class Gastropoda; family Provannidae; genus Alviniconcha; species Alviniconcha marisindica. The sequence goes on from JABMCL010003209.1 coordinate 93,781, forward strand.
CGAACTTTTCTTCGCGAACCTAGTTGGAAGTATTCGTCGAAGCTATATTCGGGGTCCAAAAAGCTTCGCTCAACATGTTCTGGGAACATTCGCCCTATTCGACGATCATTGCCTCTGATTGGCTGAGAGCAGAGCTCTCCTGTGAATGAAAAAAAAAAAAATGAAAAAAACAAAAAAAATGGATGACGGTGTCGCTAGGTTCTTCTCTAGCTTCGAAGGGAATTTTTTTATTTGTCGACTTGTGGGAGGCGCAGCCTTGTCTCGGAGACCCAGAATGAGATAGTAGTTAGTTGAATTACCCTGTGAGGGATGATTAAAGTATATTGACTTGACATGACTTGACTTTAGCCTACATTTTCGATCATGCTGTCTGCTGCGCGTCTGCCGCAAGTTCGGGCCGAAGCTTGCATCTCATTACGAGCCAGTTGAGAACGAAGTAAAGTTTGGACTGTCCGAACCATGTTCGGCGAACTAAAAGTTCAATTAAGAAACGAATCATAGTTCGTCGAAGTGTCCGAAGTGTGTTCGGCGAACAAACATTCGCCCAGTTAAGAACGGGCTTAAGGCTACAGCAGCCGCATGAGCAAAGCTACCCATTCCTACCACTGTGTGCAGTGTTTTCGTGCGTCCAAACAATGGGATGACAGCAGGTGTTTGGGATCAGTTTTTAACGGGTGCACAGATGTTCATGCATGCGATTACTCACGAGGGCTGTACGAACAGTCTGCACCGAAAGTTGACTTTCGGAGAGAGAAAAACATTCCCTTTGCAGCACAGGAGAATCGAACCTGAGTCAGTATTGCGCCTTTTTTAAGGGGGAAAATTTGTATCAAAATACCCAGTATTAAAAACAGGCTTGTTACAGACCCGGAAAACGTTCCGTTTGCAGGCCATTCTGTAAACTTGTCAGTCTGGAAAATGTGCGGGTTGGCGCAGTGAAGGAGTTAACTACCTGACAAAACCTAACAAACTTTAAAAATTCGGTATTTCAACAACAACAACAACAACAACAACAACAACAACAAAACATTCCCTTGCAGCACAGGAGAATCGAACCTGAGTCAGTATTGCGCCTTTTTTTCGACACGGTGCTGTACAAACTGTGCTACGTACTGTGCCCCTCATACTCGCCGTATCGGGCGCTTATTGTACAAAACAAATATCCTCTAACGAATAGAGGTGAGCCGGTTTGGCCTAGCGGTAAGGCGTTAGGCTGGTAAGCGGAAGGACCTCGGTTCGATACCGCTTCGGCTCTCCTTTCTCTTCAAAAAGGTTGTGGTTTGTGGACACTGTCTTGTGACTTTGTCCATCACTTCCTACTGAAACATTAAAATGGCTCTCATCGCTGCCCATCTTAATGCAGAAGTCATTCTGGTGGTGACAGTGTAGCGATAGGTATATAATCTCCCTCTCCCCCCACCTCCATACCCCTTCCCCCCTTCTCCCCGTCCCTAATAAGCCGTACGGTTTCTGTGGACGTTAAGCACCATGTTTACTTACGAAACGAGAGTCTGCGGTGGACAACCTAGACTCCTTTATGTGACGAATAACGGTTGTTCGCGAATCAGTTGTTAACTTATGCATTATGCTTTTGTCAAGTTAGACGTTGCAAAGTAAGTAAGTAAACATGGTGCTTAACGTCCACAGAAACCATGAGGCTTATTAGGGACGGGGAGAAGGGGGCGGGGGGGGGGGGGGGGGGGGGGGGGGGAGAGGGTATAGAGGAGGGGGGGGGGGGGGGGAGCGGAGAGGAGATTATATACCTATCGCTACACTGTCACCACCAGAATGACTATTGCATTAAGATGGGCAGCGATGAGAGCCATTTTAATGTTTCATAATTGTGAGGGACAAAGTCACAAGACAGTGTCCACAGACCACAACTTTTGAAGAGAAAGGAGAGCCGAAGCAGATTCGAACCGAGGTCCCTCTAGCTCTGCTTACCAGCCTAACGCCTTACCGCTAGGCCAAACCGGCTCATAACGTTGCAAGCCGGGCAGGGTCAATACAAGGGGCCAAACATCTGCGGTCCAGGACACCCGAGAGCGCAGGAAAGCTGTGTGAACTGAGAAGTGCACGTTAAGCCCTAACAATCAGTCAGGTGGTCCAGGGCGTTGAAGGATTAAAGTTGTAGCTGTTTTTCTTCTTGTGTTTCTTTGCGTGCCAGACAAGAGTTGTTATCTTAGTTGTGCCCCTTGCTGTGCGTGTGACGTCAGTCACGCACCATTGGCTGCTTTTGTTTTTGAGAATGTAGCTGCACTGTAGTACCGTTGTGTTATTGTCGATCCTATTCTTGAGCTGTGTGTGTGTGTGTGTGTGTGTGGGGGGGGGGGGGGGGGTGCGTGCGTCGTGTGTGCGTGGGTGTGTGTGTGTGTGTGTGTGTGTGTGTGCGTGCGTGCGTGCGTGCGTGCGCGTGCGTGCGTGCGTGCGTGCGTGCGCGCGTCGTGCGTGCGTGCGTGCGTGCGTGTGTGTGTGTGTGTGTGTGTGTGTGTGTGTGTGTGTGTGTGTGTGTGTGTGTGTGTGTGTGCAATCATTTTTTTAACTACCGTTTGTACAGGATATGAAAGAGTACATTTTATTGGGACAACTGTTGGAACATACCTGAACAAAGTGTAATGGTCAGAATGTGGTCAGCAAAACGTCTTTCAGAAATGATACGATAGACCGGCTTTCCTCTCGTCTAGTGAGGCTTTCGAAAGGAAACATAATTTATATCCACCAGCAAAACATATGCAAATATTGCTGTTTTGAAGCCGCACCTGTGTATGTAAACAACAGTTTTATGCAAATGGCAAGTTTTCGGGCCAAGTCGCTGACTCTTCTTCGCTGGTGAAGAAGGACCACCACGCGGCAGTCGTCTTTTGTTGAGCATTGGCGACAGCAGCACAATCGAGAATAGTGTAAAACTTCTGGAATTGGAAACGTTAGGAGGATGTGGTGTAAGTCGTTGAAACACTTTCTTTGTTTTAAACAGATTCCTCACATTGTCGTGTTTGGAAAGGTGCATTTAAAAAAAGAAAAAAATAGCAAAATACTGTAATTGCACTAGCAGTGTGATGTCATTGCTAGAGAGAGAGAGAGAGAGAGAGAGAGAGAGAGAGAGAGAGAGAGAGAGAGAGAGAGAGAGAGAGAGAGAGAGAGAGAGAGAGAGAGAGAGAGAGAGAGAGAGAGAGAGAGAGAGAGAGAGAGAGAGAGAGAGAGAGAGAATACATCCTGAATTCTGAAAGCAGAATCGTATCATACCATTCTACCCTAGGAAGATTTATTGCTATTTATTGAGATAGAGAGCGGACTTTGTGTCGTTCAATCAGTATACACAAGCTGGGAAAGTTGAAAAGTCTATTTTCCCCCTCTCTTTCAGACCAGTGATCCTGTTATTAACGCATGGATGTGTGTATGTATACGTGATAACAGCTGGAGAAGTCTGTTTAGGCTACGTATTTAGGGACAGGCTTTGTTAGTGTTCTGTCTGAGGTCCCATGACAGTTTATATCTCTATGACATCTCACATATAAAACAACTGTGCAATTACTAGATATAATTTAACGCCCTGTGTTTATTTATGACATACGGATCTCTCTTCCCAATACGGGCACATTTATTGCTTGAACCAGTTATTCTGCATTTTGTTTACTCTAGTCTGCATTATCATTTCTGACGCAGGAAGTCGAACATTTGGCAGAAAGCGGCGCCAGGCACCATATCTGAGAGATGGCGTTGCTTCTTCTTTCCATCGTAGCCATTCTGATGTCTGCTGAAGCCCGATCTGCGCAATATATTCATCCTCCCTCACACCCACAGCCATTTACAGCCGCACCCCCATCCCCACCTACAATCCCACCACCCGCAACCACACCACCCACAACCCCACCACCCACAACCCCGCCACCCACAACCCCGCCACCCACAACCCCGCCACCCACCACCCCGCCACCTACAACCCCGCCACCCACCACCCCACCACCTACAACCCCACCACCTAGAACCCCGCCACCCACAACCCCGCCACCCACAACCCCGCCACCAACAACCCCGCCACCCACAACCCTCCCAACACCCCCAACACCCCCAACAACGACGGCAACGGGCTGCATGGCTGACCACGTCGGCTGGCTGGCGGTGGGAGAGGAGAGGTTGGAGCACACGGACCTGTTCTCTTGCACAGTCTACATGTGCGAAGAGGGGGGAGAGCTGGTGACGATGGTCGGAGACTGTCTGTCACCGAGGTGTGTGGATCCTGCGCGAGGCCCTGAAGACTGCTGCAGGACCTGCCCTAACGGTGGGCATAGCAGATCGTGGGTGGGGGTTGGAGGGGTGGGTGGGGGGGGTGGGGGGGGGGGGGTTTCAGGAGGAACCTTTTTTTATTTTTTTATTTTTAACCCGCAGCATTACCTTGGATGCACGAACGCCATATACCGGGCTGAAAAATGTGAAATCCTTTAGCTTTTTTTATTTTATTTTTTTTTTTTTTATTTTTTTAAGGGGGAAAATTTGTATCAAAATACCCAGTATTAAAAACAGGCTTGTTACAGACCCGGAAAACGTTCCGTTTGCAGGCCATTCTGTAAACTTGTCAGTCTGGAAAATGTGTGGGTTGGCGCAGTGAAGGAGTTAACTACCTGACAAAACCTAACAAACTTTAAACAAATTCGGTATTTCAACAACAACAGCATCAACAACTACAAAAAAGTTGTTCCTAAAATTCGAAAGCAGTCGCTTAATTAACGACAGTACTATCTCTCACTTCTTCTGAATACATGTCTCTCTTCATGTAGAGCCTCTTAGGTGTGTCAGCCGAAGATATTCACCCATGCTGGCGAAGCCTACCACTTACTCGTTGGTTTTCTTTCGTTAGTTTTTAGCCGATGTCCTCAAACCGTTAAGTGCCGCTGGTCACCGATGAGCTGCTTAGGCAGCGAAGTACATGTTTTCACCTAGGCAACCAACATAGGTGTGGTCCCTCACCAGGATCAGTGTTTTCATAACTAAGTAAGTAAGTAAACATGGTGCTTAACGTCCACAGAAACCATGAGGCTTATCAGGGACGGGGAGAAGGGGGAGAAAGGGGTATGGAGGTGGGGGAGAGAGGGAGATTATATACCTATCGCTACACTGTCACCACCAGAATGGCTTCTGCATTAAGGTGGGCAGCGATGAGAGCCATTTTAATGTTTCATAATTGTGAGGGACAAAGTCACAAGACAGTGTCAACAAACCACAACTTTTGAAGGGAAAGGAGAGCCGAAGCAGATTCGAACTGAGGACCTTCTGCTTACCAGCCTGATGCCTTACCGCGAGGCCTAACCGGCTCACTAAATTTTGTTTTCATAACCCCTCTAGCTCCGCTTTGATCTGTTTTGCTTCTGGGGAGCAAAATTCTGACTGGGCTGCAGGAGGGACTGATGCACCCAAGGGGTTCTTCGTGAAGGGAGCAGGCCTATCTTCTCTTGAGTGTCTTTCTTATTTTTTTCCTCTCCGAATTAACACTGTTTAAGGTCCTCCAGACCTAAATATGATACCTCAACAATCAGTTGCTCCATTTCCCCCCTTCTAAATGACAAAACCTAAGAGCTAACAAGCTAGCTAGCTAGCCAACCAACCAGCCAACCATATCCAGCTGTCTACCTACCTATCCATCCGTCGGTTTATGTATGTATGTATGTATGTATGTATGTATGTATGTATGTATGTATGTATGTATGTATGTATGTATGTATGTATGTATGTATGCATGTATGTATGCATGCACACACACTACATATATGTATGCATGCATGCATGCATGCATGCATGCACGCACACACGCTATAAATACACGCATTACTGGTGATGGGTTGGTACAATGAGAAGAAAGAAAACGACAGATCAGTATGCAGAAGGGAACATAATTACCCTTTCTCCACAGGCAACAACTGCCGACTACCGACAGGAGACGTCATGCCTGCCACGGAGGAGAGGGTGGTCGGAAACCAGCTGTGTCGATGTCCACCGCAGAGCGAAGAACTAGGCGGTATTGCCTCAGAGGAGCACCACACGGCCCTTTGCGAAGACCTGCCCACCCCTGGCTTTTTGGCCTCGCCCACACCGCCCACCGCCCCCCAGTGCAGGAGCGCGTACGACAGCAGAGTCTTTGATTGGCTGCAGCCGGGAGAGGAGAAGCAGCAGGGGTGTGAGATATGCTTCTGCACGGAGGAGTTCCTGGTGCACTGTGCGGTTATCG
>JABMCL010003209.1:107500-112500 GCA_018857735.1 Alviniconcha marisindica
TTAGTAATAATAATGAAATATTTATCAAGCTCGAACCTAAACAAAATAAAGCTGTGCCTTGGTTCAAACAACAACTGACAGACACACGAGATCAATACACACAAGAGATTAAAGAGAATGGTATTTTAATCGGAAAATTCAAAACCTGTGCACCGTGTATTAGCAAGAACATAAATTCCTTCCACCCCCACCCCTCAAAAAAAAAAACCCCAAAAAAACAAACAAAAAAACTTGGTGATAAACATGCGGAACAGAAAATATATAGCACAAGGTTACTAACGAAAACAAGCCAGGTCAATACTCGCAGCACTCTTAAAAAAGTATAGCGTTTACCTTAATATACACCAAAATACGACTTAGCAGGCCAAAGGCTAAAAAGCCCACGAGCCGTAAATTGACATAGATATGATATATATATATATGATATATTTCTTTTTGTGAAACACCCTTTTTAAGCTACAAACAAACAAACAAATAATACCTGTCCTGGTCCTCAGCGCTGCAATTTCGGCGTTGCAGAAGCTGGCTTGCTGGGCCAGTTGAGTGTTGAGGGACTCGAGCCTTTGAGACAGCTGACCCACCGCCACCTCCAGCTGATTTGCCTCAGCCGACGGCTGTGCGATCACAGCCGGAGGTAACGTCACGCCACTTACGATCAGCACATCAACCGTGAAGCCAACAACCAACAAAAAATAACTGGTCTTGAAAGACATTCTCGTTGTCGTCGTGAAAACCCTGCCACCAACAAGGCGCGCGTAGTGAAAATCCGAAAACTTTTTGTTGTTGTTAGACTTGTTTAGTGCCGACTTGTCTCCGGCGAGATGCGGACGGGCTTCGTCTTATTATCTGATATACCCACCGTAGCGTTCATGTGCGCTTTAAATACAGGCCTGGATGTGATCTTTTCTCTGTTCGTAAGCTTGTAATTGTAAGACCATGGGAGTGGTCATGTATACGTGCCGTACGACCGCCGCCGACAGAGCTTCGGTGTTGGACTTTAATCACGCGTTGGGCGGCAATCAAAGCCTAGCCTACGGCCAGAAAGAAAGCGTGCATCGTTTGAAGTGGGTCAAAATTGGGAATGTGTGTGTGTGTGTGTGTGTGTGTGTGTGTGTGTGTGTGTGTGTGTGTGTGTGTGTGTGTGTGTGTGTGTGTTGTGTGTGTGTGTGTGTGTGTGTGTGTGTTGTGTGTGTGTGTGTTGGTGTGTGTGTGTGTGTGTGTGTGTGTGTGTGTGTGTGTGTGTGTGTGTGTGTGTGTGTGTGTGTGTGTGTGTGTTTGAGTGTGTGTGTGTGTGTGTGTGTGTGTGTGTGTGTGTGTGTGTGTGTGTGTGTGTGTGTGTGTGTGTGTGTGTGTGTGTGTGTGTGTTACAGCTCCATTTTTTATTTGTTTTATGTAAAGGTGGACACGGTGTTATTTTGAACTCTGCTTCCGAGCAGACCTACTGCGTTCTAATCGTATGCGACTGTTAAAGTATTCTTTGTAGTTGTGTTTCTTTTTGCTTTCTTAAATATCTAGCGAAGTGGTGTACGCACAGCACTGTTTGATTGTTACATGTCTGGTGCCACTTGAAACTGCTACCGCCTCGGCGAGTTCCGTATACACCATACTACCATGCACCAGTTTACAGTGTCATTTTATTCGAAGCCACATACGTAGGGTGCCTGTGTATTTAGCTGTAATCTGCCACCTACACTTTTGGCAAAATGACCGTGTTACTGCGGTAACACGGAGGTGGAACGGATACAGATACCAGTGTCAGCACAGAAGTTGACCCTAGAGGAGAAAACTATGGTTATAAAATGTTGAATACAACAACGACGACAACAACAACAACAACAGCAACAACAACAACAAAAGACCCAACGTTTTCGTAGTAAATTTATATACCTTAGAGCTGTAGCAAACAGAAGTGATACTGGTCATTTTCCATGGTAACCTACTTTGTTTTTGTTTTACAGAATGTTACAGTAATCTACAGTAAGTTCTGTAGAACACTACAGAAAACGGAAAGAAAACATTACGTGCTGTGGGTGTTGATGTACATTGCAGGAAAGCCGTAAAGCGAACCGTAACCAAAACGCTCTGTCCGTCCTCCATCTCCCCACTCCTATCTCTTTCTCCTTCCCACCTTTCATCTCTCTCACTCTCTGTGTGTCTCTGTCTGTCCTCCATCTCCCCACTCCTATCTCTTTCTCCTTCCCACCTTTCATCTCTCTCACTCTCTCTGTGTCTCTCTGTGTCTCTGTCTGTCCTCCATCTCCCCACTCCTATCTCTTTCTCCTTCCCACCTTTCATCTCTCTCACTCTCTCTGTGTCTGTCTGTCCTCCATCTCCCCACTCCTATCTCTTTCTCCTTCCCACCTTTCATCTCTCTCACTCTCTCTGTGTCTCTCTCTGTCTCTGTCTGTCCTCCATCTCCCCACTCCTATCTCTTTCCCCTTCCCACCTTTCATCTCTCTCACTCTCTGTGTGTCTCTCTCTGTCTCTGTCTGTCTGCGTGTCTGTCTGTGTGTCTGTGTCTCTCTCTCTCCCGAATTACAGTTTGAAAATCAAGTGTTAGTCTACCCACCACATTACACATTTTGTCATTTTCAGCGTCTTATATAAGTTTACTTGTTTGACGCTCTCAAAACTGTTCTGTTCTAGTTTGCTGGTATGCTTTCTCTAATACAGTTGTTTACACAAAAGCCTAGAGCGTTTGATATGCATTGTGGGACAGAGCGGCCCAAACTGGTATTGCTCCGCGGACATAAGCCAGCTGAAGAGGTGGAAGACATCTTAACGATGCTGGAATTCATATGCTCTCAGGTCAGATAATACAGTACAATACCAGTACATCCTGCACTCGTTCACACAGACACAGACACAGACACACGCACAGACACAGACACAGACACACACACACACACACACACACACACACACATACGGAGGCGGCGCGCGAGCGCACACACACACACACACACACACACACACACACACACACCACACACACACACACACACACACACACACACGGACGACACACACACGGACGCACACACACACACACACACACACACACACACACACACACACACACACACACACACACACACACACACGGACACCACACACACACACACACACACACACACACACACACACACACACACGGACCACACACACACACACACACACACACACACCACGACACACACACACACACACACACACACACACACACACACACACACACACACACACACACACACACACACAGGGGCGCGCACATAAGAACCCGCACACACATTTTTAAACACACAAGAGCGCCACTCCCCGTCCCCGCCTCCCCCAAATAAAAATAGAAACCCACCCAGCATTCATCTGTCTGATGCGATAAACCCTGCCAGTGATTTTGCGGACTGAACATCCACACACCAAACACTGACTAACGCTGACTGAACGTCCAACATGGAGCGCGCGTTAATTGGCGTGGTTGTCTTCGTTCTTGTGCAAGGAACTGTGCTTCGTGACGACACGCGGGTCAAGCGGTCAGATGACACGTTGCCACTGGAAGCGCTGGTGCAGAATTTGGCTCAAAAGGTGTCGGCGAACAAGGCTGAGATTCAGGCTTTGAAAGCTCAGCTAGGTACGTCAGTCAGCCAGCTTTGATTCTCTGTGTAATGACACACGCACACACCACACACACACACACACACACACACACACACACACACACACACACACACACACACACACACACACACACACATACACGCACGCAACGACGACGCACACACACACACACACACACACACACACACACACACACACACACACACACACACACGCACGAACGAACGCTCACTCGAGTCATTCACGCGCGCGCGCGTGCACACACACACACACACAACCACACACACACACACACACACACACACACACACACACACACACACACGCACGCACGCACACACGCACGCACGCAAACACGCGCAGAGAGAGAGAGAGAGAGAGAGAGAGAGAGAGAGAGAGAGAGAGAGAGAGAGAGAGAGAGAGAGAGAGAGAGAGAGAGAGAGAGAGGCCGTAGACATAACTATATGAGTGGGCACACATACAACTCTTCGGCAAGTATGCCTTCTTCCAAGCAACTCAATTGATAGGAACAAACAAACGATCGAACAAACAGAACACGTAGAACTATTCACACAAACGGTATGTCAAACCGTCATTCTGGCAGATATTAAGCATGCAATGATCTTTCGGTGAATCGTGCAGTAATTTAATGACAATTGTGTACAAAGAATCTTTCAGTTTTTATAAAATAAAATAAAAATGTCACCTCACCTTTTTAGAGATCCAGTCATATAATTTATGTATGACTATATTTCTTTGTCCACCCAGCACAAGCAGAAATCACCGTCGCCTTCCATGCAGAGTTTTCGGCCGACCCCGTTCAGTTAGGTCCAGCACAAAGACTCGTCCTGGACCACGTGGTCACCAATACCGGAAACGGATATGACGCAGCCTCCGGCTAGTTCCGGGTGCCGGTTTCCGGCTCCTACATGTTCGTGGTGAACTTCATGGGCGACATTCACACCTACAACTACGTGCACATGATGTTGGATGGAGATTTGGTAGACACCAGGTTAGATTTGTTTACATACTCCATCCTGTGCAACCCCATGCTGTGGGGTATTGAGGATAGAGAAATTAAGGTCCCGGATACTAAGAGCACAGAGTTATCAAAGGTTCTCGTTAAAAACATGGATTTTTTTAAAAAATATACGTCAGAGTTTAGTTTTGCACGCTTTGTGTCGGGCCATTGCAAGGAGAGCTGTATTTGTAATTTCTGCCTTCTCGATTCGTTCAACTTAAATTTGTCTAAATCCTCTTAAACAAAGAGCGGCATGTGTCATAATAGCGAATGAGACTTCTACTTGTCTGCCTCTGTCTGTCTGTCTTTCCTGTACTTCCTGTCTTTCATGTGTGACCTAATTTAGAATTTTGCTTCGAAC
>JABMCL010003209.1:117500-140000 GCA_018857735.1 Alviniconcha marisindica
GTGTGTGTGTGTGTGTGTGTGTGTGTGTGTGTGTGTGTGTGTGTGTGTGTGTGTGTGTGTGTGTGTGTGCACGCTCGCAAACCCTCTCGCAAGTGAAATCCACAGAATCAAAACCCTACAAAAAGGAAATTTGGTTTTCTGTCTTCGACAGATGTTTTCTAAAACAAGCAAATAAAAAGTAAGTTTCACTCACTTAATTATAATGTAGATTCACTCACTTAATTTTAATAACACTAAAAAACACCAAAAAACAACAACCCAAAAGTAAGAATATACACAGTTTCACTCATAATGGTGCCCCTGCCGTTCCACAATCTGTTTCTCGTCTCTCTCTCTCTCTCTCTCTCTCTCTTCTCTCTCTCTCTCTCTCTCTCTCTCTCTCTCTCTCTCTCTCTCTCTCTCTCTCTCTCTCTCTCTCTCCACACACACACACACACACACACACACACACACACACACACACACACACACACACACACACACACACACACACACACACACACACACACACACACACACACACACACACACACACTCACTCGCTCGCTCGCTCGCTCGCTCGCACGCACGCACGCACGCACGCACGCACGCACGCACTCACGCACTCACGCACGCACGCACGCACGCACGCACGCTTATCTCTCTCTCTCTCTCTACATATGTGTGATCACATAATTGTATGTTATATACACGTCAAAGATCCCCAGGTCATGTTAGAGTTCATGTTCGGTGGATTTGTGCCGAAAAACTAAAACAAAAACAACCCAGCATGCAATAGAAGTGTTGATGTTCAAAGTGCTGCAGCTGGACACGGAAGAAGAACTAGTAAGTAAACATGGGGCTTAACGTCCACAGAAACCACAAGGCTTATTGGGGACGGGGCGAAGAGGTGAAAAGGGGGGCGAAAGGGGTATGGAGGTAGGGGAAGGGGAGATTATATACCTATCGCTACACTGTCACCACCAGAATGACTCCTGCATTAAGATGGGCAGCGATGGGAGCTGTTTTAAAGTTTCATTGATTGTGAGGGACAAAGTCACGGGACAGTGTCCACAGACCACAATTTTTGAAGAGAAAGGAGAGCTGAAGCGGATTCGAACCGAGGCCTCTCAGCTTACCAGCCTAACGCCTTACCGCTAGGCCAAACCGGCTCACTGAAGAACTAGGCATATAATATATATATATATATATATATATTATATATATATATATAATATATATATATATATATATATATATATATATATATATATAATATATATATATTATATGTGTGTGTGTGTGTGTGTGTGTGTGTGTGTGTGTCCATGACTGAACTAGGGGAGAGCAGTCCTCACCTTTTGGTGACGCCGGCGTGACCCCGGTGTGCGCAGCAACCACTTCTCAGTGTTATCTGTAGGCATGTCACTGTCTGCAATGATACGGTGGTTATGTCACTGTCATAAAAACTCTGAAGGCAGAATCACTATTGGCGACTGGAAAATGTGTGGCACTGAGAATGCAACACACACACACACACACACACACACACACACACACACACACACACACACACACACCACACCACACACACACACACACACACACACACACACACACACACACACACACACACACACACCACACACACACACACACACACACACACACACACACACACACACACACACACACCACACACACACACACACAAGCACACACACACACACACACACACACGCACGCACGCACGCACGCACGCACGCACGCACGCACGCACGCACGCACGCACGCACGCACGCACGCACGCACGCACGCACGCACACTTATCGAGCAGACTACAATGTGTGTGTGTCACCGCAGGTTACAGTGAGGTGAAAGTCAGTAACGGCACACACAGCCCGTACGATCCACGGTATGGCACGAGTTTGTAGTAAGTAAACATGGTGCTTAACGTCCACAGAAACCATAAGGGTAATTAGGGACAGGGAGACGGGGGAAATGGGGTATGGATCGGGGAGAGACTGAGAGAGATTATCCGATGACACGTCACCGTCTACTCCATAAGTTGTCACTCAGTGACCACCACTGAGAATGACGAGTCCGTTCATCGGATGGGCAGCGATGAGAGCCATTTCATAATGCTTCATTAACTGCGAGGGACAAAGTCACAAGACAGTGTCCACAAATCACAACCAAGCGCAAGTTTGCTGTGTACTGCCGCTTCGTAGTACTGTTGCCATAACTACGTGTATTCAGTCACGTGCCGCCGCCGGCTTTAGCGACCCACTAGACTGAGTAAGCCGCCACTGTTATATGACCGCTAGGCCAAACCGGCTCACTGAAGAACTAGGCATATAACACACACACACACACACACAGTGTGTCAGTGTATGCCGCACGGCTCTTCTTTTGGTCTTTCACATTTATTATAGATCTGTATTATCAGCCATCTGATCCGGCAACAGGATGACATAGACTGAGTTACGATCACTTGGTTGTACAACTCGGTGGTCACGATATACCCGAAGTAGATGAGAGGCATAATCCATTATCAGTGAATGGAATGTATTCTCGTTTTACTCCGATTCTCAAATGGAGTCTTTTACACTTAAGCCTGAAAGAACAGCAAAGATGTCAGCGTCCATGCGATCACGAGTCTAACTATGAGTTTAGTTTTGTGATCGTTCTTTAGTCGATTTATTTAAGATTCTTACCTAATAATGAACTACTCTGACAAAGCGGAGTCCGCAGGATGCAGTATGATACGGAACGCAACGGTTCTAAGGTAAATAAATAAGATAGTGTTACTGATTCACTTTAGCTGACTTTTTTTCTTCTAAAGTTTCTTTTCATGGTGCTTTATGTCCACAGAAGCCAAGTGCGGCTTATTGGGGGGTGGGGGGTGGGGGAGGATCGGGTACATATGAGTAACTTCCCTTGCGCACCGACCCGTGAAGACGGAAGAGAACGTCAGCCACCGCCCAGCCAGTGCGAAGCAGCTTGTGTACTCCGCATCTGGCTCTGAAAGTGAAACAGCTGTGCGGAACAAAGTTACAAAGACAGTGTTCGAAAAGCAACTGTAACTGTTGAGGAACAACTCAGCAGCAAAACAATCCATCCAGCTATGACTATGAGAGCCCAGCTCCACCTCCCTGCTCTTGATCTCTCCTGGGCTCTGACAAAATGCTTTTTTCTTTTCATGGTGCTTTATTATTATAATTATACTTTATGGTTTATGTCCACAGAAACCATATAAAAATTATGGCTTATTAGGGACAGGGGTAGAATGCTGTGTGGTTGATGCATTTTATTTACTTCCATTTGTCAGCAGCTGCCATGACATTGACAGTGAATAAGAACAAAAACCAGCAGAACCCTCTAACGACAAATGTGATCACTACTACTACTACTACTACTACTACTACTACTACTACTAGTACTACTACTACTGTAACTGTACTACTACTAGTGGTCTAGTACTACTGTACTACAGCTGCAAGTTTCATGGCTGAAACTTCCTGTTGGGCATTTGCTAAATATTTTTGGCAAGATTACCAAGCAGCACATACGGGACAAAACATGACCATGTGCTGTAGCTGCGGTGAATAAACTGTTACTTTGTGTGATTTTCAGTGCCAAAGAGTTGTTCCAGTGGCGTAAGAAGGAGAACCTGTCTGTGCCTCAGCGTGGTGGTACCAAGGACTTTGAACATGATGGATCCTGGCTGCAAGCCAAGCGACTGGAGGCATTCCATGAGGAACACTTGAGTGTTCTCGCAGAACCCAGAGTGGAGAAAAGGTGATGTTTTGAAAACAAAATTAATGTTTGGTTTGGCTCTGTTTAGTATTTTAGGTCATGATTACAATAAGCATGGAAGTAGAAGAGTTCTTTGTACCTGAACAGTTGAAGAGAATGGAAATGAAAGTATTAAAACTCAGCTGTCAAGTTACAGCAAAACTGGAGAGAGAAAAAATGGTATCATATTCATAATTCATATATTTTATGTATTTGTGGGTGTTTTAAATTTTAAACTGAATCTTCAGGGATATGACTATATGAGGGGGGGGGGGGGGGGTGCACTGTGAAACACTATTATTGGTATTAATAGCATTATACTTTTAGAGAAGCATTAAATTTGAAAGAAGATGGCCCTGACAAAAAAAAATGAACTTTTAGCAGTTCAAATCATGTTGTACATAGTGCTCATGAATTGCTGAAGAGATGAAGATTGTTTCAGTGACCAATCTTGACTGAACAGAAATTGGAAAATAACTTTAAGTTAAATGTTTTGGAGATTCGTGAACTTTGACTGGTTTGAGGTTCATGTACATGTATAACTAGAATTGTTTGCTTGGTAATTAATACAAATCAGCTGTTCCACACTGATCATAAACTCCACCCACAGTCAGTCAGTGTGGCAAATAAGTGGGAAAATGTTTTTGTTTTTTTCCTCAGATTTAGCCTCATTGATAATAATATAAATATACAGCTGCTGACTGTTTTCCACCCTTTTTGATTGACAGAGTAGAGTGGTCCATTATGAATATGTGTTTTTGTTTCTTTACCCCAGTGGAAATCTGGTGAAGGGAGTGTGGAATGCAGAGATGAGATTGGTCAACATTGAAAAAACGGTAACGTGTAAAACTGTAATGTGTCATTCATCAAATGGTATTTAAATGGGACAGAAGTAACTGAGAGTGACATGTGCTGTCAATGTTATTATGTAGTCCTGATGCAGCGAACCTGCTATGAGTGACTTTTATTTTTAACTGTTTAAGATAATTATTACAGTTTCTAAATTTTAGGAGTGTGTGTCACTGTCAGGAACTTTATCGCCAGGGCTTAAATCAAATGTCCATGGAATTAAGCCTTCACATCTTTCCCTTGTTTTTATTCTCCAGCTTGAAATCAACTGCCCCCCGTAACAAACACTGAGCCCTTCTGAAGTGGCTGTTGGTCAGGGACGTAGAGCTGAAGATGCACAAAATAATGAGGATGTTGAAACTTGGACTCCCTTTTGCTGTCTTAGCCAACTTAAAACTTAAATTTAAAACAGCATCTTTACCTTTCGGCCAACACCATTTGGATTTCTGCGTCGATGATCAAAAGCTTTCACAAATTGAGAGAAATCATCGCAGAAGGTGATTCAGAGCTCAGGAGCTGTAAGTGGAAGTTGAGGTGGCCGTCCTGGGCTCCCCGTCCCTAATTAGGCTAATACTAATAGTCCTTATGGTCTCTGTGGATGTTAAGCAACATTGAAGTTTGAACTTGAACTAGCACTGTAGCAGAAGGTAAAATCACAACTGGCCTTATGGGCTAGTGGTTTTGGTCCTGACCTGCCCGGCAGCTTTCCTACTTGCTTGTGGCCACTGGGTCATGGTTCCCCAGCCCTGCACATGCAATGATATGTGTGCTTGTTCACTGGCAGGCCAAGTTTTGGATGAAGATGGGGTTTGTGGATCAGCAACGCAACTGGCTGCACCCAGAGGAGGCCCTTTTCCTCATGGAAGTGGTATGACCTCAAGTGTTTGACGCTGCTTTCGACTTTGTTAATTAGCTGTGTGCACAAGGAAATCTGGGTTACCTTTTGTCTCACTTTCTCAGTTTACATGGTCTTAAGAGACGGGGGTGGTCTTCTTGTGTGAAAGATTCATTTGTACTGAAATTTAATTTATATCATGTATCAGCATAAGCGTCCAAGATTGTTGTTTTAAAAGAGAAACTGGGTAGTCTTTGGTGGTGGTGTTTTGGTGGTGTGATTTTTCTTTTTCTTTTTACGTACGTGTATTGAAACATGAACTGGAGAGGCATGGCCATTTTGTAAACAAAAAAATATTGCAAAAGCTGCTTTACTTTCTTCTTTTGTATGTTTATGTGCTCAATAATAATAATAATAATGGGAGATGTCTTAGAGTGCCTACCAGTCTGTAACCATGGCCAGAAAAAGTAGAAATCTCTTTTCTCTTTCTGTCCCATCACTTTCTCTCCACACATACACATGCACACATGCATACACACATGCACACACACACATGCGCACACGCACACACACACACACACACACACACACACACACACACACACACACACACACACACACACACTCACTCACTCACTCACTCACTCACTCACTCACTCACTCACTTACTCACTCACTCACACTGACACTCACACACACACACAGACATACATGTACATAAATACACACACACACACACATTCACACACACACACACACACACACACACACACACACACACACACACACACACACACACACACACACACACACACACACACACAGAGTGACACACACACACACACAGTGACACACACACACACACACTACTTGTCACCTCAGACATCTGTTGACAGAATTGCCTGGAGCTTATGCACCAAGGACTGGCTCTGAGTCTTCAGGAGGCGTACAGCATTCTGCTGCACCCATCAAGTGGTTTAAGTGAGGAGGAATACCAAGTCTATGCTCACTTACGTCGCCTTGGCTTCATCGTCATTCGGCATGTGGGAAAGTAAGTGAAACAGTGTCTGCATAAATGTGTGACCATGTCATAGTACAAAATTCTGTTATGTGTGTGTATGTGCTTGCACATGTGTATTTGTGTGTTTGCATACACAGTGTGTGTGTGTGAGTGTGTGTGTGTGTGTGTGTGTGTGTGTGTGTGTGTGTGTGTGTGTGTGTGTGTGTGTGCATGTGTGCATGCATGCATGTGCTTGCATGCACGCACAAGAGAGAGAGAGAGAGTACTTGAGTGTGTGTGTGTGTGTGTGTGAGAGAGAGACTGTGTGTTGGTGTGTGCCTACATGTGTGTGTGTGAGGTGGATGGATGTGTGCTCATATGTGTGTGTGTGTGTGTGTGTGTGTGTGTGTGTGTGTGTGTGTGTGTGTGTGTGTGTGTGTGAGAGAGAGAGAGAGAGAGAGAGAGAGAGAGGGTGGAGAGGAAGGAAGTGTGAGAGGGGGCAGGGAGGACAGGGGATGGAGGGAGTTGAGTGTGAATGGCCTCAAGAAGGGCTACTGAAGGGGATTTGGGGAAATGTTAGATTATATTATTGATTATTGATGTGACGCAACTATTGTTTCTACTATCCTGTTTAAAAACAAATTTGTCTCACGACACAATCAAGTTTTCTGTATTCTCTATTCCGACTAGATTTTGCCTTTACTTTTCCCACACTTATTTCAGACTTGAACTTACAGCCTATGAAAAGAAAATTGGCCTGGATAAGCACACCAAAAAGAAAAACAGGAAGCGTTTGAGGAAGACAGAAAGTTCTCAGAACACTGACTCTTCAGCAGGAAGCCAGGACAGGCCCAGTGCGGACGCTGAAAGCGCTGCCAGACGGCATGAAGGTGAAGACAGAGAAGAACCTATTTTATGGAAACAAACTGACTTGGAAAACAACAGTTGCGGCAGGGGTGAAGGACTGCAAGCAGCAGCCCCAGGCTCTGAGGGGAGTAACTGTGGTAGAAGGGACACAGAAGATTCCCTCCCTTCCTACATGGAACCAGGGAACAGTCCAGTGCTGTGGTCCAAATCAGAAAACGGTACCAAAGACAGTTGGAAAGCAGGACCGTTGACTGTCCTGCAAAATTGTGGCGAAGGAGAAGAGAAGAATCTTCAAGCCCACTCCGTCAGTTCTGAGCCCCCGCTGAAAAAGATGAGGGTTGATGAGGGAAATGGCGAGACAGAGAGTGCTGTGCCTTCAAAACAGCGTGATCCTCCGACACAAGATCCGTGGTCAGAGGCAACAAGACGGTCTTTGGCTCAGGAAAGCAGGGCGTCGTTGAGCACCTGGGATTTTGATGTGATTCAGTTTCCAGACATCGGTGGGAGAGAAACGGTGCAGCTGTCGATTCCGCCTGCCCACTTGCTGCCTCCAAACACTGGCGTTGATGAGGAATATGAGGACGTGTGCATGTTTGATGTGGAGGACTACCGCCGACAGCAGCGGCTGCAGCCGCAGTCGGTGCTGTGAGTATATCGTGTATATATATATATATATATACTTGACAGCTGTCTTGAGTTTTTACTTCTTTTTTAATTAAATTTTTTAACTGCAGGTCAGATGAACTGCTTTGCCAGCATAGTTGGTCAAAGATGTTTCTTGGAAGGCCTAATTTCTCTTCTCTCTTACTCATTATCTGACTTTGCCCTGTTACCAGATTTTTTTATATATGTATAAAAAATAAAAATAAATCTTTTTTTCTTCTTCCTGTCACCAGAGTTAATAAGTATCCAGCCGAAACTGTGCTGAAATTAAAAACAAACAAAACAAAGCAAAACAGAAACATGTCAGCTGCAACTACCTCCCATTGTTAGCTTCTTCTCTCCCAGCTGCAGAGGAAATGCATCCCTCCACCACCCCACCTCTCCATCCAGCTCTGCTGCTGGCCACAAACCACTATTGCACCACCCCCTCCTACCCCCGCCTCCCCCCCACTCCCCCCCCCCCTTTCCCCCCCCCCCCCCCCCCCCCTTCCCCCAACTCTCGGTCAGCTGCCAGCCTCCCCAGGCAGTACTGCTATCATTTTTTTAAAGTATTTATTTTTAGGCAAAATCCCATTCCTCTGTGTTATTTTTCAGTGACTCAGTTTCTTTTTGGCAGAGATCAGGACGAGGGATATGGACACCTGAAGCATTTGGAATTTTCTTACGCGGAATGGCACAGGAGCCACTTTAGGCCTGTAGCCGCCAAGAACTGGAGGGAGTGGAAGGCAGAGTTACGGCAGTTGGAGAACTCTTTTATCATGGAGTCTCCTGTCGCGCATCTCTGGCAAGGGGAGGTCACTCCGCTGGTGCAACCCAAAGATGCAACTTCAACAGGTTTGGACACTGGAACATGCCGCTATGCTCCGTTATGTATCTGAAAACATTTGTATATAATCTATACTGATATGTATGATACTATTTATTATACTCAGAGTGCACAATGCAGTGCTTTTTGGGAGGCTGATTATCCTACAGCAAGTGACTGATGAGAAAGTGGTGATGAAGGGCAAGTGATCACACCGCATGTCAGTGATGTGTTGTGGTGACAAGCAATTAGCTGAATCGCTGTTAGTAATCTTATGGCTTTGTTGATAGGTGGTTGGTTGAAGCGTGGGTCAAGTTGAATCACTGTTATTATTGTTATGACTTTGTTGATAGGTGGGTGGCTGAAGCGTGGGTCAGGTTGAGTTCATTGTCAGTATTGTTATGACTTTGTTGATAGGTGGTTGGCTGAAGTGTGGGTCAAGTTGAATCACTGTTAGTATTGTTATGACTTTGTTGATAGGTGGGTAGCTGAAGCATGGGTCAAGTTGAGTTCACTGTTAGTATTGTTATGACTTTGTTGATAGGTGGGTGGCTGAAGCATGGGTCAAGTTGAATCACTGTTAGTATTGTTATGACTTTGTTGATAGGTGGGTGGCTGAAACGTGGGTCAAGTTGAATCACTGTTAGTATTGTTATGACTTTGTTGATAGGTGGGTGGCTGAAGTGTGGGTCAAGTTGAATCACTGTTAGTAATGTTATGGCTTTGTTGATAGGTGGTTGGCTGAAGCATGGGTCAAGTTGAATCACAGTTAGTATTGTTATGACTTTGTTGATAGGTGGATGTCTGAAGCGCGGGTCAAGTTGAGTTCACTGTTAGTATTGTTATGACTTTGTTGATAGGTGGGTGTCTGAAGCGTGGGTCAAGTTGAGTTCACTGTTAGTATTGTTATGACTTTGTTGATAGGTGGGTAGCTGAAGCGTGGGTCAAGTTGAGTTCACTGTTAGTATTGTTATGACTTTGTTGATAGGTGGGTAGCTGAAGCGTGTGTCAAGTTGAGTTCACTGTTAGTATTGTTATGACTTTGTTGATAGGTGGGTGGCTGAAGCGTGGGTCAAGTTGAATCACTGTTAGTAATGTTATGACTTTGTTGATAGGTGGGTGGCTGAAGCGTGGGTCAAGTTGAATCACTGTTAGTATTGTTATGACTTTGTTGATAGGTGGGTAGCTGAAGCATGGGTCAAGTTGAGTTCACTGTTAGTATTGTTATGACTTTGTTGATAGGTGCTTGGCTGAAGTGTGGGTCAAGTTGAATCACTTAGTATTGTTATGACTTTGTTGATAGGTGGGTGGCTGAAGCGTGGATCAAGTTGAATCACTGTTAGTAATGTTATGGCTTTGTTGATAGGTGGGTGGCTGAAGTGTGGGTCAAGTTGAATCACTGTTAGTATTGTTATGACTTTGTTGATAGGTGGGTGTCTGAAGCATGGGTCAAGTTGAATCACTGTTAGTATTGTTATGACTTTGTTGATAGGTGGGTGTCTGAAGCATGGGTCAAGTTGAATCACTGTTAGTATTGTTATGACTTTGTTGATGGGTGGTTGGCTGAAGCGTGGGTCAAGTTGAATCACTGTTAGTATTGTTATGACTTTGTTGATGGGTGGTTGGCTGAAGTGTGGGTCAAGTTGAATCACTGTTAGTATTGTTATGACTTTGTTGATAGGGATCACAGGTGGGTGGCTGAAGCGTGGGTCAAGTTGAGTTCACAACACATAAAATTATGACAGTCGAACTGTATAAGAATACAATGCTCAACAAAAGGTGTTGATACCCAGCAGAAAGCTTGGCTTGTTTTGGAACATTTTAAAGAGGCCGCCAAGGATGCTCTACCAGTTCTAGAGACAACTCCAAGAAGTATGAAAAGTTTGTTTCGATGAAGTATCAAAAGATGTGCAGACAATTATCTCCTATGTATCAAAAGACTTGATACAGGCTGTTTATGTTTTCTTTGTGTTCAGTGTGACAGTGATACATGTAAACTGTTTTGTGGATGAAAGCTTGTACTTGTATGCACTGTATTCTGTATTTCTTTTCTCCTGGGTTGCAGCTTCTCTCTTGGAAAAACTCTCTGTTATCCAGCCTTTCACAGGACCATTTCCAGCCAAACAGAAGTTAGTGTGTGTGTGTGTTAAATGAGTGTGTGTTAAATGTGTGCGTGTGTGTGTGTGTGTGTGTGTGTGTGTGTGTGTGTGTGTGTGTGTGTGTGTTTGCTTGTGAGCGTGTGTATATATATGTGTGTCATGTGATTGTGCATGCATGTGTGTTAGTGTGTGCTTGCATATGTGTGCATGTATTCTTGGGTATGGGTGTGCATGAATTTATAAGCTGTTGCATAACTGTTTTGAAAAGTCACATGCTTACATGTGTGCATGTGACTTTTTAATTTTATAATGTTTTTGTTTGGAGCAGTGGTGTCAAACTATGCATGGCTGAAAAACAACAACAATTGAAACAAACATTTGAGCTGCACACTTTCAATTTTATAGCCTTTGACCCATTTTCAAGGTCATAGGACAGTAACAAATGATGACAGTTACATCTTCCAGTTTAGAACACGTGTTGAATGAGCAAAATCTGTTCTCGTTTCAGCAAAGAGGGTGTGAAGATTACCTTCGATGTCTACCTTCCCAACACTACCTTCAGGAAATCGAGTCCTGGTGTTCCGGACCACCGGGTGTGTGTCACCAGGTTAGCAGTCCTTTGAGGGAATGGGCGACTTAGCTGCGGATCACCCCACTTGGTGGCGCTGGGCATATTTGGGGCTTTGACAAAGCTGAAGTCAGCTGCAAATGATTTCCCCTACACTAGCCAGGTGGCGCTGGGCCTATTTGGGCAGTGCAATGCTCAAGCCAGCAAAGTCGCTCATTGACATTGTTTGGGTGGTTTTTTTTTCATGACAGTTTACTCAGCTCTTTTACCACTGTCCTTTGTGTGGCAGGAAGGCATTTGTGCTGATACTGATAGCATCTGATCAGCTGCAGGGTTCATTATTGTTTTTATTTTTTATTTTGGGGGGTGGGGGGGATAATTTGGGGAATATGAGTTGACTTTTGCCAGGCTTGGGAAGTTTTTTGGGGAAAAAAGTCATTTTTGGTCAAAGTATTTTATTGTTTTAGGTTGAAGTGTAGAAAAAAAAAAAGTAATTCATTAATTGTTGAGGTGTTATATTTTGATCTGGAAGAACTTAATCAGAGTAAACCACACACACACACACACACACACACACACACACACACACACACACACACACAAACATACATAATATTTGTGTCATTTACTCCATTGTTTAACTTTTTTCCAGAAAACTCTCAAATATTTTTTCATTAAGGGTTAGGCTTTTTTGTATGGCTCTTTTTGAGCAGCTAGGAGATGTGTGGCACTGGTATTTGCCATTATGCATTTATATAACATTTTTTTAAATTATATATTGTGTCTGTCCATTCCATTTTTATATTTTTCTTTAACCTGGTATTGATAAATTAGACGGAATGGTCGATGATACCAGCATGTCCTAGCCTTATGTGCTCTTTAACAGGGTAATATTGAAGGGACTAACTCTTCGAAAATTGTGTCTGATGTTTGTGTATGTATGTTTTATGTTTGTGAAGTGATTGGTTTTGTAGGTTGACTTGACAGAGGGTTGATATATATGTAAGAAGAGTTTAGAAATGTGTATTTGCTTATGACCTGAGTTTGACTGTCCTGAGGTGACCCCATGTGGTTGACAGGACATTAAAATCCAGTTACTACTACTACTCCATTGTTTGCGTATTTGTTAACAGGGGAGAGCATCCACCAGACTTGTTTGAGGTGCATGCAGCCACCGTTCATCTCGGTGATGATGTTCCACTTCACTGGGCAGTCATCAACTGTGGAGAGGTCAGCTTCTTTGTTTTTGATGATGTAGACCTACCTGTGCACCCATCATCATTAGGATAATACCACACGGACATCGTTCCGCTCCACTGGGCATTCTTCATCTGTGGCGAGGACAGCTTCTCCAACTTTGATGATGCTGTTGGCCTGCATAATACCACATGGACATTGTTCCGCTCCACTGGGCATTCTTCGTCTGTGGCGAGGACAGCTTCTGCCACTTTGATGTTTGTAACACAATGGCCTCTGGCCCCCTCCCTCCCTCTTTCTATCTTTGTTTATGTGTTTATCAGCTACTCCTTTTTGGAGGGCAGTCGAGGAAGGAAGTAAGCGAGGCCTATCAATGGTGGTGCAGTCTTGGGTGGCAATCATGAAGGGAGCTAATCCTGTAGGTCGTGAAACTACTAATAGCCCCTTTTGAATGGCTACAAAGAGCCGAGGGGTGCATAATTAACTGCACGGTGTGTGACCCGGCTGCCCCATCGCCACCTGGTGCCAGCTGTCGGGGACTGATGGATGGATGGTCTGTCAAAAGACAGCGGCGGCCAACGTCTGCCAAGGGCCTCGTTTGAATTTTAATTGTCGACACTTCAGTAGATTTTGATTAATACGTTCATGATGGGGAGTTGGCGCTCCAAAGTATATAAGTCCACGATTGTGGAGTAGAGAGTAGCGAAAGCTCAGCACATAGATGTAGGGCCAGGATAGGGATTGCTAGGAATTGTTGATTATTTGAATGAAAATAATTGATTATTGACTTAAAAAGAAGAAGAAATGAACTAGGGGACCAGAGAAGAAAACTAGACTATTGTGCTTGAGTTAGCATTTGTTGCTTGAGTGCTTGCATCTGTTTTATTTGTTGGGTGTGGTACACGGCTCTGTTACACCTAGGCAATTTTGGTGCTGTTTGACCAAGGATTTGAACGGGTAGAATAGTTGTAGAATAGTTTTAGGGGAATGGAATGGATGAGCTGTCAAGGAAGATGTTGGTGGAAAATCAAAGAAGCATAGTTAGAGTAGGGCAATTGCCAATTCTTCCTTCGAAATGTTTGAAAAAAAAACATTAAAGAAGGAAACCTTAAAGGTAACTTCTTGTAGGTCGGTAATAAAACCAAGACAAGTACACAGATACGACAAAATGTTTGTAGCCAGGGAAGTACGTGCGGGAAGGTGGGGGGTGTTGACCATGAAGGAAGAGGCGACACAGACCCCACCCTTGGGTCGGAGCCCAGCTGATGAAGAAAGGTGACAGGCAGCAGTCCAGCCGGTTCCAAGGCAAGGGTGCCAATGAAGAACAGCTTCTTCAGCTGCAACACTGCTGACCTTCCTGTGCACCCATCATCTTTTGGATGAAACCACATGGACAGTGTCCAGCTCCACTGGGCAGTTGTTTGACTGTGGTGAGGTCAGTTTCCTCAGCTGTGATGATGCTGACCTACCTGTGCACCCATCATCTTTTGGATGAAACCACATGGACAGTGTCCAGCTCCACTGGGCAGTTGTTTGACTGTGGTGAGGTCAGTTTCCTCAGCTGTGTTGATGCTGACCTACCTGTGCACCCATCATCTTTTGGATGAAACCGCGTGGACAGTGCCCAGCTCCACTGGGCAGTTGTTTGACTGTGGTGAGGTCAGTTTCCTCAGCTGTGATGATGCTGACCTACCTGTGCACCCATCATCTTTTGGATGAAACCGCGTGGACAGTGCCCAGCTCCACTGGGCAGTTGTTTGACTGTGGTGAGGTCAGTTTCCTCAGCTGTGATGAGGCTGACCTACCTGTGCACCCATCATCTTTTGGATGAAACCGCGTGGACAGTGTCCAGCTCCACTGGGCAGTTGTTTGACTGTGTTGAGGTCAGTTTCCTCAGCTGTGATGATGCTGACCTGCTTGTGCACCTGTCATCATTAGGGTGATGATACCATGTGGACTAAGCACAGTTAAACTGGACAACTTTGCAACTCTAGTCATGTTGCTGGTTTACACTTTACACTTTACTTGGTCAGTGGTGTTTCGCTGGACTGAGCAGTTTTACAGTGCACTCTGCATTACTGGGAACATTTGTTTGCAGTTTGAAACTGTGTGTCAGAAGCCAGCGAATTTCCTCCTGGGGTGACTTCAGCCAGTGTTTGTCGCTTTTATTTGTCTCAGGGTTTAAAAAAATAATGCTAATAAATATTTTTTGTTTGACAGTTGTTTCTTCTTCAGCTGGATGTGTGAGAAAGATGTACGGGTCAGGCAGAGTATTTATTTCATGAAAACAAAAATGTAAATCCATCTGTTTATTTCATGATTGAGATTGTGAAGTCACAGATGGAAAACAGAATCAGTCTTGATGTGGAGTGTTGTATACGTTTCTCTCTTTATGGCTGCCTTTGTCTGTCTGTACATGTACATCAGTACATGTGTGTTTTGGCATACATTGACATATGTGTGGACAATTTTACTCAGTGCTGCCATATTTAAAAAAGAAACTTATTTTTTAACCCCTTCACTGCCATGATGTCATTTGAAAATGATCCAGAAAATGCGCGAAATTTGAAACCCTTGAGCTTTTTTGTCTTCTTTTTCACACTGGCATGTGAAAGGATTTTCATTAAAATGCATAGCATTGAAAATAGATGTTATAGGACCAGAAAATATATTGTTTGGAAGCACGTCCGTGCATCTTTCAGCC
This sequence comes from Alviniconcha marisindica, assembly GCA_018857735.1. NCBI lineage: Eukaryota > Metazoa > Mollusca > Gastropoda > Provannidae > Alviniconcha > Alviniconcha marisindica. The sequence continues at coordinate 132,865 of JABMCL010003209.1, forward strand.
CAGACATTTTACAGGCGGGGGCTGTGAAGGGGTTAAGCAGTGCAAATTGTATCTGCATCATGAGTATACATATAATATAAATTAAAAAAATTGATAGCAAGTTAAAATTATGATGTTTCACATTAGCTGTTAAAAAAGGAACATATGAGAAAGTGGTTATTTCCCGCCATCTGAAATTTAAACAGGGAGATTCAGTTAACACCCACTAATTGCACTTTGAAGCAGATTAAGTTCTGAGAAGAGAGATCAATCAATGATGCTGTGTAAAGCCTGCTAGAGGACGTAATAGGATTAAGTGTGTGAGAGCATGAAATCCTCTTGGAATCAGTGGCACCTCAGCTACATATGGAACCACTGCCATTGGAGTGACCAATGTTCATGCACTATATACACACACACACACACACGCACACACACACACATGTGCACTATCTTTTGGTACAATTTGACATACGTCTGGATGTGTATGATACTGTGAACAGAAGTACTTAGGAATCCCAATAAAGAGCTTGCTGTTACTTTAGCATTACTAGTTTTATCATTGTGCTTCTGCTTCTGCATTCCTTTTCATGTGTATTTGTGTGTGTGTGTGTGTGAGAGAGAGAGAGAGAGAGAGAGAGAGAGAGAGAGAGAGAGAGAGAGAGAGAGAGAGAACTCGAACTCGAACTCGAACTCAAAAACTTTATTTTACAAGGATTGTAGTTTAGGTTCAGTCAAAAACCTATCTAACAACTAGTCCTTGCTACGCTACTGATAAATAGATATCAAATTACAGGCATTACTTATATACATAATATAGGCATGAATGAGTGAGTGAAATGTTATACATGAGAATTTCCACACAAAACATAGCGTGCTCACAGCGCCAGATGAACACATGCCATACATCATTCAGTTACATATTATGAGCATATGGTGAGCATATTATCAGCAAATGAAGCAGCAGAACATCTGATCAGTTCATATGACTAGTATCGGAAAAGAAAACAGAAGCAGTCAATGCTTATCTTATAAAGAACAGTAAGGGAGAAAGGGGGGGGGGGACGGTGGGAGGGGGAGGAGGGGTCAGAAGGCAGTCGGAAGGACTGGGCGGAGTTGTATGGGTGTATGAAATAGGTCTCAAATGACCAGTCATTGCAATGGCAATCACTCGAAAACCTCAGTCTCTCGCTCTCTGTCTGAAAGAGACAGAGAACTGGAACTCGAGCTCTAAAACCTTACAAGGATTGTAGTTTAGGTTCAGTCAAAACCCGTCTAACAACTAGTCCTTGCGAAGCTACTGATGATAATTACAGGCATAATTTATATACATACAGGCATAAATGAGTGAGTGAAATTTGATTCATGAGAATTTCCACACAAAACATAGCATGTTCACAGTGCCAGATGTACACATGCATACATCACTCAGTTATACATTATGAGCATACAACCTGTAAATAAGGCAGCAGAACATCTGATCAATTCAACACCAGTATTGGGGAGAGAAAAAAAAGAAAAAAGAAAGAAGCTGAGAGAGAGAGGACAGGTTATGCATGTATGTATTGTGTTTGTATTATAATACCTGTATGTATTGTGTGTGTAATACAATGTGTGTGTGTGTGCGTGTGTGCACGTGTGTGTGTGTGTGTGTGTGTGTGTGTGTGTGTGTGTGTGTGTGTGGTGTGTGTGTGAGGAAATGTTATCCATGTGTGTATTTATGCATACAATTGTGTATGCGAGTGTGCAAGAGAGAGAGAGAGAGAGGTAAAGGCGCATACTTGCTGTCTTTGAAGTAATGGTGCAAACTGAGGGAAACAACATGCAGAACAACATTAAAACAAATCCCAAAAAAATCACGAATCAGACTTTATTCTTTAATCGCAGGAATTAACATTTTCTCAATATTCTGCTTAGATGTGGTGCCACCTTGGTTAATTATTGAATGTATGAACTGATTTTGTTGTTGCAAAGGTACAAAATGCCCTACAATCAATGAAAAGAAATGATTTATTTTATTTTATTATTTTTATTATATGTCTTACTGTTGAATTGCTAGAGTACTTTAATTTAATCCAAATTAATGTAGTCCGTGTAAGCTGTTTTATGGATTGGCAGTTGCTCCTTTACTATTGTCGTATTTCTTATTGGTTTATTGGTTTGTAAAATGCGCTTGTTTTAATTTTTGTTTAAATTATTACAGTAATATGATTTTTATCTAAAACCAGTTTTTTTAATCAGTTGGTCATAATCTTTTGTCTTTGCAACTGCATTACCTAGATTCTGTTTTTTAATGCATGGTGTGTTTCTTAGCTATGTACTGAGTCTGATATGTGAAGCTGTACTGTGCTTGTAGCTCGTTTTTGCCGAACTGGGACAGGCGCATTATAAATAAAATTTGTTATTATTATTAAATGCAGTATACAGCTACAGCATCACAGAATATTGTCATTACATTCAGACCACTACAAAGGAAAGGGTGTGTGTGTGTGTGTGTGTGTGTGTGTGTGTGTTGTGTGTGTGTGTGTGTGTGTGTGTGTGTGTGTGTGTGAAGAAACAGCTGAACAGTTTCAGAAAGTCAACACATTGAACTGAACAATGCTAATTAGACCATTCACGTCTGAGCAACTAGTTTTAAAGGTTGCATTTATGTTTTCTTTATAGATAGAATATCCACACACACACACACACTCGCACGCACGCACGCACGCACTCACGCACGCAGTGACACACACAAACACACACGCACGCACACGCACACACAGTGACACATACACACGCGCGCGGACCCACGCACGCACACACACACACACACACACACACACACACAAGCACGCGCGAACGCACACACAGACACACACAACAAACAAAAAGAAAATTCCCCTCATGTAATGAAGTAGCACTGGTCACTCTCACCCTTATTATATAGCTGACGTGGTTATTTCGACATTCATCTACAGTGGGAAAAATGACCACATTACTGACTGTTCCACGAGAAAAGGAAGGTGATACTGTTTCACTGACACCATTCACAGAGGGAAAAACGACCAGGTCGTTCACTCTTCCACAGTTAAAGGGAGGAGATAACGTTATTGTTTCGATCACAGCATATTATACATTTGGAAAAACAACCAAATCACTGACTCACAAATAAACGGAGTCGAGATAACATCGTTCTATACTTTTAATCACATCATTTACATGGGGGGAAAACAAGATCGCTGACTCTTCCACAAGGTAAGGGAGATAACATTGTTTTTATCACATCATTTCTGTGGGGGGGGGAAAACGGATCACATCACCATGTCCCCCCCCCCCCCCCACAGTAGGTCTTGAGTCTTGAAACGTGGGATGGACATGCATGGCGTAAAGGTAGAGCCCCCTCCCCCCCCCCCCCCTCTCCCCGCCTCCCAGTACATCTTAGTCTTAAGTCTTGAAACGCAGGATGGACATGCATTGAAACGTGGGATGGACATGCATGGCGTAAAGGTAGAGCCCCTCCCCCCCCCCCCCCCCCCGCCTCCCGGTAGATCTTAGTCTTAAGTCTTGAAACGCAGGATGGACATGCACTGAAACGTGGGATGGACATGCATGGCGTAAAGGTAGAGCCCACCCTCCCCCCCGCCTCCCGGTAGATCTTAGTCTTAAGTCTTGAAACGCAGGATGGACATGCATTGAAACGTGGGATGGACATGCATGGCGTAAGGTAGAGCCCCCCGCCTCCCGGTAGATCTTAGTCTTAAGTCTTGAAACGCAGGATGGACATGCACTGAAACGTGGGATTGACATGCATTCAAACGTGGAATGGACATGCATTGAAACGCTGGATGGACATACACTGAAACAGCGGGATGGACATGCATTGAAACAGTGGGATGGACATGCAGGACCGAAGGTAGATCTTACTCTTGAAACGTGGGATTGACATGCACAACGTTAACGTAGACCTCAGTAGATCTTACTCTTGAAACGTGGGATTGACGTACACAACGTTAACGTAGACCTCAGTAGATCTTACTCTTGCAAAACGTGGGATTGACACACAACGTTAACGTAGACCTCAGTAGATCTTACTCTTGAAACGTGGGATTGACATGCACAACGTTAACGTAGACCTCAGTAGATCTTACTCTTGAAACGTGGGATTGACATGCACAACGTTAACGTAGACCTCAGTAGATCTTACTCTTGAAACGTGGGATTGACACGCACAACGTTAACTATAGAGCGGCCACCACCCTCAGTGGGTCTTACTCTTGAAACGCGGGATTGACGTACACAACGTTAACGTAGACCTCAGTAGATCTTACTCTTGCACAACGTTAACGTAGACCTCAGCAGATCTTACTCTTGAAACGTGGGATTGACATGCACAACGTTAACGTATAGCGGCCACCACCCTCAGTGGGTCTTACTCTTGAAACGCGGGATTGGTATACACGTTAACCTCGGCCTGTGTGACGACCAGAGCATCCCGGGCTGCGGATGGCGGGGCGGTCTCTGCCGCGGCGGTACCATCAGCGTCTGTAGCGCCAGTCTCGGCTTGCGTCGTCTCAGGGACGGAGCCTCTCTGGCATTCGCTGGCGGGCACTGTCGGGGCCCTGTTGGGCACGCCCTCTGCGGGCACGACGTGCTGGCTGATGGAGTAGACGGTCTGAAAGCACACGACAGGAACCTCCCTGGCTTGTACCATCTGCAGCTTTGATCGATGGGGACAGTCGCAGATATACATGCACAGCATATATATATATATATATATATATATATATATATATATATATATATATATATATATATATATATATATATATATAGCACACATATTTATGTAAAGCAACAAACTACCACAGCAAAACAACAACAACGAACAAACAAACAGACCACTGGAGAACTGAAGGGAATACGGAAGTTTTATTCATTTACGCCATTGCCCCTTCCGAAGGGTTGCAGGTGAACCGACTTCGTCAGAACTGAAGGGAAGGGAAGGACACGAGAAAGCCGCAGAACGGGTTTAATAAAGTAAACGGGTAAAAATACGGACGTGCAGCAGGAGGTTGTATTGTAGACTACTTCAAAGTGATGCACTGCATGCACGCGCTAGAGGGGTGGGATGGGAGGGGGGTGGGATGGGAGGGGGGTGGGATGGGAGGGGCAAAGTCACAATCAGTGTCCACAAACCGCAACTATGAAGAGAGAGGACACGCACTCACGCACGCACGCACGCAGACAGACAGACAGACAGACACATACACACACCACAACACGCACATGTCAAAGAAATTTTACATATTCACCGGCTGGGTGGCACACGCATTGACACACATACACATGAGCGCGCGTACGCGAGCACACATACACACATGCACGCACGCTAGCACACACACATGAAATACACACACACACACGCACGCTCGCACGCACACGCACACGCACGCACGCACGCACGCGCACGCACGCACGCGCACGCACGCACGCACGCACGCACGCACGCACGCACGCACGCACGCAACACACACACACACTCACACACACACACACACACACACACAACACACACACACCCACCCACCACACACACACTTACACGTACTCACACACACAACACACACACACACACACACACACACACACACACAAAACACACAAAACACACACACACACACACACTTACACACACACACACACACACACACACACACACACACACACCACACACACACACACATACACACACACACACACACACACACACCACCACAACACCACACACACACACACCACACACACACACACACACACACACACACACCCCACACACACACAACACACACACACACACACACACACACACACACACACACAAACAACACACACACACACACACACTTCCAACTCCACACACACACACACACACACACACCCGCACACACACACACACACCACAACACATAGGGTTCCTGTTCTCGGCTTCAGACTTCTGCCCACACACACAACACACACACACACCACACACCTCAGACCCAACACACCACACACACACCACACACACACACTACACACCACACACACACACACACACCACACCCAACCCCACACACAACCCCACACACACACAAAAACACACACACACACACACACACACACACACACACACACAACACAAAACCCCCACACACACACACACACACACACACAAAAACACACACACACACACACACACACACACCACACCACACACCACACACACACACACACACACACACACACACACACACACACACACACACAAAACACACACACACACACACACACCACACACACACACACACACACAACACCACACAACACACACAACACACAAACACACCAAAACAAACCACACCCACCAACCCAAAAAAGGGGTTTCCCCACGGGGAGGTCGGGCTTTTTTCAATTGTGGCCCCCTTGGGCCAGACCGCAAAACCCTGGGAATGTCGCGGATGAGGGTTCCGTGGTTCTCGGTGGCTTTTTCGATTCTGCCGCATGCTCTTAACTCCATGCGAACTGTCGCCCTGCTGTCTCGCCGAAATTGGACGGTACGAGAGTCGCTGAGACTGGACATTTCACTTTTGACCAGCCCGATATTTAACTGATTGGTTCTTGACAACAAAAATCCAGTCAGTGATCATCGTTTTGAATTAAAAAAACCCGGAATAAAAAGCTAGTCCTCGTGAAACCACATGCAGCGCAGGGGTCGTCACGGAAAATGGCTATTGGGGCAATAAAATGGGGAAGAGGGAGAAATCCTATCCTACACTGTCACCCCCAGAATGACCCCTGCATTAAGATGGGCACGATTAGACCATTTTTAAGGTTTTTGGAAAGGATGGGCAGTTCCAAAAACAACCTTTTTGGAAAAAGAAAGGAGGCCCAAGCGGATCGACCCCTTTCCCCCCCCCCAAATTCCCCCCTTCCCCCGCCAAAAAGCCTACCGTGGACTTCCCCTTTTTTTTTTCTTTTTCAAGTCTCAAATACAAATGAAAGTCTGATCACTTGTCGTAACAAAAAATTGGGTTTAAAAATTAGTGAGTCTTTTAAATGAAAAAATTACCAAAAACAAGATAAGAAAATGGCAGCGTGTTTTGAGTATAGAATTTTGTATGTATGTATTTGTTGGT
>JABMCL010003209.1:150000-155000 GCA_018857735.1 Alviniconcha marisindica
AAAAGGGCAATTTTTTCACACTAGAATTAACCACCAAATAGTTCTGCACTCAGAGAGAAGACCAAGACCACAGAGGATCCGCTTACCGCACACACGTATGAATTAGTCCGAGCAGCAGGAGAGATGGAAAACTAGTGAGGCAGCGATGGCTTCACTGGTCCCTCCTGTGGCTGTGTCTAAAGCTCGAGTAGGATGACCGGAAGCGAGGCCTGTCTTTAAAATTAACGCCGTGTAATTATGGTCGAATGTCGACCGACAGGATGACCAGCACCGTGACCTGACTCTAAAATTAACGCGAATTAAGCTTTTGGTGGTGCGGACAGCATACAGACGACAGGGTTACCGGTCGTGTGGCCCGTCTCTCACATTAATTCCAGTGTAAAACTCTGGGTAGTGCTGACAGTATATGGCCCATGGCCGATAGGATAAGCAGCAGCGTGTTCTGTCTCTAAGATTATTGCCAGCATTAAGCTCTGCAGGTAGTGCTGACACTAGATGTCCGATAGGATGACGATTAACGCCAGCATTAAGCTCTGCAGGTAGTGCTGACACTAGATGGCCGATAGGATGACGATTAACGCCAGCATTAAGCTCTGCAGGTAGTGCTGACACTAGATGGCCGATAGGATGACGATTAACGCCAGCATTAAGCTCTGCAGGTAGTGCTGACACTAGATGGCCGATAGGATGACGACTAACGCCAGCATTAAGCTCTGCAGGTAGTGCTGACACTAGATGGCCGATAGGATGACGATTAATGCCAGCATTAAGCTCTGCAGGTAGTGCTGACACTAGATGGCCGATAGGATGACGAGCAGCGTAGCTAGCTGTCTCAGATTAACGCCAGCATTAAGCTCTACAGGTAGTGCTGACACTAGTTGGCCGATAGAATGACCAGCAGTGTGGCTAGCTGTCTCTAACAACAATGCCAGTATCAAGCTCTATTGGCAGTGCTGACAGCATATTTTATGGCCGATATGGTGACCAGTAAAGTCTTTTGTCTCTCAAATTAGTGATAGTGCTACTAATGGCCGATAGGATGACGAGCAGCGTAGCTAGCTGTCTCAGATTAACGCCAGCATTAAGCTCTACAGGTAGTGCTGACACTAGATGGCCGATAAGATGACCAGCAGTGTGACCTGTCTCTGTGATTAACGCCAGTATTAAACCCTAGGTGATGCTGGCAGTGTATGGTCCAGAACTTGTAAATTTGTTCAGTATCCGTTTTGTTACGTTTTGTGGCACTGGCAAAGACCGTGGTATAGACCCAGGAACTTGCCTCCGTGATCAGTGGCAGTTTTTGCTAAGTGTGGATATGGCAAAGACCGTAGGATATGGCCAAGAACCCGTTTGGTACTGACAAAGATCGTGGTATATGGCCGAGAATTTGACTTGCCTCCTTGTGCTCTGTCGGTTTTTCTACCTGTGGTACTGGCAGAGACCGGGGTATATATCCAAGGACGTGTCTCCTTGTTCAGCCTCGGTTTTACTGCGTGTGGTACAGGCCCGCAAAGACTGTGGTACGTGTTCAAGAATTGTCTTGCTTCCTTGTTAAGTGTTGGTTTCGCTACACCTGGCACTGGCAAAAACCATGGAATATGGCCGAGAACTGTCAGGCTTCCTTTTTCAGTCTCACGTGGTACTGGCAATGTCCGTGGAATATCTCCAAGAACTCCTTGTTTAACTTCAGTTTCGCTACACCTGGTACTGGCGAAGACAGTGGAATATGGCCAAGAATTGTCTTGCTTCCTTGTTTAGTGTCAGTTTCGCTGCATGTGGTACTGGCAATGTCCGTAGAATATCTCCAAGAACTTGTTTAACTTCAGTTTCGCCACACCCGGTACTGGCGAAGACAGTGGAATATGGCCAAGAATTGTCTTGCTTCCTTATTCAGTGTCAGTTTCGCTACACCCTGTACTGGCGAACCCAGTGGAATATAGCCTATAACTGTCTTGCTTCCTTCAGTGTCGGTTTCGTCACATCTGGTACTGGCAAAGACCATGGAATATATTCAAGAACTGGCTTGCATCCTTGTCCAGCGTCGCTTTCGCTACATGTTGCACTGGCAAAGGCCGCGGTTCGTGGCTGGCACCGGCAATCGGGGTGTGTCTTTATACACGTGCCCTAGAGCTCAGCCCGGGGGGTGGGGTAGTGTGGGGGGGGGGAGGGGGGGGGGGGGGGGGGGAGGCAGAGGTAAGCAGAGGTCGGTAGGGTGTCGGGAGGAGCGAAGTCTGGTGCGTGCAGCAGGTGCTTAAAGTCCAGTCTTACGGACACAGAGGTGTCGGGAAATGCCGGAGTGTTGGCGGTATAGGTATGATCAGCATCAGCTTCAGACAGCATTCGTTGCACGCAGAGAGGATTGTCGCCCCTCTTGCCCGCCCCGCCCCAGGTTAGGTAAGTAGGTAGTAAGGGTCAAGTTCAGGTGAGCGACCGCATCACGACTACAGCACACTACAGCACACGAGCACGCAAGCGACGCACCACACCACACACAACACACACACACACACACACACACAGCACGCACCACGCACGCACCACACACACACACACACACACACACACACACACACACGCACGCACGCGCACGCACCACGCCAGCACACAGCACCACACCACACAGCGCGCCAGCACACGCACCGCACCACCACACCGCACGCACGCACGCACGCACGCACGCACGCACGCACGCACGCACGCACGCACGCACGCACGCACGCACGCACACACACACACACACACACACACACACACACACACACACCAGGAACTCAAAGATCTAAAACAAAACAATCCACCAGGGTTCCGAAATAAGGATCAAAACACAGACTCAAAGGGCATCTACAGATTTCATTCGCACACTATGCTGTGTATTGCTAGTTATGTACGTTAAAAATACATACCTGCTGGTTCAGCAGACGAGACCCACAACTGTTAGAAGACTGACTTTGGCCTACGATCCCTAAATGGAATGCTGAATGGCATTATCGAAAATGAAACATATTTCAACGACGTTTATTTTTGAAGTTTCTTTTCTTTCTCCATTCAGTCAAACACATCTGAGCGTAATATTGATACTGGGCTGAATCTGGACATTCTAGAAAAATGCGTTGAGCATGAAAACATCAAAATTAAACTGAACACCGACCACGGTTAAATTCAGTACTTGGTGTGACCACCAGTTTTGGGTAAGACTAGGTGCTGATGTGTATAGATTTCCTGGACATAGCTTGCTGGCCTGATGAAGGGAGTATAGCCCCGAAAATGTGCCCCGAAATCACTGCCATATTGAAAAATGGCGAGTTCTTCAGCCCCCGAAAATGTGCCGCAAATCACTGCCATATTGAAAAATGGTGAGTTCTTTAGCCCCCGCAAATGTGCCCCAAATCCATGCCATATTGAAAAATAGTGAGTTCTTTAGCCCCCGAAGATGTGCCCCAAATCTCTGCCATACCGGAACATGGTGAATCTTTTTTAGCGGCCCCCCCCCCACCTCCCGCTCCCCAAATCATTCACACTGGAAAATGGTGAGTTTTTAGCCCCTGAATATGTGCCCCAGACCACTGCCATATTGGAAAATGGTGATTTTTTGTTGTTGATTTTTTTTAGTGCGATCTAAAAGAAGAAGCTTACTGCGAAAATCTGTCTTTTGGAAGTGTCTTTATAGTGCTGGGGCTCTGTAGAGAGATAGGGGCACAGAGAGAGAGAGAGAGAGAGAGAGAGAGAGAGAGAGAGAGAGAGAGAGAGAGAGAGAGAGAGAGAGAGAGAGAGAGAAGAGAGAGAGAGAGAGAGAGAGACAGACAGACAGACAGACAGACAGACAGACAGACAGACAGACAGACAGACAGACAGACAGACAGACAGACAGAGACAGAGAGATGGGGTTTAGGGGTGGGAGGGGGGAGAGAGTGGGAGAAGGGGGGGGGGGGGGTAGTTTCACAGAAGATGGAATACACCGTGCACGACTGTCTGCTGCTATCGGGCGTCAGCTAAGCTTCAGCATTAGGACTTACATGGGTGGGATCGTGGCATCACCGTCGATGAAGCCCTTAATCGCATTAGCGACAGCTCATGCACCGGGATTCAATGTCAATGTCAATGTCACTCACCCGCACGCGCCAGCCAAACTTTGTGTCTGACCTGCCTTAGCCGTGGCTGTCACAAAACACAGCGGGGGTAGCTCAGTGGTTAGAGCGCCAGACTCGTGATTGAAAGGTCGCGGGTTCGAGTCCCTGCAGGAGCGGCGGGAGAGTTTTTCTTCTCCAGGGTCAGCTTTCTGTGCTGACTCTTATTTCGGTATCCGTTCAAGCCCCGTGTTACCCGTAGTAGCACGTAAACGATCCAAGTCATTCTGCCCAAACTGCAGGTGGCAGGTTACAGCTAAACAAGCATGCACCTTACATATGTGGCTTTGCATAAAGTGACACGGTGCATGGTTGTATGGTATACACAGAACGCGCCGAGACGGCAGCAGTTTCACGTGGCACCTGCTATGTCAGTGCTGTAAGTACATCACTTCGCTGGATATTCAAAAATGCGCTATAAAAACCTAGTCACTCGTGTAGAATCACATGCGAACGCAGTGAGTCTGCTCGAGAGCGGAGAACAGCCTGAAAGCGATCAACAACAACATCCAGCTCAGGAGCTGTCTGAAAGTCGAGGTGGACGTCCTGGGCTCCCGTCCCTAATAAGCCTACGGTTTCTGTGGACGTAAAGCCACACTCAACCAACCAGCAACAACACTGACTCCAGCAAGTCTGGCTACAAACTGTGTTTTTATCAGGGTATCCAGCATTCAGGACAAAAGCGTTGATCCAGCAGACTCCTAGGCTACACCAGCTACAACGAGGAAAGACGGCAGCTTCCATCTTTTGGCGCCTCCACTTTGTTCTCCAAAAAATGCCCATGGACCCTGGACGGGAAAATATAACGCTCGGGCAACAGCGCTGCACAGTTTAGACGCCATTTTTGTTCTCTCTTGTCTCTCTCTCTCTCTTAGG
>JABMCL010003209.1:162500-165000 GCA_018857735.1 Alviniconcha marisindica
TCTGTTTCTGTCTTGTTTTTTTGTTCACTGAAGTAGACTTATATTGAGGACTGTAGGAAGAGGAAGGACGGTAAATATACAAGAGAAGAAACATGAAACATGAAAGAAAGAAACACAAGCAGGCTAACTTTCAGACAAACAACTTCTCAGATGAACAGACAAACACAGAGTGGCTGTCTTTATTCCTAGTTTTGTCTAATATAGGCTACAAAATCCAGTCTTTGTGTCTCTCTTTATTTCTAGCTTTGTCTAATACAGGCTGTAAAACCCAATCTTTGTGTGTCTGTCTTTAGTTCTAGCTCTGTCTAATATAGGCTTTAAAACCTAATCTTTGTGTGTCTGTCTTTATTTCTAGCTCTGCCTGATACAGACTGCTGTCTCAGTTTCTCAGTCAGTAGCCTTCTAGTCTCTTAAATTTCCTGTTGCTATCTGTTTCTGGAACCCCCCTCCCCACCCACTCCTCCGCCCGATCCGCCCCCCTACACACACTAGTTCTCTTTTTCTCTGCGATGGTTTCGCGAGCGCACAGCAGGACACCTCTCATAAAGTTACTCACATCAATTCTGGCCTGTCGCACGTGCCGTGATGAATATTCATAATGCTCGAGGGCGCGTGGCGTCAAAAGCTTTGTCACCTTTCGTCCACTGTTAGTTTTGCGGAGCTAAATTGGCGATATTGACAAAGAGTGTCTGAAAAAGATGGATCGTTTGGCAGGAACGCGAACTGACATCTCCGTCTCTCGGGGCCCTTTACACTGAACTGTGAACTTGCCGCTCGGAATAGCCAGCTTATAATTGTTTGTGCTACGATTTCATGAGGGGAATATATATATATATATACAGCTAAAAGACGAAGTGTGTGTGTGTGTGTGTGTGTGTGTGTGTGTGTGTGTGTGTGTGTGTGTGTGTGTGTGTGTGTGTGTGTTGGTGTGTGTGTGGGGTGTGTGTGTGTGTGTTGTGTGTGTGTGTGTGTGTGTGTGTGTGTGTGTGTGTGTGTGTGTGTGTTTGTGTGTGTGTGGTGTGTGTGTGTGTGTTGTGTGTGTGTGTGTGTGTGTGTGTGTGTGTGTGTGTGTGTGTGTGTGTGTGTGTGTGTGTTTTTGTGTGTGTGTGTGTGTGTGTGTGTGTGTGTTGTGTGTGTTTTGTTTGTGAGAGAGAGAGAGAGAGAGAGAGAGAGAGAGAGAGAGGAGAGAGAGAGAGAGAGAGAGAGAGAGAGAGAGAGAGAGAGAGAGAGAGAGAGAGGAGAGAGAGAGAGAGTGTGTGTGTTGTGTGTGTGTGTGTGTGTGTGTGTGTGTGTGAGAGAGAGAGAGAGAGAGAGAGAGAGAGAGAGAGGAGAGAGAGAGAGAGAGAGAGAGTGTGGTGTGTGGTGTGTGGTGTGGTAGTTGTGTGTGTGTGTGTGGTGTGTGTGTGTGTGTGGTGTGTGTGTGTGTGTGTGTGTGTGTGTGTGTGTGTGTGTGTGTGTGTGTGTGCTCACCCTCACACACACCCGCCCGCCATCCCCACACTCAGCTACACACATACACAGACATCCCCACAGACACCCCCCCCCCACACACACACATTTACACATACACACTCACACGCACACACCTCCCCACACAACTACACATACACATACGCACGCACATACATGCACACGCACCAACGCACGCACACATTGAGTTAGGTTTTGAAGCGTTTGACAAGACAATTTCATCCGGGTGCTGAACTCAGATTTATATCAGTCTGAATCTGACTTCATCTACTGAACCTTTTTACATCTGACCTCATCTACTGAACTCTATGAATCTGATTTCATCTGCTTAATCTCTGAACCTTACCTCATAATGTAGGGTTTTAATCTGACCTCATCTACCTAATCTCTGAATCTGACCTCAAACACTTATTGTCTTAATCTGACCTCATCTACCTAATCTCTGAATCTGACTTCGTACACCTAGTGTCTTAATCGTACACCTAATGTCTTAATCTGACCTCATCTACTTAATCTCTGAATCTGCCCTCAAACACTTACAGTGACTTAATCTGACCTCATCTACCTCGTCTCTGAATCTGACCTCATCTACCTAGTCTCGGAATCTGATCTCAAACACTTAGTGTCTTAATGTGACCTCATTCACATAACCTCTAGCTCTGACGTCATCTACTTACTCTCTGAATCTGACCTCATCTACCACCTGTCTGATTTTGGCCTCAACAGGTTGTGGTGTCAGCAAGATCCGGGTACCACGAATAGTGGGGGGCTCCTCTGCCCCCCCGGGGGCGTGGCCTTGGATGGTGTCGTTACGTCACTTGACGAAAGGGGGCGTGTTCAAGCATCACTGCGGAGCCAGTCTCATCAGCAGGCAGTGGGTGCTCACCGCCGCTCACTGCTTTGACGTGTGAGTGACACTCGTATGCATTAATGTTGCCATGGTAAACGCTTTGTCACGTACAGATTCCTCGCTCATGTGCCAGAGCAAGGATCTAAAAACATTCCTCCTCCTCCTCCTCCTTCTTCTTTC
>JABMCL010003209.1:170000-172500 GCA_018857735.1 Alviniconcha marisindica
TTGCATGAAGTGACATGGAGCATGGTTGTATGGTGTACACAGAACTTCAAAAAGGTTGTGGTCTGTGGACACTGTCCTGTGACTGTCCTTCACAGCTGATGAAACATTAAAATGACTCTCATCGCTGCCCACCTTAACGCAGGAGTCATTCTGGTGGTAACAGTGTAGCGATAGGTATATATAATCTCCCTCTCCCCCCACCTCCACCCCTCCTTCTCCCCGTCCCTAATAAGCCTTGTGGTTTCTGTGGTCGTTAAGCACCATGTTTACTTACTTACTTACTTACAGTTATTTATCTCACAGTAGTGAAGCCGTGTCGGAACTAGCTGCTACCCACAGCTTCACCCAGTCTGGACCACGGCCAGTCGGTGATGTTATTTGGGACCCTACCCCCCCCCCCACCCTCCACCAACCACCCACCCGCACTCTGACCGCCCGTTGCCACAGAGTCACGGAGATGTGCTATACCGTCCTGGTGCCTAAAGATGGATAACAGACCTTCAGTGTAACGTTCAGCGTACACGGGGGAGAGAGAGAGAGAGAGAGAGAGAGAGAGAGAGAGAGAGAGAGAGAGAGAGAGAGAGAGAGAGAGAGAGAGAGAGAGAGAGAGAGAGAGAGAGAGAGTACACCTCCATGTACACACCACACACACACACACACACACACACACACACACACACACACACACACACACACACACCACGCACGCACCACCACACAACCACACGCACGCACGCACGCACACACACACACACACACACACACACACACACACACACACACACACACACTTTTTTTCTTCTTCTACACTTCGACGTAAACCACTCTCAGTTCCTTACACAAACTGCAGCGAATCTCGGGTGGCCTTACGCGAAGCGGATACATGTAGCATGAGCTGTAAGTTTATCGCAATCGTCACAAAGCACACACTCGTAGCAACCTAGGAATGCCGACCCGTTTTGCCGATTAACAAAGAAGGCCCAGCGTTGAGTCGGGCTGAGACCCGACAAGATGGACACGGCGCAAGTGGTCGTCTGCCTACTGGGCTTCGCTTGCTCTGGCTTACTGCAAGGTAAAGGAACGTTTAATTTGACCACACGCGGTAGTCGCACAATAGGCATGGATGTGGCAGTCAGTATTATGAACCTTCAGGTCATCTTGGCCTGCATTTTGTCGAAGCTGTCGTCAAAGCCAGTAGTTCTAGGCGTGTTTCCCTCTTCTGTGTTAAACTCTCAAGTGCTTGAGAGAGTAAAAATAATGTACATGCGTTGTTGAGTGAAAAAACGGGGTTTCCTCGACACTCTTGTCCAAATCGTTGCTGCTGTATGTCAAAATTTGCATCCCAGTTTTGATGGCTGCGGTTAAATACTAGCGGCAAATGGTCACTGGCGTCGCAGTTTCAAAAGTAACTTGGTGTTTTACGCCCAGTCAAATTTAGCCCTGATATAAATAACCTTTGTGGTTGACTGGGCTCAAAGCACCAACTAACTAACTAACTAACGCCCAGTCAACCACTACGGTTATATCAGGGCGAACGGTTTCAAAAGCTGAGAATGAAACTGAGAGTGTGTCGTAATCATGTGGGGGAGGGGCGGGGAGGAGGAAGAAGCTGACAGATTCTTCAAGACATTCCAGGCATTCAACACACAGCAACCGGATACGTACGATATTTTGAGAAAGAGGTACGGAGGTGGGGGAAGAGGGAGATTATATACCTATCGCTAAACTGTCACCGCCAGAATGACTCCTGCATTAAGATGGGCAGCGATATGAGTCATTTTAATGTTTCATTAATTGTGAGGGACAAAGTCACAAGACACAAAGTCAGAAAACAGTGTCCACAGATCACAAATTTTGAAGAGAAAGGAGAGCCGAAGCAGATTCGAACCGAAGTCCCTCTGCTTACCAGCCTAACGCCTTACCGCTAGGCCAAACCGGCTCGCATTTTACATCCACAGGAGTCTAATACGACTTATAAGAAAAGACTTTGACTAAAAAAGGAAGAAGAATTACACGCACAACCGCAGGGAAACAACGGCTGAGCCTCTTATTGTCTTCAGTTCAAAATAGCATCTTGGCGTCCGCGAAAGCCCACACGCGCCCCACACAGTCTCTCAGACGTTTTTTTTTCCCTTCTTCTTCCAAAGTTACAGTTTTATTTTTATTTTTTATTATAACACCTAATGTATCAATAGATCGTGAACTTTTACTGCACTGTGTACCTTAGCATTTTCCCAAAGTTAGTGATTTTCGGGTGTCTTTTTGTTTTTGTTTTTGTTTTTGTTTTGTTTTATTTGCCGTTGTTGTTTCTTTGAAACACTTCCAACGTTGTCCTGATATAACCGTACTGGTTGACTGGGCGAAAAACATCAAGTCGCTTACTTACTCCGATTGGCAGCGGCACTGTATATCGGCCTCTTAATGTATCGAAAGATCGCGGATTTTTACTGCAATGTGTACCAGCCTTGATATAACCCTATGTGGTTGACTGGGCTCAGAG
>JABMCL010003209.1:185000-187500 GCA_018857735.1 Alviniconcha marisindica
ACTGCTTTGAGAGGTTAGAGGAGAACATTCTGCCCAAACTCCAAGCACCGGTTTACGACATCCTTCCTTCCTGGAGGCAGGTGCCGGAAAGCGGTGTTCGGAGTGTGCATTCTGCCAAGCACTGGACACGACAACCAGACACAGCTCAGCCAAAGTGGCCTAGTTCTACATCTCATTTTTCACCGTTTGAGTGTTGGCTTCGTTTCCCGAAAAAAGGGGGATTACCCCGAAAATCCGCACGCTGTGTTTTTGTACTAATAAACAACGTTCTTTTTAACCTTTTATGTGTTTGGATCTTGTTTAAGAACGCTAGCAGTGTTTCAGGTTTCAGATATTTTTTCCCTTTCCGACGGAAAAATCAATCCCCCCTCCCCCCCCCTCCTCCCTATCTTTCTCTGTCTGAAACATGTGTCTTTAGGCTGAGTTCGGAGACCATACTTGTCAGCAAATATTAGTTAGTTTTTTTTTTGTCTGGTTAAACAGTGAGTAATAATAGTAGATTATTTGTAGCTCTCCATCTCGTCAGTATGAACCATCTCGTCATCTCGTCAGTATGAACACTTACAAAAGGCTTACAGATGCACGCGTTCTTTACAGTCACACAGAAACACATGAATGTAAGCTCGTGATGATGAGGACGAGGACGATCATGGACGATCAGAGAATTTTAAGCTTGTAGTATATATATATATATATATATATATATATATATATATATATATATATATATATATATATATATATAATATATATATATATATCTGAAACTGGAATGACTGCTAGCGTTGTGAAACATAGTTCAACCAAAAACAGATAAGTGGTTTAGCTTTTCACTTCATTTTTCGTAGTTTTTGACCGTTTAGCTGTCGTTTAAATGTCGTTTTGTAGCTTGATAAAGGAAATTATCCCGAAAATTTGCTGGTTTTGTCTTGTCCTAATAAATACCGTTCGTTTGAACCTTTCATGCGTTTGGATCTTTTTAAGCTTGTAGAAATTCCGTGAATTTCATCATCATGTTTGGCCGTGATCAAAGTCATCCTGTCCCGCACACGCCGCAGTTTCGAAAGTAGTGATCTGACGTCATTCGTTACCACTGTGTTGTACGTGCCTCTCCTGTATTAACAGAAATGTGGCAATTAATTAATTACTCGAGACAAACACAGCTGAACTGTGTACTTACGATGAGGATGTACTTCTGATGGAGTTTATGTACCTTGTATTTACTGGCATGACAGGTGAGAGTTACCGTAGATGACTCAAGTCTTTGTTGTTGTTATTGTTGTGTTTGTGTGACGTCTTTCGAGCGCTAATTAACTCCATTGATTGTTGATGGTGTACTTAAAACCTCGCTGGATTCTCGGCTGTGAATTAAATCTTCATGTGTAAGATTCGTTGCAGCTCAGAGCTCAGGAGCTGTGTGGAAGTCGAGGTGGCCGTCCTATTTTCTACTTGGTTCTTAATGTCCTCGGATGTCAGATGACATATTAGGGACAAGATATACGAAGCTCTTAATCATCTAAAGTTAATATAATCCGTTTGGCTGTATAATGAATTATTATTACATAAAATTTCTTACTTTGAATCTATGATATATTTACTCGGGTCTAGTGGTTCTTTCGGGGATGAGGTTAAAAACATATTTTACATATTTACATTATTTACAAGTCTGCTCGCTTTACGAACAGGTTAAAAATGTATATATTTACAGTTTGATAGGTTAGAACATTGTCTGAAATAGAAACATGCAAACTGCAGTCCTGTCATGCATTCATGGATACGGTGGCCGTCCTGGGCTCCCGTCCCTAATAAGCCTACGGTTTCTGTGGACGTAAAGCAACACTTCAACAACATTTGTTGCAGCAACTGGCAGTCGCAAGACTGGACAGTCATGGCTGGACAACAAGAACTGCTGACGTCAGGACCTCACCAGCAGCTGTTCAACGTCAGTGAGATCATCACGCGTCGGGATTACGATGACGCGACGTCAGCCAATGACGTGGCGCTGGTGAAGCTGGCTGAGCCTGCAGTGTTGGGTCGTTACGTCAACGTGGCGTGTTTGCCGTCAGTCTCTCTGTCGCCAGGCACAGTCTGCTACATCACGGGTTACGGAGAGACACTGTGTAGGTCAGACGCATGCACACATAGGCTGACGTTCGTTCGTGCATGCGCGCGTGAGTGAGTGAGTGAGTGTGTGTGTGTGTGTGTGTGTGTGTGTGTGTGTGTGTGAGAGAGAGAGAGAGAGAGAGAGAGAGAGAGAGAGAGAGAGAGAGGAGAGAGAGAGCGAGAGAGAGAGAGAGAGAGAGTGTGTGTGTGTGTGTGTGTGTGTGTGTGTGTGTGTGTGTGTGTGTGGTGCGTGTGCGTGCGTGCGTGCGTGCGTGCGTGCGTGCGTGAGTGCGTGCGTGTGAGTGCGTTCGTGCATGCGCGCGCGCGCGTGTTTGCGTGTCCAAATGATATCGTAATGGTAGTTATGTTACACAACATTACACGAGATTTTTGCAGC
>JABMCL010003209.1:192500-220000 GCA_018857735.1 Alviniconcha marisindica
CACACACACACACACACACACACACACACACACACACACACACACACACACACACATGTTTAAACAAATGAAACCATACTGGAGACATGCAAAACTTCTAAAGTTTACGATTGGCTTGTGTGACCGCTTTGTGAAACGAAACGATGGAATTTCATGGAATTTGTGCAAACACTACAACCACATGTTACTGTACTCTACATTTCACACACACACACACACACACGCACATACCACACACACACACACAACACACACACGCACGCACGCACGCACGCACGCACGCACGCACGCACACACGCACGACACACACACACACACACACACACACACGGTGAAAAACTAACGGCCAAACACAAAAAGCAGATTCCATCCAATCTGACCCAAGGCACGTAAGCAAAGGCATTGGACAAGGCAAATGGAGCCTTTCAAGCTGGCGTCAAACATTCACCAGTTTCAACAGTTAGATACATGTAACACAGGAACTAATTAGGTAGGGTGTGATCTTAATTTATGAACAAAATCTGCCACTCGTCAAAAGGAAAGAAAATCAAACATCAGTACGATGGGACCGTAAGAAGAAGAAAAAGTCCTCGAAGAAACTAACAATTTTTAAAAAGAAATCTCCCTGAAAAACGTCTCCCCCAACTGAAAGCTTAAGTAGATCAATTTCATTCCCATCATTGCTTACCCGTCTGTTCCATGCTTGAAAAAAAGGGGGCTTACTTTGAACATTTCTGCATGTTTTGTATTATCTAATTAAGTAAGCGTTCTTTTCAGCCTTTTGTGTGTTCTAACCTATTTTGGTTGGTAGAATCCAAATTTGCGAGTGGCGATCAATGGAACTGACCGTATAAAACAGTCGATTGTCACAGCTGGCCTGTGAGCCGGTTTGGCTTAGTGGTAAGGCGTTAAGTTGGTAAGCGGAAGGACCTCGCTTCGATACCGCTTCGGCTCTCCTTTCTCTTCAAAAAGGTTGTGGTTTGTGGACACTGTCTTGTGGCTTTTTGTCCATCGCTTCCTACTGAAACATTAAAATGACTCACCGCTGCCCATCTTAATGCAGGAATCATTCTGGAGGTGACAGAGTAGCGACAGGTATATAATCTCCCTCTTCCCCCACCTCCCATATCCTCTCCCCCACTTCTCCCTGTCCCTAATAAACCTCGTGGTTTCTGTGGATGTTAAGTACCATGCTTACTTACACCTGGCCTGACGGCTGCCTGAACCTATAGTCTCTTTGGTCTTCTTCTTTCGTAAAGGTGGGCACTCGTCTCTCATGCAGAACTTCAAAGAGGTGACAGTATATGCCACTAGTGAACTGGGAGGCTGGGCGTTGCTTTATGCAGCATGTCCCGATGGTCAGTATTTTTCAACTCAGAATTAAACCAACACAGGATTTTAAAGACAGAATCGATGATTTCAGAAGTTTACTTTGAGCTCTTCTATCTGCTGGACACGCCCCCAAAACAAAACAAACAAGCAAACAAAAAACATAGAGGAAAGAAAACAACAACTTTTTTTGAGAGGGTTAGTTCCTTTATAAAAAAACTACAATTTTTTTAAGAGGGTTAGTTCCTTTAAAGGGGCCGCACTGTACTTGAATCACTATTGAAAAGACACTGGTAATACCAGCTCACACTGATCCAGTTCAACTGATACTTGCGTGGAGCAGTACCCTTCCTTGAAAGACCTAGAGAAACAAAAGCTTGTAATGGATGTGTCTTATTGTTTCAGCTGAGGTAAGAACGCTTCAAGGTCCGCTGGTTTGACCCAATGACCAGAAACCATACCTTCACAGGACACAATTCCAAAGACAGATCTGAATAAAAACAAAACAAACGAACAACAACACAACAACAACAACAACAAAACAACAACAACAAAATACACATAGTTATTCAGGTCTTTTTTTCACTTTAAAACATCTGCATCGTTAATTTTGTTCCTCATCAAATGAGGACGACAGGCAGCAAATAAAAGTCAAACACAAGCTTGTGCCTTTGGGTGTCCTTCCAGCAGAGGTATTCTGTTCTTTTATCGAAGTTATGGGTATATTCATACAACACTGATCCCTGAAGCTCCTTCATGCTCTGTATTTTTATGGGCAGACACTGCATGTAGCACGAGGCATACATCAATACTTATATTTACTTATTAGTTTACACTTAACACATGACATTTAATATATCTCATTATTTTTCAAATTACTGCAACAGTACTTATTTACTAAACATTGTCTACGCCAGACATTTTTCTAACACACACACACACACACACACGCACGCGCTTGTTTTAAAATGTCAAAAACTAGCAACTACAAGAAACATACTCTAAACATACTTTGAGCTGCAGTGACGAGATTGGACACAATCAACGATTGAAGAACGGTTACTATCAGTCCCCCCCCCCCCCCCCCAACCGTCTTAGTCATTCATTTGTTCTGAATGGAGAAAAAGAAAAAAGAAAAAGAAAAAAAAATAAGAAGATAAAAGATATCACAAACAAATTCAACACCTAGGTCCCAGGCATCCATAATAATATGAAAATTAAGTCAGCTATGTCTTTGTATCCATAACGATATGGAAAAAAAGTCAGCTATATCTTTACGCCAGTCCCAGTCATCAATTTCCAAAGCACAGACAGGAAAACAAGACACTGTACTCTATCCAATCTTGACTGTACCACAGCCTGTTTCAATTGACCTAGAACATGTGTCACACCATGGTTCAATTGACCTAGAACATAAGTCACAGCATATTTCAAGTTACCTAGAACATCTGTCACAACATATTTCAATTTCCCTAAAATATCTCACAGAACATAATTATTTCAGTTTACCTAAAACATCTGGCACAAAATAATTATTGCAATTTTCCTAAGGCATCTGGCACAACCTATTTTAATTTACCTAAAGCATCTGGCACAACAGATTTCTCAAAACATCGGAGAAACGCAATCCAAATATTCTGCAAATATACGCACCCGGAAACGTTTGTCACTTTCATGTTTACAGAGTTGCATATCAAACACTGAGGGGTATATACACACCCGCTGTACAAAAGAATAAAACCACGATCTCTGTCTACACACGTCTATATAAAATATACCGCAAACTTGGTGGTTCCATTAATGACAACAATCAATGAACTAGCAGACAACTTCACAAACAACACCCGTCTATCGCCTCACCGATCATTTAAAGAGCAGCCACAATTATGCAGATACAGATGTTCAAGATGCTGCACGCAGCCTAACAAACGAAGCTCTCAAAAGAGAGAAATAATTAACACTGGGGTGACAGAAGCTCTCAGAAGAGAGAAATGATTAACACTGGGGTGACAGAAGCTCTCAGAAGAGAGAAATGATTAACACTGGGGTGACAGAAACTCTCAGAAGAGAGAAATGATTAACACTGGGGTGACAGAAGCTCTCAGACGAGAAAAATCATTAACACTGGGGTGACAGAAGCTCTCAGACGAGAAAAATCATTAACACTGGGGTGACAGAAGCTCTCAGACGAGAAAAATCATTAACACTGGGGTGACAGAAGCTCTCAGACGAGAAAAATCATTAACACTGGGGTGACAGAAGTTCTCAAAAGAGAGAAATCATTAACACTGGGGCGACAGTTTAATTGCATGATGTGGCCCACCTTTTATCAGCTAGCTACATGCAGCAAGGATCAACTCTTTGTGCAACGTAAAAGAATATTTTGCACATGTAGACACTGTATGCAGATGTTTACGTGCATTAGCATGACCTTTCAGTTGATCAGCCGCAGTAGTAGTAGTATGTTGTGTAAGAACGATAGACGGAGACCACAAATAACACGCTACAGTATTTCACTATTTGCATTTAATATTCTTTGCAATGTCAATGTCAAACTATATATAAATATTACAATCGCTTGACTATTTTAAGGAAATATTATGTCCATGTTGTAAAACCAGATAACTGTCTATCTGGCCAGCTCACCTTCCAAATTATGAAAATCATGTGATTCTACATTTGCACGAACGTGCATAACCAATAATTTGCTCTGTGTGTGTGTGTGTGTGTGTGTGTGTGTGTGTGTGTGTGTGTGTGTGTGTGTGTGTGTGTGTGTGTGTTCATCAGTTATTTCCCGTTTAGTTTGGTATTTGGGGTACCAACACATCAAAGCCATCCTACTCGTACAAGTCAATATTTTACTCTTGTAGCCTAAATTCATTCCGCTATTCCGCTATTATTAGAACAGATCAACCAAACAACAATACAAAATGCATGAAACAAGCTATTGTTCCCCATGTCGTATTTACAGGTTAAAGTCACAGTTTTAAAAGATATATATCATACACTGCATCTGACCGAAAATGGGACCACCAGTGAGTGACCCATCTCAGCAAAAGATGATACATTGAATAGATGATAGTATGACCTTCGGATTTAGATGGCGTTACACTGAAATTTAGGACTGGTGTAGGAGCTGAAATGTAAAGCGACAGAGAAGCCTGACCAGAGACGACCCCCCGTTTTCCCAGTCCCAGGCAAACACCACCTTAGGCAGTCCCTCTTTACACGACCGTGGCATGTAGAAAATTGCTGGAACAGTTCTGAGGAAGGTGCAGTGGAACTCCTGGCAAGAGACCACTCTGGTGAGAGACCACCGCTCTTCCAAGACCACTTTCTCAGAAAAGTTTTCTTTCACACCTCCATGTAAACGAGCTCTTCTCAAAAGGACAACCAAGAACCACCACTCTTCCAAGACCACTTTCTCGAAAAGCTTTCTTTCACACTTCCATGTAAATGAGCACTTCTCAAAAGGACAGCTCCTCTTCTTGGCCATTTTTTTGTAAATGAAAACATTTCGTTCCTACTTCCACACACATAAAGCCCTCAGCAAAGAACACTCCTATTTTAAGGCCACTTTCTCTAGAAGGTTATTGTTTCTTCAGTATTTCCATACAAATGACCCCCTCTGCAAGGACCAACCCTCTACTACGACCGCTTTGTCTAGAGCGTTCCATACGAATGAACCATAAGTAGTCTTGAAAGAGGAGTGGTCCTTGCTGAGGACAGCAAGGACAACTCCTCTTTCATGACTATTTATGCTTGGTTTTTAGGGTGGTCATAAGAATAGAGGGGTCCCGCTATACGTTTAACTGAAAAATGTGTCCACTTCCGTGTGAGTTCTCCTGTTTCGGCGGCATTAAGTCACCGCCTCTCTTGCTCTTCGCAACAGGACGTGTTTTTTGTGTGTGTGTTTAAAAAAATAATAATTTAGGATTGGCCTTTAAAACATGGATGATGGCCACCGTGCCTGTTGTATTCTCACATTGAGCTACACGACAACATTTGAATTTGTTGCCTGCTATGCCTACAGTCGTCCAGACACTCCAGGCATTGAACACGCCACAACAGACACCGGATAAAGTACATTTTCATTTATCACCGTTTAACCGTTATTTCGTCGCTTCCAAAAAAGGGCTTAGCCCGTAGATTCGCATATGTTTTGTAGGGATATATTAAATCGGCGTTCCTTTTAAGCGTTTACATGTTTGAATCTGTTGCCATAAAAGAGAGAGAGAAAGAGAAGAAAAAAATCCTTTTTGCACTCATCAATCACGATTAAAAACGTCGGTACATTTCTTCAGTTTAAACACTGATTGTCTATGCATGCTCACTCCAGTTTTGTTTGCACACTTTTGTCAAACAATGTCAGGAGGTAATACACGTTCAAAAAGTAAACTGTGTTGAAAACACTGCTATTTTCATTCCAATATTTTACATTCTTTTGACACTCTGTTATGAATGCAGGATCCGGGTAAGAAATCAAGCACGCTGCTGTAGTTTCTGTACGTAGAGCAAAAATAAACCATTACCTGTACTTCTCCCAGAACATGGTAAAATGTTTTCTACAGACTGAGAACCACCAACAACCAGCACACAACTTCAACTACGATGACTGCCTCACAAATCATATGAAACTGTACATAATTCTGTGCTGCTCAGTGCTATTCAAGTAGGAAAATACACGTTCCATCACATTTTCAGTCTTTGGCAACGAGGGGCTGGATGGTTTCAGTTTTCCAGCACTGGTGGGAGCTAGATGCCAGTCTTTTCAAAGAAGTCAGGAAATGGCTGGCAGCAGAAACGCTAAGGCACCCAGCCTCTGTGGATGTGTGCAGTGCGCGTGTCGCTGTCGTGCAGACGCTGTTGACTATGTTGCCACCATAATATATATATATATATTCCTGTCTGATGGAAGGGTGGTTACAGTGTCCTGCTTGTGTGGAAGTGCGGTGACTATGTCACTGTGAAGTGGAAGTGCGCTGTGTTCATATCACATGAAAGTGTGGTGACAACTTTTTGATGTCGCGTGGAAGTGTGGTGACAGTCTTCCTGTTTTGCGGAATGGCGGTGAATTGTGGAATTCCCATTTGTGTGGAAATACGGTGACAATGTTACCATCACGTGGGAGTGTGGTGACAATATTCCTGACTTGCAGAGGTGTGGCGACAATGTTACCATCACGCGGAAGTGTGGTGACAATGTTACCATCATGTGGAAGTGTGGTGGCGATATTATCACCATGCTTACCACCATGTAGAAGTGTGGTGACTATGTTCCTGTTGTGTGAAGGTGTCGTGACAGTGTTACCATCGCGTGTACCATCATGCGGAAGTGTGGTGACTATGTTCCTGTCATGCGGAAGTGTGGTGACTTTTTCCCTGTCATGTGGAAGTCTGGTGACTATGTTCCTGTCATGCGGAGGTGTGGTGACTATGTTGTTTGACGGGGAAAGATCAGTGTTATGAAAGATGCGTCGTCATCAGAGCCTGGCGATGAAAGGCTCCTCCTCCTCTTGGCTGGACTGGGCTGAAACCAAAACACAGAATGTGTGTATTTGATGCCACTGCACTGAAGAAGGGGGTTCACGTTCGGTATTATCAACACAGGGGAAAACGTTCGGTATTATCAACACAGGGAAAAACGTTCGGTATCATTAATACAGCAGGAAACATTCGGTATTATCAACACAGGTAAAAACATTCAGTATTATCAACACAGGTAAAAACGTTCGATATCATTAATACAGGGGGAAACATTCGGTATTACCAAACACAGGGAAAATCATTAAGTATTATAAGCACAGGGGAAAATATTCGGTATTATCAACACAGGGAAAAACATTCAGTATTATCAACACAGAGAAAAACATTCGGTATTATCAACACACGGAAAAACGTTCGGTATTATCAACACATGGCAAAATGCTCGGGATTATCAACACAGGGAAAACATTCAGTATCATCAACACATGGCAAAACGTTCGGGAGTATCAACACAGGGAAAACATTCAGTATCATCAACACATGGAAAAACGTTCGGTATTATCAATACAGGGAAAAACGTGCGGTATTATGAACACCGGAAAAACATTCAGTATTATCGACACAGGGAAAAACATTCAGTATTATCAACACTGGGAAAACGTTCGGTATTATCAACACAGAGAAAAACGTTCGGTATTATCAACAAAGGGAAAAACATTCGGTATTATTAATACAGAGAAAAACGTTCGGTATTATCAATACAGGGAAAACATTCAGTATTATCAACACAGAAAAAAAAACGTTCGGTATTATCAACACAGGAAAAACGTTCGGTATTATCAACAAAGAGAAAAACATTCGGTATCACGAACACAGGGAAAAACGTTCGGTATTATCAACACAGGGGTATACGTTCGGCATTATCAACACCGACAAAGGGCGAACGACCGCTGCTGAGAAATAGCAGAAAAAGGTAAAGTACAAGGGAAACGTACTCACCAAAAAGAAGACAAAAGACACGGATACAAGGAAAGATTCAACGTTTTTTTGGACGGTATAGGTCCTTATCAGGAATAGATGAATAAATGACTAACCTTTACTAGCACAAAAGGCAAACAGTTGAAAGTAAGAAGAAGAAACAAACTATCTTATAGTTACTGAAAATAAAAGGAAGGAAATTATAAGGGGAGGAAATTCTTTTCAGGAATTAAGAAAAAACAACAGAAACAACAATCCTTTGCAAAGTTCACATCTTAACGAACAATTCTTGCAAGTATGTATTCTACTGGCTATCTAGAGACAGTTCAACAGCACAAACTGCACGCTATTTTGATATCCACCTACGCTTTTTGGCGAGTTAAAGATGCCATGAAATCAGTGATTAATTATCACTAAAAACAGAATCAAAGTCTTTTGATGCAACAACAACAACAACATCAACAACACGCACGCACGCACGCACGCACGCACACACACACACAACAACAACACGCACGCACGCACGCACGCACGCACGCACGCACGCACGCACGCACGCACGCACGCACGCACGCACACACACACACACACACACACACACACACACACACACACACACACATGTACAGTGGACGTGCAAAGCTGTTCGAGTACTACCATCATACGATTCAGACTTGTGCTCACAAAGAGCTCTTATTTCAAGCACTACTAATACAAATTAACACTTGGGATTCTGATCACGTACGTAATACAGGAAGCATATGTTCTAACCAAACAACCGAAGCCAAATCTGCGCTATTTATATATATATATATATATCAGTCAATCGTTCATGCACCCTACAGCCAATCACACGTCAAATGTCATGCAGATCTGCAATCACACACACTTCAGGGTTCACCAGACTATTTTATGTCTCCTCTAGCAGTTTTACAGCGATTCGGTTCCATTGCAAAACTCACATCCTTCCATGAGCCGCAAGGACTCAAAAAACATGGGCTGACTGAACCTGGTCTTCTTGACAAGGACAAGGAGATGAGTCCAGCCATACCTCCCTCCCTCCCCCTTCCCCAGACACGACTGCTAGTGTATATACTGCTGGTGAACGTTTCCTTGGAAAATAGGGTGTTCTGAGAGAACTGGGGCATCACACCAGGTAAGTTGTTCCCAGAGAACTGGGGCATCACACCAGGTACAGTGTTTTGAGAGAACTGGGGCACAACACCAGGTACCGTGTTCTGAGAGAACTGGGGGCATCACACCAGGTAAGTTGTTCCGAGAGAACTGGGGCATAACACCAGGTACAGTGTTTTGAGAGAACTGGGGCATAACACCATGTACAGTGTTCTGAGAGAACTGGGGCATCACACCATGTACAGTGTTCTGAGAGAACTGGAGCATCACCTGGTACGGTGTTCTGAGAGAACTGGGGCATCACCTGGTATGGTGTTCTGAGAGAACTGGGGCATCACACCATGTAAGTTGTTCTGAAAAAACTGGGGCATCACACCATGTACAGTGTTTTGAGAGAACTGGGGCACAACACCAGGTACGGTGTTCTGAGAGAACTAGGGGTATCACACCAGGTAAGTTGTTCCGAGAGAACTGGGGCATCACACCAGGTAGTGTTCTGAGAGAACTGGAGCATCACCTGGTACGGTGTTCTGAGAGAACTGGAGCATCACCTGGTACGGTGTTCTGAGAGAACTGGGGCATCACACCATGTAAGTTGTTCTGAGGAAACTGGGGCATCACACCAGGGAAGTTGTTCTGAGAGAACTGGGGCATCACACCAGGGAAGTTGTTCCGAGAGAACTGGGGCACAACACCAGGTACAGTGTTTTGAGAGAAGTGGGGCATAACACCAGGTACATTGTTTTGAGAGAACTGGGGTATAACACCAGTTACCGTATTTGGAGAGAACTGGGGATCACACCAATTAAGTTGTTCTGAGAGAACTAAGGCATAACACCAGGTACAATGTTCTGAGAGAACTGGGGCATAACACCAGGTACAGTGTTTTGAGAGAACTGGGGCATAACACCAGGTAAGGTGTTCTGGGAGAACTGGGGGCATCACACCGGGTAACGTTCTGAGAGAACAAGGGGCATAACACCAGGTAAGGTGTTCTGAGAGAACTGGGGCATAACACCAGGTAAGGTGTTCTGAGAGAACTGGGGCATAACACCAGGTAACGTGTTCTGAGAGAACGGAAGCATCACACCAGGCTGCTCAGTATCTTATCACAGTATAAGCAAAGTATACCCAATCGCCAATGGCAAGACGCACATGTATGACGAATGCAGCCCCTTTGTGCTGGACTAATGTGCTATATTACATACACTGACACCACTACCGAGGCCTCTTACGATGGACAAGCTTTACTTGCTGATGTGCATGATGACTTGTGTTCGCCCTAACATGACCTCTGTGGTTGCATGGGTGCTAAGTATCAAGCAGCCGTCAGTTATCGACCCTTTACAATGATAACGCACGCAACAACAACAGCAACAAAGGGTGAGGGTCTTTGCAATCTAGCTGAAACAGAGAGTAGCTTGCAGTACTGCCGTAAAAAGCAACGAATGCAATTAATGATGCAGAACTGACATCGCAAGCGCAGCTAAGGACACAGCAGCAGACACCTGAATGACCAATAATAATTAACTCTCGACCGGTATGCCCGCAAAAGGCAAGGTTGATAAACTCCACCCAGGTCGTAAGGCTGACATTTTTTTTCTTCTGTCATAAGATGTGCTTAATTCTTCAAAATCAATTTTATTATTCATCTCTGATGCAGGTAATCAAATCAGGTGTTTAATTTTTCTGTTTCTGGCATGTTTGTACATTTTTTCTGACCAGAAAATTTTCGGGTGGAGGCAATGAAAGGGTTAATGCAGTTAGTCAGAATCAGGTGTCCATGTCCATGCTTCATGGGTCTGTCATGCATATTTGAAGTCTCCGGGTACCCTGAATACAAATGATGGCTGCGTTAGTATCCAGTGGTAATGCAAACCCCGTTGTTAGAACTTCAGTCTATTGCTCCTGGATTCTCTATTAGGTGATTTCATAATTCATCCAACATAATTATGACGGTAACACATATAAATATCCATTTTAACACAGTTCTTAATTCATTCAAGGTGACACAGATACATATCCATCTTAATATAATTCTTGATTCATTGACTGTACAAAGTCTATGACATTTAATGCACAAAATCAGAATTCTGAGAGGGTTAAAGGGGCTGTCACCACATTTTTTTCACAAACATTCTGAAATACAGAAACTGAAACATGAAAGAAATCCTTTAAATCAGTTAATTACAGCTCCATGAACACAGACTGTCATTTTCACCTAACGTACTGATCTGTCCACAGAATACTTTGTATGACCTCTCCAAAGAATGGTTCCGTTACCATGATATGGAGAAGTGTATAGTTCTATTTACTGACTTTTTTTTTAGAACAGCTGATACATTTTGATTGAGGCATTGCCTCCTTGTAATTGTATCAGTCCTCTGAAGATTCTGGTGTTGAAAACCTCCACTTATTCCCCTACCCCCCATGTGTGTGTGTGTGTGTGTGTGTGTGTGTGTGTGTGTGTGTGTGTGTGTGTGTGTGTGTGTGTGTGTGTGTGTGTGTGTGTGTTGTGTTGTGTGTGTTGGGTGGTGTGTGTTGTGTGTGTGTGTGTGTGTGTGTGTTGTGTGTGTGTGTGTGTGTGTGTGTGTGTGTGTGTGTGTGTGTGTGTGTGTGTGTGTGTGTGTGTGAAATACTACATTTCTCCTGAGCTCTCTTCCCTCGCTCCAATTCTCCAATTTTGTGCAGTGCCCCCAGCTACTATATACGCAGACACTGACATAATTATGTATTCCAGTTGGGTTTGTGCACCAATGCACACTTGGAGACAAAACAAAGCAGCAAATTTAGAGAGGTTTGGGGATGCAGACTGAAGCAAACTGTTAATGGTATAATGAAATGCATGTACCCTCCAAATGAATATCTTACAAAATGCATGTACTCTCCCCATGAATGTCACAAAATGCATGTAGCTCCTCATAGGTGATGTCATGTATACCTTTGCCATACTTATGTCATGAAACACATGTACCCTCCATACAACCGATGTCATCAAATACACAATGTCTCCTTCTTATAAATGATGTTACAACTCAACAGTAACACATTACTCCTGAGTAACAGTGTTGTTAAGACCCAGCATTATACAGTGGGACCCTCTTAAGGAACAGAAGAATTCCTTTGCATGAACCTCTACTTATAGGAGAATTTCAACTGAAGTGAAGATGCAAGCCGACTTCAAAAAGTAGAAAATGAGCAAATATTTTCATCTGCATGCTTGGTTTGGTTTCCCTAGAAATATTTATACAAAAGAAGTACTTTTGTTGTTGTTGCTTCAGTCAAATCTGAGCTCACTGGGGCATGGCTGCATTGGTTCACTCTTAGCAATAAAGAGCAATTGTTTTCTCTCTCAAAAGGTCTGGCTCGTAAAGTATTTGATACCTTTGCCACACATCACGGGCTTGTTTATGACATCACTGATACAGACTGTATGCTGGGCTCAAAATGGCAGCATTAAGGTTGAAAAATAGGCTAAATCTGATAGTTCCATCCAAATTTGTGCAACAATGTACTTTTTTGGTTCAAATTTGAGTCCTCCAGGTGCAGCCATGTTGACTCACACTTTAATTACCAATGAAGAGCAGAAAACTGTCAGCGTGTACATAATAAACACCTGTGCCACAAATGCCAGCCTTGTCCATGATGTTACAAACACAGACAGCCAGACACAAAATGGCTGTGTTCATGGTCGCATTAAAAAAAACTTCCAAACGTTGATTTCAAACAAAGCAACCATAAACTGAGTGAACAGGCTGCTGTCAGTGTATTTTATACCCCATTCCTATTGACAGGGACCATAATGCTTCTTCGCTTTGTGTTCCATTTAAGTGGGTCCCACTGTAAATGCAGATGATATGAAACATTCTGCAATGTTTATGCTCCGTTCACATACAACACATTTCTCAGTCATGGGAACAACATGGCATACATGCTGAAATCAGACATCATGCATTACAGCAGGGGTTAGTGGTGATGTTTGTTAGTGTCCTTCATAGACAAGACGATACGGTACAAGGTGACTGTCGCTGATCTTCTGGCAGTCCATTCAGCTACTCACCCGCAACGCAACAATCTTCATTCAGTAGGAGCATCTGTATTGCCTGTATACAGGTGTTCATGGCAGTGACATTTCATAAAAGGCAGTGTTTGGTTGATGTTTTTTACAGTCATGCACAACACTGAAAAATTATTCCGAAATGAGAAAGGTACAAATGAGTGAAAATACAAAAAAAAGTGTCAAGAAGGGAAAAGAGATCAGCAGCTTTGCAGCTGCTTTGGAAACATGGCACACTACATGAAAAAGATGCAGCACACTACATGAAAAAGATGCAGCACACTACATGAAACAGATGCAGCACACTACATGAAAAAGATGCAGCACACTACATGAAAAAGATGCAGCAGAAGCACATGCAATATTAAAAGATTTAAACGAAAAGGAGCGGGAGTGGGGGGGGGGGGGGGGGGGGGGTAGGATGTGCATGAAAGAAAAATATGATAAAAAGGGTCAAAGGTATCGAAAGTTCAATAACTTGCGCAGTGTGTTAAATAGTTATATTTGTGCCAGAAAAAGATAACACAGAAGTAGAAAGAACAAAATAAAATGTGTGCATGCAAGAGTAATGCAAACAAGAGGGGTGACAGTGCCCAGAAAGTGAAAAGACAAAGAAAAAAGGTATGCACCATTATGTGAATGGTTCCATTTTGCTGACTGTTACACATATTTTAACGATCAAGAGAGACACATAGTTTCCTGACATACATTTAAAATTCACTGCAGATGTTTCATAGAGGCCTTTCTCCAGAACATTTTTGTGATCTTTTTCAATGAGATAGATTTATTTTTCATCAGCTGTTATGCTGTAACTAAGTGATTACATTCATACTAGGACAACGCTGACTAGTTGCATTTGACTGTGCTCAGTATTGACTTCATACTTTTTGATTCACATTTTGATTCACTCTAATATCTGTTAAGTGGGTGCTTAAAATGAATTACTATGGTTCACCTATGCAGTTGTGAAAATGTGATAATAGATATTAATCTTGTTTTAAGTCTACAATCTGATCCACTTTATCAGTATTATCAACAGCAACATAATGACAAAAACCTGATATAATGGATATCATGAACAAATTATCTATTTACCCATAACTATCTTTTCAGGTCTGCAATCCAAATGATTTTTTGGGGTATGATCAACAACCACGGGGCTATGAAAACCGCCCCCCAAAATAAAACATTTTGGAACAAACACTTTAAATCTCCCAAAATAAAGGCTCTAACCTGAATGAGAACTGGCAAAAATGAAGTTACAAAAGTAGTAGCTCATGATACAAATTATTTACCATTCACTGCATAGAGCACAGCTTCAAGCATCAAAACAGTAGATAAGAGTTAAACTGGGTACACTACATCGTTTATATCACTCAGTGAAAGTGAGGATGTGACCAGAGAATTGATGGCATCCATCTTCCAACCACTGCCATAATTGATTATGTCATAGGTCCCTGAAAACTGTCAGTCAGCTGTAGGTTTCTTGTTGGCACTCAAGTGGCGGTTATTTTTTATTGCACAGCAACTCAGATTATATCAGGCATTTCTTTCATAGCTGCTAACAGTGCTTACGGCTTTCGAATCAAGGCAGAACTAAATTTTATAACCCAGGGCAGATATGCCTGATGCTGACATGCACGCTTCAATGCTAATTCCAGTCTCAGTACCAAAACCTTCTGCAATTTTATTTTTATGGCAGGTGCCGACATTGTGACACTTAGGGTGTGATTTCAGCAGACAGATGCGCAGAGACAAGGAATGCCCCTTCAATGGCGTAAGCAACTTTGGCAGAGATTGGACCGAGGGTGCCGGAAAGCAAGACTTGGAGTGTGAGAAGTGAAGTCAGTGTGAAACAAGACAAATAAAGAGGAGCAGAAAGGAAAGAGGGCATAGATTGAAGACTGATAACCATTGCCACTGAGACGATCAGAGGGGTCAAGTGGCTGCCTACGAGAGGGCTGAGTCGAGACACATTAAAGGCACAGCAGAGGGGGGTAGGGGGGAGGGAGCAAGAGCTGCATACCTGCGAGTTCCTCCTGGGCCTCTTCCACTGTGCCACACAGCTTTATGCCCTTGATCTTGTCATTCACTATCTCCTCTGTGACATGGGGCTAGAACACACGACAGTTGCAACATGTTTGGTTACCTGTTAACCCACGTGCATGTGTGTTATTATTATTACTGATCGCTTTTACACAGCGCTATTTTCTGCTATTGAGCAGACTCGTTGCATTCTTGTTGTATGTGATTCTGAATAAGTGACAGCAGTCTTTGAATATCAAAAACGTGTGTGTGTGTGTGTGTGTGTGTGTGTGTGTGTGTGTCTATGCATGTGTGTATTTCAAATTATACATATGCATATATACGTAACCCATATAGAAGTTGCTTTTCATTTGAAAGCACCTACAACTATAAGGCTACAGGCTAGGCACTGTATAAGGGTACCATTGTTATCACTACTGTCATTTGCTCCTACTGATGGGGATTGAACCCCTTACATTTTGACACCGTAATAAGTGTGTGTGGTCAGAACATACTGGCTCTAACCCACTGAACCACCACTGCTACACCCATTTCTTCACACGTGCATTCCAGACACACTCACATTGGCTTCACAGAACACTAGGCGGACTCCTCTGTGCTCTGCCTCTGCAATCATGCTCCTAAGACCCTGAAAAAACATTTCAGTCACGATGAAAACATTTCTCAAAAGCTGAACATAATAAGTCCCTATTTGGAACTATCACAGACACACAGACACAGGCAGACATACAGACAGACAGAGAGACAGACACACACACACACACGACACACACACACACACACACACACACACACACACACACACACACACACACACACACACACACACACACACACACACACACACACTCTCTCTCTCTCTCTCTCATACACACATACACACACACACACATCTGACCTTTCACCAGTAACAAAAATTAAAAAAATTGGGACTGGGACAAGGATGTCTTGGATGGGCTCCTAATAAGCCTTATGGTTTCTCTGGATGTTAAGCATCGTGTTTACTTACTTACTTATTGACAATGACTCTCAGAAGAGGTCAAACTCGCTTCTCAACTGGACTGTATTGAGCAGCAAAAGCCAGACAACAGATGCAATCATTCAAACGGATTAAAATGAGCTTCGTCCCCTTCTGATCCCTTACAGGTTAAGGCTAAAGCTACAAGAAAGAATGCTGACACATACGTGTAAACTGGAGTAGTCCAGCCCTGATATATGTGACATGTCCACGATGACAGCTTTGGGTTTTTCCTCTGCCATTGCCATGCTGATGACCTTGTTCTCCAAGTATTCAACGGCAGGAAAGAACAGCCCCTGGTCTGGCTGAATGATCACCACATTCCGCAGGTTGTTGACCTGAACACACAGAGTGCAGACAAATGATTATGATCAATGGCTGGAGGTGTGTGTGTGTGTGTGTGTGTGTGTGCTGTGTATGTGTGTGTATGTGTGTGTGTGCATGTGTGCGCGTGCGCGCGGCGTGTGTGTGTGTGTGTGTAAGTGTGCATGTGTGCGTGTGTGTGTGTGCGTGTGCATGCATGCATGCATGCGTGCGCATGTGTGTGTGTGTGTAAATGTGTGTGTGTGTGTGTGTGTGTGTGTGTGTGTGTGCGCACTGGGTGGATGGGGGTGAGGGGTTAGACAAAATCAAAACCATGTATGTCATTGGCTCTTATTTTGGTATCTATTATCCTGGTTAATGCATCTGATGCTGAAAAATGCAATATTCACACAACATTTTGCAATCAACGTGACCCCTGGTAAATACATCTGATGTTGGAAAATGCAATCTTCACATGATTGACCCCTGGTCAATCTTGATTTTGGAAAATGCAATATTCACACAACATTTTGCAATCAATGTGGCCCCTAGTAAATACATCTGATGTTGGAAAATGCAATCTTCACATGATTGACCCCTGGTCAATCTTGATTTTGGAAAATGCAATATTCACACAACATTTTGCAAACAGTGTGACCACTGATAAATGCACTTTATTTTAGAAAATGCAATATTCACACAACGCTTTGCAGTCAGTGTGACCTCTAGTAAAGCATTTGTACTTGAATGATGAAAGAGTGACTGAAGGTGAAATGTTTTTACCTGAATGATGAAAGAGTGACTGAAAGTGAAAGGTTTTTACCTGAATGATGAAAGAGTGACTGAAGGTGAAATGCTTTTACCTGAATGATGAAAGAGTGACTGAAGGTGAAATGCTTTTACCTGAATGATGAAAGAGTGGGTGAGAGTGAAATGTTTGCACTTGAATGACGAAAGAGAGAGTGAGAATGAGTGTACAGCAGATGCGTCTTGGCATCAATGTATACATGTGTATGAAAAGAGAGGCACTGTTTGACATCTGCAGTATTGTTACCCTATTCTCCATGCCCCTGCATGTTGCTCTTTGTGAGGTGCTCAGAGATTCTAACAGCAGGTTCTGTAAATAAAAGAACCATCATTCTCATTGTGAAGAACTTACCCTGAGTTTTGGCCTGGCCATGGGGTACAGCAGCAGAAGCAAAGAAATGCCGATACCAATCAGGATACCGTACTGCACACAATCAGTGTAGGAATCAGTACAAAATGCACAAAACCTACCGTCAAGTACCTATCAGACCTATCAGAGCTCAGGAGCTGTGTGAAAGTCGAGGTGGCCGTCCTGGGCTCCCGTCCCTAATAAGCCTACGGTTTCTGTGGACGTAAAGCAACACTCAACTCAACAATTGTCAGTACCACCTAGCACAAGCCATTTTTTTTTCTCTCTTCAAGGACCTAATGAGGCCTACACAACAACAACAACAACAACAAAAACAAACCCCAAACTTGCCTTGATATGAAGAAAACACTGTATTAGTGTATTATACAGAATCAACACACAAGAGAATTAATTAACTGTGTGTTGATTCTACAAGAGCGCTGTGGGCCTCATTCTGTTTCAGATTAGTGTATTATAGTTTATACACTTAATGGCTATTGGACTGGGGTGGAACTAGGAACAGCAAGGCATTAACAGCACGGATAATTCAGGAAAAGTTATACATTTCAGTCTGTGCATCAGAAAGATAGGAAAGCGGCACAGATTATTTATCGTCACTCTGTTTGAGTATTTCGCAATCTCAGTTTTCAAAGACCTCCAAGTACTGTGTCTGGTTTTGACAGATTTTCAAGGACACTCAAGGCCTTGAAGTTGAAAGGATTTCTGTCCAAGCTTTAGGGCGGCAACCAACATAATAATGGTCCCCACCAGGATCAGATTTTTGATAACACTGCTGCTCTCTGCTTCTCTGCTTGGCATTGTGGGCCAAACATCAGATTCAGCTCCAGGGGGTGAGTATGTGTGTGTGTGGGGGGGGAGGGGGGGGGCTGGGGGGGAGGGGGAGGCCCTGGGGGGGGGGGGGGGGAACTGATGCACCCAATAGGCTCTTTCTGAAGGGAGTAAGACGTCCTCCCCTCCTCTCCTCTCTCTCTCTCACACACACACATTTACTCTGTTTAAGGTCTTCCAGATCTAAATATCACCTGAACAATCCATTACTTGCTTGTTTTTCTTCTTTCTTGTTTTTTTCTA
Organism: Alviniconcha marisindica; assembly: GCA_018857735.1. Taxonomy (NCBI): domain Eukaryota; kingdom Metazoa; phylum Mollusca; class Gastropoda; family Provannidae; genus Alviniconcha; species Alviniconcha marisindica. The sequence continues at coordinate 211,100 of JABMCL010003209.1, forward strand.
CACTTCGATCCAAACTTGAGGACTGTACAAACCCCTGTGGGCAAATACTGAAACATCAAACACCTGACTAGGTAAGGCAACCCACGTTTCATAGAAATGGACAAATAAAGTGCTTAAAAAAAGAAAAGAAAAGAAAAAGGAAACTGGGTGGGGTGGGGTGGGGTGGAGGGCATCAGGGCTCTGGACTATGATACTGTGTCCATTGAGCTAAAAATTAATTTCGCAAAGTGTTCCTTATTACTATGCAGTATCACCATCATCATCGAAACATGGCTATGGATTTCAACCTACCTCTATTCCAATGACGAGGGAACAGACGAAGGTGACGAAGTGAACAAACAAGTCCCACTCTGCAAAACAGATCATATTCCGGCCAAAAACCACATTAATTATGGTATTTGTACTGTGTTGAATTCTGTGAATCAGACAATTCTACAATTACATGATACATACAAGTAAACAAGGAAACAGAAAACACAACCAGCACTGAAAAACAAAAGAAGAAGAGAAAAATATATGGGTGCTGATAACAGTGGACTGGCTGTACTATGATTGTGGGAAATGATGGCTTCTGTACCCTTTGCTTAGCATCATAATAATAATAATAACGGAAATTTGTAATGCGCCTACCCCGCAGCTCAAAGCGCTGAACAAACATAACACACATAATGTACATCGAGATGGAGAATGTTATCAGTAATTTAACAAATACTAACACATAACGTAGACATCAACAAGGGTTCAAGCATAGCTATGTGCCAGATGCACACACACACACACACACACACACACACACACACACATATACCCCCCCCCCCCCCACACACACACACACACTGTAGAGACTGACTCTAAGCACTGGAAAGAAAAACAACATAACTCAACCAAAAACAGATAAGTGTCTTAGCCTCCATTTAATTGTTTATGTTTTAACCAAAATTGTTTAAGAGTCATTTTGTAGCTTGATAAAGGAGATCACCCCGAAAATTTGCATGTTGCGTTTTGTCCTAATAAACAGCATTCTTCTGACCCTTTTTGTGTTTGGGTCTTGTTTTAAAGTACTAGCAGTCATTCTTGTTTCAGATTTCTGTGGGTAGAAAACCCAGAACATCACACCATTGACTACATGGTAGAGACCGGTGTAGGAAGAGGAAGTGCTAAAACGTCTTCCTTGAAAGGACCCGAAAGGGCCACTGTCAAATCAGAGGATGTACATGTACCCATAGTGGAGTTTATGTACCCGGTATTTACTTGCATGCAAGGTTAGAGTTACGGTAGGCGACTCTGCTCTTTGTTGTTGTGTTTCTGTGATGTCTTTCAAGCACAAATCAACTATCTTGAGTGTTGATTCAGAAGAACACTGGAAAGGAAATTGAAAGGAAATGCTGGGGAAACTTCTAAGAGATGGAATGGAGCGCATATTGGATTTCCTATTAGGTACCCCATGAACTGAATGAACTAAACCGAACTGAACCAGCAGCCATTGCCTGGTTTTCCTCAGTGGCTCCATCACTCTGTTTTTTTCTTCCTCTTTCAAAACTGAACATACACACAGGTATGAGCAATGGCCTAGAACTTACTGTTGGTGCGCCATAATACTGGGATGATCTTGTAGTCCACCATCTGTATCACTGCCATGATAATCACAGCTGCCAGCGCTGACTTGGGGATGTAGTAACAGTATGGCACCAATAGCGCAAGGGACAGAAGAATCAGGGCACCTGCACCAAATCAACATTTTCATTCCGTTAAACATTTCAAACAGCTGCAGCAACAGAAGAATAAGGGCATCTGAGCCAGATCAACATTTTCATTCCGTTAAACATTTCAAACAGCTGCAGCAACAGAAGAATAAGGGCACATGCACCTGATCAACAATTTCATTCGCATTCAGAAAGAACAAGAAAATGTGCAACAGCTTAGGAATGAATGAACTCCTTTCAACATAACATGCCAAGACAGTGGGTTAATTTTCAGCAAAGACTTTTGAAAGCAACAAACAAACAAATAGTTATTATATATATATATATGAACAAATAGAAACAGCTTATCTGTGTGCATTGTGTTCCTTGTTAACATGGTGATTCTGATTATTTTTAAATCCCCATGCTGATCGGCAAGATGCACACAGCTCTACCACAGGCTTTATGCCTGTCATCGTGAGGTCTTCTTTTCACCAAATCTGACAAAGTTAATTGTAATTCTAGCTCTTTTTTTTATTTCTAGGAAAGTTACACAAGTATGCGGATTCTGGGACAGGTACAAATCATCAACACACACACACACACACACACACACACACATGCATGCATGCACACACACAAGCATGCATGCATGCATGCACACGCACACACATATGCACACACACTCATGCATGCACGCACACACACACATTCACACACACACACACACGCACGCACACACAAATGCACACACATTCATGCATGCACACACACACACATTCACACACACACACACACACGCATGCACGCACACACGCACACAAGCACGCAAGCACACACACACACACACGCGCACACACACATAAATCCAGCAACTTCAGACGTACCAGTAAAAAGGCCACCAGCTGGTGTTTTTACACCACTCTGAGAGTTTACAGCAGTTCTGAAAGAAAAATAAACAAAGTGAATTAGCAATATTAGTTCTGCATGAATATAAATTCTGACATCACCAGCCACCCTATTCTAGAAACATTGCAACATTGACAGTGACACTGCGATTGGGAAACACAGAAAAAAGAAAGAAAAAAAAGAAGAAGAAAAAGAGAGAGAGAGAGAGAGAGAGAGAGAGAGAGAGAGAGAGAGAGGGGAAAAAAAAGGGGGGTGCTGGCGGTGCAGGTGGTAGGGAGAAGAGCAATGTGTATGCAATGGCTGTCACTGCTAACTGGAGTAACCGCTCTGCATTTACACTTGAAAAACATCTATTGATTATACAGTATAAAGTATAATTATAGTATACAGTATATAAAGAACAGTCGTTAAAGTTAGCAGGACGAGTCAGGCTCAGTCATGAAAGTCAACAGGTGATGATTAATACCTTGAACTAACAGGCAAACGTGTGAACACAATAAACTGACTTTGATTGAAAAGGTTTTAATAGAAATTTCTGCTTCTTCCATTAGGAGCAGCCACAATCATCCCTTGAGAATAATTATGCTACTATTATGCAGTATTTGTGTTTCAATAACACCTGTCAAATACATACATGCATGAAACCCTGCCAAGCCCACTCCAAATTGTGTCAAAAAATTATTTTAAAAAAGTAAGAAGGAAAGAAAGAAAGAATAACTGTGAAGAAAACTCCAAAATCAAATGTTACCCTGAGAAACTACCCACAACCCTATTCAAAAACACTCTGAACCCCATCCTAAAAAGAACAAAAAAATCACCTCCTAAAACAATTGTGAATAAAATTGCTTACCTTGAGAAGCTGCCTGTGACTGGGTATGAATGGACAAAGGAGCTGATGACATTGGCAGCACCTGCATCAAACAGAAGAACAGACTTAATTTGAATTCTTGATGGATTTTCAAAACTGATATTGACGATGAAGTGATGTTTAATGTCCTCAGATATCAGCTAACATATTAGAGACAAGTTGTGACCAATGCCGAAGCATGGTTCAATAATTCTTTACATCCACGGAAACCAGAAGGCTCGTTAGGATGGACAGCTCAGGACGGCCACCTTGACTCTCACCCAGCTCCTGAACTATGATTTTCAAGGCTATGATCTTGGTGAGTATTATCTAACTTGCACTTACTTGCATGCCAGGTGGTTGTGTTTACGGGCAATCCAGGTCTCTGTTGTATGTGTGACGTCAAATGAATGCTAATCACTCTTGATTGATAAGAAGAGCAGACGACTTTCAAAGCCACACATTCTCATGAACAATCCGTCAACCAGTTGTCTACCCATGGCAGGTCTCTGTTAGTGTGTCTATTGTTATATGTGTAACATCAAATGAGTGCTGATAACTCCCTCCATTTGTTAAGAAGAACAGACAACTCATAAAGCCATGCATTCTCATGAACACCCAATCAGTTGTCTACCCTTGGCTGCATAGCTGCCGATGATGAGAACAAATAAACCAAGCAAATGTACAAAACCAAACCAGCTGATCAATCAACCAATCAGCAAACCCCACAAGAAAGGTAAAATATATGCATGATTCTTTTCAGCTCACCAATAGCCAGCAGCTCTTGTGTAGAATCTATCTTGTAGTTGTTCACACGAGCTGGAAAAAAAAAGGGAGTAAAAATTATTCCAAAAAGTAAACAAACCTAAAAATGATTCCAAAAAGTAAACAAACCAATCTGTGATTATTAATAGCTGATAAGACAAACAGAAAATCAGTCAAAAATGATACACAACCACACAAAGGATTTCATCCTTAAATTTAAATAGTACTATTGTTTTATCAACCAGCTAACAAAAAAGAAAATGGTGTAAATAAACTGATTCATGGTGTTCCTGAATTCAGCATATTTTCTTTTTTTTCTTTTTTCTAGGATTATAAAACAATCAATTAGGCACTATCCTATGACAATCTTCTTGCTAACTGATGGATTTATGCTGGTGAAAAGCGTCATTTTGATTGAATGTGCATGATCATGCAGGTGGTGCACACATGCGTGTGTGCTGTGTATGTGGTGTGTGTGTCGGGGGTGTGTGTGTGTTGTGATATGTGCATGCATGCATGCATGCATGTGTGTGTGTATGTGTGTGTGCATGCATGCAATCATGCATGCATGCATGCATGTGCGTGTGTGTGTGTGTGTGTGTGTGTGTGTGTGTGTGTGTGTGTGTGTGTGTGTGTGTGTTGAGAGTGGGGGTGGGGGAGGGGGCAGGGGAAGTGTAACCAGGCAACAACATCGGCTTCAGCAAGAAGAGAAACATCATCAACACTCTCAAAGACAAGAACACTAAGAGAAATGACCACCACCTGTAGCAGCCAGAGAGCTACAATCTGCCTTGATGAGGCTTTATGTACACTGACCACAACAGAACAATCACGTGCAGAGCAAGCTGAAGCTAGTGCCCTATCCAACCTGACCCTGTGGTCAAGAAGAGCAAACCACACAGCAGGTACCCCTGTGAAGATGCCCCTTGACCAGGTGGCAAGACAAGACATGTGGCTGACCAACACTCCACTGACAATGAGACCTTACGGTCGCAGATGAGAACTAAAGAAAATGGCCACATGCATCAACAGAACTGAGCTGACTGTGTGAAAATGTATGCCAAGAAGATGAAGAAGAGGAAGAAGAAGATGATGAAGAAGACGAAACATGATGCACATCATTTGCTGTCAGTTTTCTGAGAATAAAAAGGTGTGCATCTTAAACTGTTGCTAGTGCAGGAGTCTTCCAGTGCAATTTCTGGGAATGCACAATTATACACATAAAAACAAGAAGCAAAAAACAAAAACAGTGCTATGTCGAGCATACCCATCCATCTGAAACACTGATGTGCAGTGCAAACAAGCTCCTGGTTTAATAATCATCTAACTAGTTTACGGCATTTGTTGTCAAAACAAAACTGATATTAACAATCATAAAGAAGGGTTTGAAACAACAAACAAACAACAATATTAACATGCAGAAACTGTCAATTTGTCCAAAAAAAATTGCCACCTCTCCCCCTCTCTCTCTCACACACACACACACACACACACACAACATTATGGTAAACAATAACTGTAACAACAGCAACAAAAAGACAAAAAACAAAAACAATGTCAAATAACACTTAACAGCCTTACCCTCCCTACTTTACACAGCTGAAAACAAAACAGCATATACATGCAGAGACTAAGGACTCAGTGTACCTACTATCCTTTTGCATTAAAGAGGAACAGACATAATTACTGACTGAATTTATTCAATCACATCATCAAACCAATGTCAATGTTGAAGCTGTAAATATCTTTGCACTGATTTGTGTGTGCATGTGCATGCACGCATGTGCACAAGTGATTGCATGTAGGAGTGTGTGTGCAAATGCTTGTGTGAGTGCATGTCTGTGCAAGCATGTAAGTGTATGTCTGTCTGTCTGTCTGTGCGTGTGAATGTAGGCCTGAACTGTGCATGCCTGCATGCCAACATACCAAATGCTTTGCCAATGGCAATGGACTCGACCAGGCCCAAGAGAGGCACAATGATGAATCCAGCACCAATTTGCTGCCCACAAGAAGCAACGTACAGGATAAATACTATCTCCACAAACACTGAAACATGCAACTACAAAATTAAAATGTTTCGAAATCCACTGATAGAAAACAGTTATTTGTCAGTTTTCAAGCCTGTGTAGTAACTGCTTAAAATTTCAAATGCAGAAGCATGCAAATTGGAGGAGAGAAAAAAAAGTTTTAAAATCAAATAACAGAAAACAGCCAGTTATTTGCCAGTCTGTGGGGAAACCACCACTGACCTGAGATGGTCGAATATATATATATATATATATATATATATATATATGTGCAGTATCCCATGGTCAGCTTGAGCTTAGCCTGGACATTTTCACTGGTGTAAATGGCCCCACAAGTCCGTCTTTCAAAAAGGTGGGCATTGATAAAATGGAGGTCAAAACAATCCACGATGTTACTCATTGTGCAAAGTTAAAAAAGAAAGGTGGAGGAAGGAAGAAAACAAAACAAAAAACTTACAGAGAACACCTCGGTGGCAGTCATATTGGCATTGGAGAACTGAGGGATATCAAAGGGGGGTAACCCTGAGGTAATGTTGCCAGTGATGCTGATGACATCAATGTTGTAGGCTAAGAGTCCAGCGGTGATCCCTGCCGCGCTGATGACAATGAGGGCGTTGGCAGCTGCACAAATAACAGACCACGCAGGAATTAGTTCACAGCTGGGGCACCTTAATAATAATAATAATAATAATAATAATAATGTACATTTATCATGCACTCATCAATGCCATGGGCGCTCACATGATACATATTAACCTAAATACAGTACTGTATACACACGCAGAGCACAGTCCTACCAAAATAATTTAGATAAGGTATTATATGCAAACACACTGATTTTTTAAATCTCAACCAACCAATCCTTTGTGCTCCATTATCAGCTGTTTCAGTGTAAAACTTAAATCCACATTCTAACATAAATGGACAATGGATGTTTTTTGCATTGGCTGTAGAATCTTCTGTTTCAAGGTGTGTGTGTGTGTGTGTGTGTGTTGTGTGTGTGTGTGTGTGTGTGTGTGTGTGTGCATGCGTGCGTGCGTGCGTGCGTGCGTGCGTGCGTGCGTGCGTGCGTGCGTGAGTGCGTGAGTGCGTGAGTGCGTGTGCACGTGCGTGTATTGGAAGTGATGAGAAAAATGTTGAATAAAATGCTGTAGTGTGCTTGTGTAATTAGTAGGGTTCATTGTGCTAGAGCCTGCGTATATAATTTTAAAAAAATTCGACGCTATTGTTTATGCATTCTGCGCTTCGGGCTCACGTTAGGTGTGTAAGCGCCTTATAAATACATAATGAATACTCTTTTACATCACACTGCATTGCTGATCTGAGGGATCCCTACCTGTGCCTGCCAGCCAGATGACTTTGCGGAGAATCATCATGGGGATAGAGATCTGGTGATCTGCTTCGTCCGACCACTTGATGGTCCGCAGTTTCTGAAACACCAAAGTAGGTCTCCGTCATTAGACTGATCATTTTTATACAGAGCTGGGCGGGCGGCCGAAAGTAGCTGGAACTGACCGAGATAATTCATTAATATTCATAAGGACAAAGACCCCACCATGTTTGGTGAGACCACTCACTGACCAGTCTGCATCTAGCACAGCTAGCGTGCCCACTCTCCCATCACCACTCTCTTTCAAGATTCCGACGGGAACAGCTCAAAAGAACATTTCAGTCCCAGTTACCCCACCCACTCAAGTACTGATAACTCGACTTTCTTGTCTTTTTCTGTGTCAGTTCCAGCTACCCTTTGTTTCCTGTGGCGGGCTTGACCAGCCCCAAAAAGTGTTCAGTGAGGGCCACCTATGTGATCAAATTGTCCAAAAGCTTACAAAAGCTTCAAGTAGTGTACTAACAGACATAGTTAAATTAACTTAAGTGAAGAGAACATGTCGCTTTGCGAGAAACGGTCATTAAACTGTCACAGCTTGTGGCCTAGAGCAGCGGCTTGACTATGTTTTGTCAATACTGTTTGAATGTGTGCAATCTGTATGCCTGCGGAACACTTGCTGACATAAATAGCGTTATTCTCTGCTTCGGAGCAGACTCACTGCGCTCTAGTCGCATGCGATTCTCTGTGGTGGACGGAGGGAAGGCTGGGAGGAGCGGGGGTGGGGGGGGGGGGGGGGGGGGGGGGGTGTGGGGGGGGTGGGGGGAGCCAGGGACAGCAGGTTGGTTGGTTGGTGGGTGGGTGGGTGGGGCGGAGTACACGGAGGTGGTGGGAGGGGGTGAGACTGTGGGGGGACACTTGCTGAACACTAACCTTGAACAGGAAGAGCAGCACGACGGAAACGAGACCCATCACCAGATCCCACACCCTGCAGAAGTAGCAAACAGCGGTCAGAGTTAGTTATTAACGCCCCGTCAACCGCGCAGTCACTTCATGGCGATCAAATACTGGCTTAAGTCAACACACACACACACACACACACACACACACACACACACACACACACACACACACACACACACACACACATACACACACATGCGCGCACGCACGCAGCGCGCACACACACACATGCGCGCGTGCGCGCACACACACACACCACACACACATGCATGCCCACACACACACGCACGCACGCACAAACTCACAGACACACAGACACATGCACTCACACGCGCGCGCGCGCGCACACACACACACACAACACACACACGCACGCACGCA
>JABMCL010003209.1:225000-227500 GCA_018857735.1 Alviniconcha marisindica
CAGGGTGAAAAACTGCCCTGAGCAATCGGCGTTTTCCGGAAATAACAGGCGAAGATAATTTGACGGCGTTTTCTTACTCCTGGAGAGTAAAGCCCCCTGAATGGAGGCGGCAGCGGAGAAGAGCCGATCTGCGACAGTTTTAGATATTCAGGCATGGACCTATTATAATTTATACTAGACTACCAACTGGGGGAACCTAATATCCAATGTGCATGTTCCCCACGAAGAGTGAGTGTTTGATCGGCATTTCTGATGCTTTTTTTGCCTTTTGTTTACGGGTACTGTCATCTTGCCCACGTGCTCACTGTACCCCCAACAAAAGCGTGCCTACTCTGCGCTACACCCACAGGCATTGACCTATATATATATATATATATATATATATATATATATATATATATATATATATATAGCTCCATGCCCGTAGGCACTTACCGAGTGCAGTCCCTTGGACTTCCGATGATCGTCTAATGGGTAGCGTTGCTCGTGTGGCTGCTGTAGCATTACCCTGGTGTCAAGGCAAGCCAGATCGTTTTACACAAGGGGTAAATGAAGTAGGCTATTTAAAAACAATATAAAGACTCCCAGATGGCTTTGGTCTTGCAGAGACGAACGGCTTTTTTAAAAACTATAATTATAGCGTACGTTTCGGAATTAACAAGGGAACTACTTTCCTTTTGAACAAAAATATTACAAATATATCAAAACAATGCCAGACGAGCACGTTAATGCTCAGTCAACGCACATTCAAAACTGGAGCACGGCATCGCCGCGATTTGCTCCCTCGAGGCCTTGAAAGTGATGTAAGTCACACACACACACACACACACACACACACACACACACACACACACACACACACACACACACACACACACACACACACACACACACACACACACAAAGTGACACCATTACACACAAGCAAGGTAACATCATGTGAAATCCTTGACCTCAGCAATGCCAGACAGCTGTCCCGAAGCCACCCCAACGTGACCTCTGGACAGCGGGCGGAACTGGCGCGGGCATTGTGATTCGGGGTCAACCATCTCCGTCTGATAGGAAAGTAGTTATCCTGGTTATCAAACATCAGTCTACACATCGCGGCCGAGCGCACACAAAGAGAACGAAAGCTCCGGCGAAGATGTAATGCCCGCCGAACCTATTACTGTCATGAAGACGTATTTCCGAAACTCCGCAATTCCGACGCTGCTCGGATTCTCAATAGGGGCTAGTAAGACTCGTGGACAACGGCCATTCATTGCTGTCAACGTTTCTGACCTCGCAACGCAACAAGCGGTAATCTAACCTGGAGCTGTTTGCTCGGAGGGTCATCTGAGGTTCATGCTTCTGAGGACAAACGCTTGGGCAATAACATCTTCTGAACTTTACATAAAAAACACTGGGTGAGTGGTCTTTAAAACATACATCATGCAGGACAAATGTACCCGCGACATAAGCAGGGAAATAAATGCGGCGCTACATTCTGTTGAAGACGATGTGTACCTAACTACCGAAGCGTTCAGCGATATCTTGGATTGCTCGGAGTGGACACGTGTCAGCCGCGGGCACATCAGTATTTCGTTTGTGATTTTAAAAGCTCACACAGTATCAGCAGTCCAAGTACATTTCAGTCTGCACTACCGCCTCAAGAAGATTAAAGGCAGTAATACTTTGAGGGCAGTAGTGCAAACTGCTTGAACAGTTGATACTCTGCGACATTTGTTTGACCGTATTTTTGCAAAAACAACACATTTTGAACAAATTAGTGGGACTTTGACTGTTTGTCGTACTAGGACGCTTAGATGTTGTGGGCGTACCCGACTAAGCAAACTTCGCAGTCACACCTCCAACAGACAAACGGGGCACCAGCGCGTGCAGCCCTCCTCCACCCCCCACCCCCTCTATCCCCGCCCCCAACCCAAGCCACACAACACTGATATGCGCATCATTATAGGCACCATAAAAAATAAAAATAAATTAAAAGAGTGCTTAAAACCCGTTTTTTTTTTTTAAAAAAAAACCCTAAACGTACGCCAAAACCCTACGGGGCCCCCCAAAGACTAAGTATTAAATTTTTGAAACAACCCCCCGGCAAAAAGAGGGCCCCCGGCCGTGGGGCACTTTTGGAGAAAAAACCCCAAAGTTTTTTTTCCCCCCCAATTTTCGTTTGTTCCTGTCATGTCCTTAAGGTAAGTGTGTTGTTTTTTTCCCTCAGGTCATTTTGCCCTATTAGGGAAACCCTGTAAAACCAACCCCAAAAGCCCCCAAGCCCCCTTTTAAAATAGTTGCCCCTTACCCACAACGGGTCCCCCGGCCAAAATTTTGTTTTTTTAAATTTTTGTTTGGCCCCGGGGTGTCCCCGGCTTTTAAAAGGGTTTAGGCTCGAAAAGTAGCGCTTTGGCCCCTGTGGCCGTTGTAGCAGTGTTACCCCCATGGGTGGGACAGTGATGGTAAATGAATGAGCCAAGTCGCCCAGAAACATTCTCCTTGTGATTTC
>JABMCL010003209.1:237500-240000 GCA_018857735.1 Alviniconcha marisindica
GCGAAGAGGGTTTAGTATTATTATTACCATACATACAACTTTTAAAACGAGCTAGAACAGAGCTAACTGCCATATAGCGTTCAAACAAGAGGCCAGAACACAGCAAAGGTTTAAACTGAACGTTTCCGTTTTTTTACAAAGGCGACACGGTGAATAGCTTGTGCACCTTTTACAGACATCTGAAACAAGAAGCTCTCTCTCTCCCTCTCTTTCTCTCTCGCTCGGTCTCACTGTCTCTCTCTCTGTGTCTCTGTCTCCCTCCTCCTCTCACTTTTTTCTCTATCATTCTTCTGTGCCATTTGAGTTTTACGTCATATAATATTATTTACATCGCACCTATTACACGTCATTGTCATGTCACCATTCTTCCAAGCACTGGACATAGCTCAACCAACCAAACAAATAAACAACAACCAACAACAGATAAGTGGATTAGCTCTCCATCTCAATTTCCGTCGTTTAATTGTTGTTTAAGTGTTGTCTTGTAACTTGATAAAGTGGATTACCCCCAAAAATTCGCATGTTGTGTTTTGTTTCAATGAATAGCGTTATTCTGAACCTTTCATGTGTTTGAATCTCCTTTTACAGACAGAAAAGTGGGTGCTTGCAAAACGTTCAAAGCTGCGTGACCGGAACAGGCGCGTGAACGCTACTCATTCCTATCGGCCATTTGAAGAAACTAGTGATACGTGTATCTTTTTCTTTCTTGCCGCAGCGAGTGCATGCGGTTCACATTGGGATTATAAACTGCTGCACTCAGCGCAAAATGATTATAGGCCTGCTGACGACGAGGGCCGACAAAATACGTCAATGTAAATTTACTCCATGAAAGACGGCTGTCAATAAGATCACCGCAAAATGAGGTTGATGAACGCGGTTTAAAGACACTGGTCTGAGCTATAATTTGTGCAACGGTAATCCCCCCCACCCCCCCCCTCCCCACCCCAAAAGAGAGAGAGAGAGAGAAGAGAGAGAGAGAGAGAGAGAGAGAGAGAGAGAGAGAGAGAGAGAGAGAGAGAGAGAGAGAGAGAGACAGACAGACAGACAGACAGACAGACAGACAGACAGACAGACAGACAGACAGACAGAGAAAGAGACAGAGAAAGAGACAGAGACGACAGACAGACAGACAGAGACACAGACAGAGACAGAGAGACAGAGAGAGGTGAAATCGTGACTACGAAAGAAGGAAGGAACTGGGACTACAAAGGGAAAGAACTAGATTTAGCTGCACCAGAGAATAACGCGCTCTTTTGGATGAACTAGATCCAGTACGCTGCGTGCTTTTTCAGCTAGGGGGTAATTAAGCGATACGCATTAAAAATTATTCGCACACTTAAAGAAAGAAAACGAAAGGAGCAAAGAACAAAACTATTCCCTTCGGAGAGAGCCTGCTTGGGAGCATACGGCTCTTCCCGATTCCGACTCGATTCTTTGTGCTAGCTAGAAAGGGCAAGGGGCAGCAACCCAATGAAAATTAAGCCCATGATGAAGTGTTGCTTAATGTCCTCAGATGTCAGTTGACACATTAGGGACAAGTTGTGACCAATGCCCAAGCACGGCTCAATAATTCTTTACGTCCACGGAAACCAGAAGGCTCGCTAGGACGGACAGCTCAGGACGGCCACCTCGACTCTCACACAGCTCCTGAACTACGAAATTAAGCCCATAAAAAACAGAAGCGTTATCTGGAGTATTATCACAAGCGAGAGCGCTTCTTCCCGCGTACCGTGTCGTTGTCGCTAAAGTCAGTTCACAAACCTGCTGGGTCCCACGCGAGTGACTCGGAAAGTCGGCGGCTCGGAGCAAGAGACCTCGCTCTCGAATGACAAAGTTAAGCACACGATCGATCGTGGTCACCCAGCGGATCGGTGACCGTTGCGTGCTAAGCTTTGCGCCCAACCTGAGATTTCTCCGGAGTCCAATTTTGTATGTGCAGATCCCACAAAGGTCCTTCGGAACAGATTATAAACCGAGGTCCCCCGTGTGTACACGCATGTGAAAGATCGCATGCGCACGTTAAAGATCCTGCGATTATCAGAGTTCGGTGCATTATGGAAACAAAAAGAACGCAGCATGCACTGCAAGTGTCAGAGCCTTCAGAGTGTCAAAGCTGCACACAGTATGGAAGCAGAGAAGAAGAAGAAGAAGAAGAAGAAGAAGAAGAAGAAGAAGAAGAAGAAGAAGAAGAAGAAGAAGAAGAAGAAGCTGTGTGTGTGCGTGTGTGTGTGTGTGTGTGTGTGTGTGTGTGTGTGTGTGTGTGTGTGTGTGTGTGTGTGTGTGTGTGTGTGTGTGTGTGTGTGTGTGTGTGTGCTGGTCAGTACTTGGATTTGAGCATCCTGTCAACCTCACGGAAGGCTGGAGGAGGGTGGGGGGTGGGGGGGGGGGTGAAGGAAGAGGGTGGGGGGGGGCACTCCGAGTGTGAAAGAGGATAACCAAGAATGGACAGGAAGGTAAGTAAGTAACTTGGTGTTTTACGCCCGGTCAACCATTACGGTTA
>JABMCL010003209.1:250000-275000 GCA_018857735.1 Alviniconcha marisindica
AAAAAACAAATCTGATTCTGGGGAGTACCATTTTCGATGAAAAAGGCTCCCGCCCTTTCGATACAAATACTAATAATTTTAGATCACTGCATCAGCCTATATATTTATTTATTTCGTAGACGCACACCCGCGGCCGCTTTTGTAACGGAGTCCCAATCAGGTCATCCTTCCCATTCCTCAGACACTGACCTACACCGCTGCCCTGAATTCTGCACCCCGCCCGTGCAACCACCTGCAGCGCCGTGAACCTCTGGCCACGAGCTAGTAGTGGCGGTGGCATGGCGACAGCGTGTGACGGAACGCCGACGCGAAGATGGCCATAAATATGGCCACTATCAGCTCTTTGTCAAGGGCGATGTCACCCACACGGCCACGCTGAACTTGAAGACTCTCTGGAAACTGCCCTACTCTGGCGTTGTGTTCAAAACGGGCCGGATTTCAAGTCAAGGTCTGTGGCATTTTTGTGACTGATATTTATGAGACACCCCCAGCTCATAGTTTTTTCTGTTTTGTTTGTTCTGTGCTGCACGTGAAAAACAGCTAGGAAAACTGCCAACACAAGTATGTAAGCAATAGGTTTGGGCGTGTTTTTCTGGAGAGCTGGGTGGCAACAGAGCGAGGTGAGGACAGGATAAAGCACTTCTCTCTATCTCTCTTCTTAAAAAACAAAAAAACTAAAAAACATTTATGCACGCGGACAACAAATTGCATTACAATGAAACAGGGACAGGACACGGGTTTAACGTTCGCCCGGCATTTGCCACACATTCAGGCGACCTTTTAATGCAACCACTGATACAGGCAAACAAACGACGGATTATAATATGCACCGAAACTCACACTATCAGGAATCAGGTAACCGGACGAGGGATTATAATTCATAATAGGCACCGAAACTCACACTATCAGGAATCAGGTAACCGGACGAGGGATTATAATTCATAATAGGCACCGAAACTCACACTATCAGGAATCAGGTAACCGGACGAGGGATTATTATTTATAATAGGCACCGAAACTCACACTATCAGGAATCAGGTAACCGGACGAGGGATTATAATTCATAATAGGCACCGAAACTCACACTATCAGGAATCAGGTAACCGGACGAGGGATTATTATTTATAATAGGCACCGAAACTCACACTATCAGGAATCAGGTAACCGGACGAGGGATTATAATTCATAATAGGCACCGAAACTCACACTATCAGGAATCAGGTAACCGGACGAGGGATTATAATTCATAATAGGCACCGAAACTCACACTATCAGGAATCAGGTAACCGGACGAGGGATTATAATTTATAATAGGCACCGAAACTCACACTATCAGAATAGGTAACCGGGTCCAAGCCGAGGAGTTCCAGTCTTTGATCCGTTTGGTCCTTGGTCCTGTTTGCTTTTTCTTTTCTTCCTCTTGTCTTTTTCTCCCCGGATTTCTTTGCCGCTTTCGTTGGGTGTAATTGTCATGGTTGCGCCGGCTCTTCAGAATTTGTGCAGCTCTGGAGAGCGAGCAAAGTGCACCTCTACCCCCAAAACTGAACGTGCTATCGTAATCCCTTTCAACGAACAACAAGTCAAGACGAGAAACCTCAGTTTTAATCCCTTCACTGCCATGATGTCACTTAAAAACGACAAACTCAAGTGCACAATTTTAAACCTTTCACGGTTTCTGTCTTATTTTACTGACGCACTGGCATGTGAAAGGGTTTTCATCTAAACACATAGCACTGAAAGTAGACGTTATAGGACCGGAAAATATACCGTCTGCTGGCGCGTTCCTGCATCTTTCAGCCCGGAAATTTTCAAGGCTGGGGCAGTGAAGGGGTTAACGGCAGACCGAAGAAGCGTTCACGAAGCGAAAGATAAGTTTCGAATTGAACAATTCAACTGTGTGGGCGGGGATTGGTTGCTAAAGACAAACTCCTTGCCGTTGCTTTGGCTGCAGTCTGATGGGCTCATCTCGTCCTTCTGCGTATCCGCCCTTTCCAACCCCACCCTTTTCCGTATCCGCCCTCTCTGTGTTATATATATCCACCTCTTCCATTTCCCCACTATCTGCTCGGCCTGCCTGGTGTGGCGTGCCTGGCATTTTTCTGTATCCATCCGGCCTATCTCGCCTTTTCCCGTATCCCAAGGGGTTCTGTTTGGCCCTTTTCGCGCCCTTTTCGCGCCTCTTCGTCTCCGTTTGCCTTTTTAATGACGATAAAAAGGGTACAAACACTTGTATGCGGCGCTCTACCCCGTGTAAAAAATCACCAGGTCACGGCGGTGTACAATATCACAATACAATACAAAGTATTAAAAAGACACAAGTTTATGAATCAATACAACGAAAAAGTAAGTAAGTTGGTGTTTTACACCCAGTCAACCAGTGGTGATCAACGAATAAGTATACATACAACAAAACTCAAACAATACATATATATGAAAACAAACAAAACAAACAACAACAAAACAAAAAACAAACAAACAACAACAACAACAACAAAACTAGTCCTGTCATTCTTCATTCTTTGCCTTACAACATACAATTAGCGTTCCTCAAAGGCGGACAGACAGATCGATAGATATTAAGGACAGGCGATGCGGAAGAGGTGTCTTTTAAGCTGATCTTTAAAGGATGACAAAGACGAGGAGAAGCGGATATTCAATGTCAGCGAATTCAAACAACTGGAGCCTGGTTCTGAACGCATCGTGCAGCAGCACTCTTTAGGCTGACGTGAGGAACAATCAGAAGTGTCCGAGAGGAAGAAGGAGTTAGTTAGTTAGTTAGTTGGTGCTTTGAGCCAAGAGATCTGGAGGGTGAGTAGGAGGACAGACGGAAGGAGAGGTAAGGAGGTAGAGTGCCATCAAGGTACTGGAATGAAAGAGTTGCCAGTTTAAAGAAAATGAGGTTTTGCTGCAGGAAGCCAGCGGAGTTTCTTCGCGACCTCTGTTTCTGCTCATTACGATTTTTGTCTGTGTGAGTGTGTGCTTTTGTGTGTGTGTGTGTGTGTGTGTGTGTGTGTGTGTGTTGTGTGTGTGTGTGTGTGTGTGTGTGTGTGTGTGTGTGTGTGTGTGTTTTGTGTGTGCGTGGTGTGTGTGTTGTGCGTGTTTTGTGTGTGTATGTGCGTGTGTGTGTGTGTGTGTGTGTGCGTGCGTGCGTGCGTGCGTGCGTGCGTGCGTGCGTGCGTGCGTGCGTGCGTGCGTGCGTGTGTGTGTGTGTGTGTGTGTGTGTGTGTGTGTGTGCGTGCGTGTGTGTGTTTGTTTGTTTGTTGTTTGCTTTGTTTTGATTTTTACAGCACATCAGTCGGGCATCATGGTTCTGTATTTTCCGCAGTCGGGCTATCTGCTCAGAGGTAATGCCAGCAAGGAGTGAACTGCAGTAGTCAATCCCGAGAGTAGGCCTACGCATGAGATGAGCGAGCCTGTTCAGCAGACGGAACTGACGTGGTCGCACGTAGTAAGACTTGACTCAAGAGCAACTCCAGATCCTTTAACTTTGGGCTGAAATGAGATCACATTACTGCCGATCTCTAGGTGCCCGATGCCCGATGCCCGGTGCGCTAGTGTGTGACCAACTCCCCGCGCCTTTTCCCGTATCTGTCAACCTCTTTCTCGCCCTGATCCGTACCGCTGCGTCCCGCCCGCATCGTTCTTTCCCGTATGTCTGTTCATGGCTGTGTTGATTCGACGCTTTTTGTTGTTGTTTTTCGTACTTGGTCGTCGTCCATGACTCGCCCTTTCCGTACCTGTCCGTCCCCGGTGGCCAGTTTCCATGTTCTGTAGTCTCTGCCAAAAATCCCGCTTCATGTTTTCCCGTACTTGTGGACTTCTTCCTGACCTTCCGCCTCTTGCCGGGTGTCCGTCCTGCCTCGTCTTTTTCCGCGCACGTCCGTCCCCGCTCGCCTGTTTCCGTATTCTGTAGTCTCTGCCAAGCCCGCTTCCCTTTTTCCAGTCGCGCCTGATCCTTCGCCTTTTCCCGTACCTGTCCGTCCTGCCTCGTCTTTTTCCGCGCTCGTCCGTCCCCGCTCGCCTGTTTCCGTATTCTGTAGTCACTGCCAAGGTAGGTAGTGTTGCTTAATGTCCTCAGATGTCAGTTGACATATTAGGGACAAGCTGAGACCAATGCCGAAGCATGGTTCAATATAGCTTTACGTCCACGGAAACCACAAGGCTCGTTAGGATTGACAGCCCAGGACGGCCACCTCGACTCTCACACAGCTCCTGAACTATGGTCACTGCCAAGCCCGCTTCCCCTTTTTCCAGTCGCGCCTGATCCTTCGCCTTTTCCCGTACCCGTCCGTCCTGCCTCGTCTTTTTCCGTATCGCCTCGCCGTTCTCCGTAACCGCCCGCCCCTGCCCGGTCTCTGCTTTTCCTTTCATGGTCGCCGGTGTGAATAGGGACGTGAACACAACATGTCTAACGCAGGGCTTTAGTAACCACATCAAGCCTCTTAAAAAATCAAGGGCCGACTGTAAGGCTGGGTTCGATTCGCAACTAGTTAGAAACTGAACTACGCACGGACACGCACGTACGCAGTGCGCGCGCACTCGCACGTAAGCACACATACACGTACATACAAGTACCTGACGGAGAGCGCATTAGTAACCACATCAAGCCTCTTAAAAGGGCCGACAGTAAGGTTGGTGTTGACTAGCAACTAGAGTTAGAGAAATCGAACTTCACACACACGCACGCACACACACACACACACCGCACGCACGCACGCACGCACGCACGCACGCACGCACGCACGCACGCACGCACGCACGCACGCACGCACGCACGCACGCACGCACACACACACACACACACACGTACCACAACCTTAAAACGCTGACCCACTTTAAGAAACAACAGGCTTTCTTAAACACTGAATTAGAATTTCACGGGTTCTGGACTGTAGTGCACGGTTTGTCCTCCAGTCAAGCATATAACCTCTAGCTTGTACTTGTCCATGTACTGTTGCAATTTCTTCAAACAACAGAAATCTTCACACTAGTGACTATAGTGAAGAAGAAAAAGTAGGAATCTGGAGAAGAAGAAGAAGAAGAAGAAGAAGAAGAAAGAGAAGTGAAGGAGAAAATGAAGTAGACAACAAAGATGATGACGAAGAACAACGTGAAAAAGAAGAAGAAGAAGAAGAAAGAAGACGAAGAAGAAGAAGAAGAAGAAGAGGAAGAAAAGAAGTAGACAACGACGATGACGACGACGAAGAAGATTAAGAATAAGATGCAAAAGAAGTCGAAGAAATTGCGCTGTAGAAATTTCCGTTCCTTCTTTTTATTACCATTGGACAAAGGCTAAACTGGACCCTGGCCTATGCAACAGACGATGTATGTCGGTTTACAGAACAGACGACAAAGACCATTTCGAACCAGACTTAACCTGCTGGGAGCAGGTAGATCTACATAACTGCTTTTTAACGCCCAGTCAACACGTAGTGAAACTGAAGTGACTCCCTTCCCTCCTCCCATTAATCTTTAGTTTTAAGAGTTTGTTACAGTTTGTCCCTAATACGTCAGCCCGACATCCAAGGACATTAAGCCCCACATCATCGTCATCACCAGTTAATCATGACGGTATTATCAGACGTGGGAAGAGAATGGTGTTGTTTGGGGAAGGGGGCAATGGAGGGACAGCATACCAAGAACAGGTAACAATTAAGCCATCCCGAATCCACAGCACATGCATCTTCCGTGACACTGGTTCATTATGCGACAAAGATGGAACGGCTAACCTGCACAGTTATTAAGCTTCCTCTCGGCAGGTATAGCACATGCGACTGTCAGAGATCAACATGTGTATGTACAGTCAACACACTGATGAAGCAAGCTCATGAAGAGCAGGCCAAGATGATGACGGCGAGGGCTGTATACATGAAGCTTGAAGAGATGGTCGAAGAGAATCAAATAGCATCAGGAATGGCAACTTCTGTGAACGATAGGCATACATGTTTAACAGCTGAAAGAATGGCACAGATTTCTACAGTAAATGTATAGTTTTACAGTAAATAAATGTAAAGTTCTACAGCAAACACAGAGTTCTGCAGTCAATATAGACAGCAAATATGGAGTTCTACAGTAAATAAATAGTTTTACATTAAACGTACAGTTGGCGTTAGGAAGACGCGCAGCAACCACACTGTTTTCTAATTTTGAGCCTTCGGTACAAATCCTACGCATTCAGAAAAAAGTTGCAGGTAGAATAAATATATGCTTATTACCGGATCCGTTCTATTTTTTCTTAAATGTTGTTATATCAAAACGGACAAAACCAACAGGAAGAGTTCTTTTCTTTCTTCCTCTCTTCCTCTTCTTCCTCTTCCTTCGCCCAACTCCCCCTCCCCGCCCCCTCCCCTGGCGTCCAGCTGGTACACAGTGCAAACAGCCGTTGTCTTCTGTTCTTGCTAAAGAAAAAAGGAAAGCAAAAAGTTAGCATTTTCGTCTAAAAGTGTCCGATCTTCAAAATAAGTCGTATCAAATACGCGTCTAAAGTCTTTTAAAGTGCACTAATTTGTTGACCTTCTCTACCCCATGAGACGGGAACTCGAAGCGCTTTACAATGACAATATACCCAGGACCAAGATGGCATAACAAATGACAGGGAATCAGAATATAACATGTACAATGCCCATCGATGGCGTAAAAATGACAGGGAATCAGAATATAGCATGTACAATGCATGCATGGTGATGCCAATGTGAACGGAGCGGTCGTTGGAGCATAGTCGGACCGGAAGAAGCTCTTGAAACGAGGTGTTTTGAGAAGCTATACTAAATGCGGGATGGACTTCAAGGAGCGATGTTCAAGCGGAGACTGTTCCAGACTTTGGGGCCGGGACCAATAAGGGAGACAATGAGAGGACCTTTCTCCGAAAGTCTCTCTGCTTGTAGAATGAGGACACCCAAACCCATTCTCTCTCTCTCTCTCTCTCTCTCTCTCTCTCTCTCTCTCTCTCTCTCTCTCTCTTCTCTCACACACACACACACACACACTATACACACACACACACACACACACACACACACACACACACACACACACACACACACACACACTACACCACACACACACACACACACACACACACACACACACACACACACACACACACACACACACACACACACACACGCGCGCGCGCGCGCGCGCGCGCGCACAAAACCCTCAACATATTATGAACTGTATTTCGATCTAATCCAAAATGAGAAAGAGATTGTTTTTGTCTGGCCTCTTGGCCACATTAGCCACTCAGGCCATCAATTCAACGGCAGGTTCTGTTGCTAAGGATTCCACGCTGGCGGTGATATCTCAGACGAACACTTTCCCCTCTCGGATCTGAAACCTCGTCTGAACAAATATATCAGCGAACTCTGGCAACAGGAGTCGGAGGAATATCCTTAAAACAAATATCAGATCACACCAACACCCCAACCAATGTCTTCCATCCTGTCGCTTCAGCAGGAAAAAAGAAACTGCAGGTTCTAGCCATACAACATTCTGGCCATTTATAACTGACCGGATCCATTTTTTGTTGAAAGGACGGAAACCTCCTGTATGTATTTACTGCAATGTACGGATTTAACTTACACGAGGCAGGGGCATTCTGAAACCAGTTTTTTTTGTTTTTGTTTTATGTTGCTTTGCGTCCACAGAAACATTATGGTTTGTTAGGGATGGGGGAAGAATGGGATAGGGAATGAGAGCCCAGGCCTACCTCCCTGTTCACACAGCTCCTGAGTTCTGAGTTTTTGTACTTCTTCTTTCGTAGTGCTTTACGTCCACAGAAACAGTATGGCTTATTAGGGACGGGGAAAGAATAGGATAGTGAATGAGAGCCCAGGCCTACCTCCATGTTCACACAGCTCCTGAGCTCCGAAACCAGGTTCTTCGAGAGCCTCGTTTTAGTATTATACCCGCGTGGGGGACGTTACTACCTTCCCGAAGATGGTGAATATCTTTCACCAACTGCTGATAGATGTTACTGAATGCATTTTATACTGGATAACTTCACCTGTTAATGTACTTGTAATGTTGTGCTTGATTTAGACTGGGTGTCTAGATCGGACTTTTCACTTAAGTGTGGTTTGAAACACGAGAGGAGTTAGATCCAAACGCATAAAAGGTTAAAAAGAACGCTATTATGGCAAAACACAACACGCGAATTTTCGGGTTAAGTCCCTTTTTCAAGCTACAAAACAATACTTACACGGTAAAAAACGAGATGCATGATACTCATCTGCTTTTGGCTGAGCTGTTTTGTTATGTTCTTTTGGTGTCCAGTGTTCGGAAGAACGAAAGGAGTTAGTTCACACACTCAGAATTCTTGGGCACTAACTCAAAACACTTCACCGAATCACTAGCAAAACACTGGACATAACACAGTCAACAGCAAACGCAATGAAGTCCAGAACGGTCAACAGCAACAAGCACTTTTACATTTCACCTAACTACAAACGCCAGAAATAAAGAATATACATTGTGTGGACTCAACGGAGGTGAGAAAATTTATGAAATCATAAACACATAGATATCTCATTGTTAGAAAAAAGAATAAAGACAAAACAAAAAGACATATTTCTGAGCATTTAATTCAAGAGAGGAACCTGTATCATTCTGCAGTCCGAGGACAGTAAGCCCCACATCATCATTATTCTGCAGAACAATACGCACAGTGTGGACTCAACAGTGGCGAGAAAGTTTATGAAATAATAAACACATACATATGTAACTTGCTGCTACAGTAAAACACCCCACCCCGCACACACACACACACACACACACACACACACACACACACACACACACACACACACACACACCACAACGCAAATCTCTCTCTCTCTCTCTCTCTCTCTCTCTCTCTCCCCCCCCCCCCCCCCCCCACACACAAACACACACACCCCACACAACACCAAAAAAAACACACCACACGCAAATCTCTCCTCTCTCTCTCTCACCACAACAACCACACACACAAAAACACACCACACACACACACACACACACACACACAACACAACACAACAACACAACCCCAACCAAAAAACAAAAAAAACCCCGCTTTTGAGCCTATAATTTATATTCCGCGGGCACTGAAGACAGGAACCCGCAGACAGTCATTTGAGATGACGAGCAGGGTGGCGTATTTTATTCCGAGGGTCCACACGGGAACCTGTAATGTCTTTTGACGTTGGCGGTGTTTGTTCGTCCTGAGATGACCATGTGTGGTTGACAGGACGTTAAAATCCAACTGACTAAATAGCTTATTTTTCTAATTTCCAATTCTCCACACTCTCTCTCTCTCTCTCTCTCTCTCTCTCTCTCAATTTAAACTTTCTGCACGTGTAGGTGAACAAAGCAGCTCAGCTAACAAAAACCTGGTTGGTCTGTATGGAAGTGATAGTAATGACTACTTTGCACGACAACAAATCGCTCCAGTATAACCTTTGACTCGCCATTCAGCACAACCTAGGTATGCATCGCGGTGACACATTCGATGCCATTTCTGCTCCTTTAAGACATCTTGGTGACACATTCGATGCCACTTCTGCTCCTTTAAGACATCTTGGTGACACATTCGATGCCACTTCTGCTCCTTTAAGACATCTTGGTGACACATTCGATGCCACTTCTGCTCCTTTAAGTCATCTTGGTGACACATCCGATGTCACATCTGCTCCATTAAGACATGGCATCTTAGGAACGGCATAATCTGCATTTCAGTCCAATCGCTTACGAAGGCAACAGGCCAGACAATAAACCACTTGTTCCCCCTCCCACCTCCGCCCCCTAACCCCCTCCGCAGCCCCGTCCCTCCCCCCGCTACACCCCACCCAAGTCTCAGTCAGCGTGACCCGAAAGAGGAAGGGGGGGGGGGGGGGGGGGGGGAAAAAAAAGTGTCCCCCCCGTCCCGTCCAAATTTACATACATTTTTGTCGTCACTCTTTTTCATCTTCTTCTTCTCTCTCTCTCCCCCCTCTCTCTCTCTCTCCCCTCCCCTCTCCTCTCTTTTCTTCTCTCTGTGTTTTTGTCTTTGGCGAGAAGATAATTATCTCATAGTTATGACGTCTGCACAATTTTTCATAGTTGTGTAGGTGTTCTGCGTGAGAATTTGTTTCTTTTAAAAACAGCTGATGAAAGGAGACCGCAAATTTGAAACATAAGCTTCGATTTTCAGTCAGTATAAATTATAATACACTCCACCTGTCGACCTACCGAAAACAGGTAAACAAACAAAAGCCAACCAACCAACCAAACAAACAGTTATATTGCAATATATAATCTGAAATAATTATATTGATAAAAGGTAAGTAAAGAAACATGTAAAACAAAACAAAAAAAACAATAAATAAATACAAAACTAAAGAATACACTCGCAGTAGTAGTAGTAATTGGATTTTAATGTCCTGTCAGCCACACAGGGTCACCTCAGGACAGTCAAACACAGGTCATAAGCAAATACACATGTCTAAACTCTTCTCACTGATTTATCAACCCTCCCTCTGTCAAGTCAATCTACAAAACCAATCACTTCGCAAACATAAAACATACATACACTCGTTTTTACAAAAAATAGCACACCCTAGTTTCTATTCCGCCAAATATTCAACGCACACATCGAACCAGGATAAAAACGATAGCAACAAATCGACTGTGGATTCATCAGTCATGCCGATAAAACCAATCGGTTTGTCATCAACGCGTCCTCGCTCCTAATTCCATACACTATAATTCAATTCATCCTCGAGCACATCCTCTCTTTCCATTCATGATTAGCCAATCAGATTATCACCAACACATCCTCTCTCTTCATTCATGCTGAACCAATCAGGTTATCACCAACACATCCCCTCTTTTTGTTCATGCTGAACCAGTCAGCTTATAACCAACACATCCTCTCTGTTCATTCATGCTGAACCAATCAGGTTATCACCAACACATCCTCTCTTTTTGTTCATGCTGAACCAGTCAGCTTATAACCAACACATCCTCTCTGTTCATTCATGCTGAACCAGTCAGCTTATAACCAACACATCCTCTCTGTTCATTCATGCTGAACCAGTCAGTTTATAACCAACACATCCTCTCTGTTCATTCATGCTGAACCAGTCAGCTTATAACCAACACATCCTCTCTGTTCATTCATGCTGAACCAGTCAGCTTATAACCAACACATCCTCTCTTTTTGTTCATGCTGAACCAGTCAGCTTATAACCAACACATCCTTTCTGTTCATTCATGCTGAACCAGTCAGCTTATAACCAACACATCCTCTCTTTTTGTTCATGCTGAACCAGTCAGCTTATACCCAACACATCCTCTCTGTTCATTCATGCTGAACCAGTCAGCTTATAACCAACACATCCTCTCTTTTTGTTCATGCTGAACCAATCAGGTTATCTCCAACACATCCTCTCTTTTTGTTTACGCTGAACCAGTCAGCTTATAACCAACACATCCTCTCTGTTCATTCATGCTGAACCAGTCAGTTTATAACCAACACATCCTCTCTGTTCATTCATGCTGAACCAGTCAGCTTATAACCAACACATCCTCTCTGTTCATTCATGCTGATCCAAATAAATTTATCATCAATGCATTCTCGCTGTTTACACAATCTTGCACCACAATTCAATTCATCAAAGAGCTTACACTCTCTCTTGAAGCATGTGTTAACACCTATTTATCATCAATGCATTCTCGCTGTTTACACAATCTTGCACCACAATTCAATTCATCAAAGAGCTTACACTCTCTCTTGAAGCATGTGTTAACACCTAATTCATCAAATGCGAATCCTCTATCTTCATGCACGCGCCACCAATCAGTTCTCTGTCTCTCTGTACGTTGTGTTGTCAAGTACCCTGATCTCTCTCTCTCTGTCTCTCTCTCCCCATTGTGTTGTCAAGTACCATGATCTCTCTCTCTCTCTCTCTCTCTCTCTCTCCCCCCCCCCCCCATCGTGTTGTCAAGTACCATGACCTCTCTCTGTCTCTCTGTGGTAAGACCAGGCTTCTGCTTAACATCTTTATCCTTGAATATTAAAGCTCAGTCAGTTAGTCAGTCTCTGTCTGTCTCTGTCTGCCTCTCTCTCTCTCTCTCTCTTCTCTCTCTCCTCTCTCTCTCTCTCTCTCTCTCTCTCTCTCTTCCCATACGTGCAACATCAATCAATCAGGCGAGAGCGAGTACTCTGAGTATGCAACGATCAGAAAAGGAGTCGACTCACAGCTCCGATGTGCACCGAAGTCTCATCGAGCTCGATGGCTGGATTATCCATGGCCACGCTTCATGCACTGACGCAACGGCTGTCGACCTTGAAGCGAACCTCTAACAAGCTGACAGCGCCCAAGGAACCTTTTTTTTTCTTTCTTAAAAAAAAACAAATTTTCCTCCTTTTTTTCTTTTCTTTTTTTTTCTCCTTTTTTTCTTTTCTTTTTTTCTCTCCTCTTTTTCTTTTTCTTAAAATAAATAAATATATATATATTAAATGTTCTCTCTCTCTCAGTGTTTTTTTTTTTTTTTTAACTCTTTCTCATTCGCTTCCTAACACCGTGTAGCTGTCCACTAAGTGGCTGTAGCCGTTTAAACCTCTTAGCAGGACCGCGGAACGAGACCCAAAATTAACCGCTAGCGGCAAAGTCCCCGTCGCACAAATCTGACACAAAGACAGTGGACTCGTCCCTCCTCTTGTTTTTACTAGGCGTCGGTCGCCCCACGCTCCAGGAGCCAGCCCAGTAGAGGGGCTGGGATGGAGCCACCAATCAGAGTCCAGGCTTCATCCCACGACAGGTCACACGGGTCTCCAAGACCTCAGGTGTACGTCATGCGTGAATTGAGTACGGACATTGACGCACACGTCCGTGTAGAGCCTGTCTAATACACGTCGACAGAGGACAGAGGACGGTAAACAGGGCTGTGTACTGCGGCTGCTGTCCTTTAATAAGCGGTTATGTTACGGGGATGAAGACATCCGTATGGAAAGTTGTTACCGACTTTTGTGTAGGGCTTTGGTGTGTGTGTGTGTGTGTGTGTGTGTGTGTGTGTGTGTGTGTTGTGTGTGTGTGTGTGTGTGTGTGTGTGTGTGTGTGTCTGCGTGCGTGCGTGCGTGCGTGCGTGCGTGCGTATGCGTGTGTGCGCGTGCGCGTGCTCGCGTGCATACGTGTCCCCAAGGCCAACATGTCCTCTGCATCCCCAAGGTCTCGACGACTCACAGAACACTGGAACCTGATCGGTTTAAAGGAGAATCCAAAACAATTTGTACCCACGTTTGTCTTGTCCTTTCCCATCTAGCATTACCGAAGACAATGTCAGTCTCCCTACAAGATGCGGTCACTCAGAAAAGGGACTGAGACAACAGGAAGAGATAAAGATGCAGTGACGGGTTCAGAACACTCAAACAACCCATACACTCAGCGGACTGGAAAGCGCCGAGGGTCCTGCAGCCGACGCAGCCTGCATGACCATGTTGCGTCGACCTACCTTTCCCAAGGGCTCATTTAACGTACTAAAAACAACCACCAAATGATAAAGGAAGAGCGGAAGGGGGGGTGGGACAGTACTAGAATTTGAAGAGAGAGAGAGAGAGAGAGAGAGAGAGAGAGAGAAGAGAGAGAGAGAGAGAGAGAGAGAGAGAGAGAGAGAGAGAGAGCGAGAGAGAGAGAATCTTCCAACAGAGGCGATAGAAGATAGCAGACACTCATTCCTGAGCTGTTTTGATCTCATAAAAATTCAAACAAACAAAACAACAACAACAACAAAGAAACAGCCCCCCAAAAACAACAACAAACACACACACACACACACACACACACACACACACACACACACACACACACACACACACACACACACACACACACACACACACACAAAACCAAATAATAACAACAACACACACAAAAACAAAGAGAAAAAAAAGCAACAAATATCTAAACAAACAATCCACGAACCTGGGAGTGGGAAGACTATTCAAAAAGTCGCTATTCAAAGACGCGATTGTGTCTAATAATTTCCCATGAGCATTTTATTGACAGTTTGATTGTCCCGAGGCGACCATGAGTGTGCGGTTGGCAGGAAGTTCAAATCCAATTACGAGTAACTAACCCGTTTTTTGTTTTGTTTATTTGGTTTGTAGGGGAGCGGGGTGGGGAGTGAAAAAAGCAGGTTGGAAGCATGAACGAAGAGTCACAAGTCAGAGGATGCTATAACATAACTTTTGTTTAAACCAACCAAAAAACAGTGTAGGCTCTCCCCTGAACCAGACGCATTGGTGTCCTGGTAGCAGCTCAAACGAAACGACGACCTGCTTCTGCATGGACACTGGGGGAAAGAGGACGCGGCGGTTGCTGCTGTTGTGTTGCTTAATGTCCTCGGATGTCGGTTGACATATTAGGGACAAGCTGAGACCAATGCCGAAGCACGGTTCAGTATTGCTTTACGTCCACGGAAACCATAAGGCAAGGACGCGGCGAGCCCAGCGCGCAAGTTTTAACACTTCGGATAATTAGGGCCATAAAACTTTCGGCCAATCAAAAAGAAAGGACGACAGAAGTAAGTAAATTGGTATTTTACGCCTGTCAATCAGTGCGGTTATATCAGGGCGATAGGACGACAGAAAAAAGAAAGAAAAAAAAGAAAAAAACCGGTTAAAGGGTCATGACCCTGGACACACACAATGCACTCGTTTACAGCTTGTTTTTAATTACTGTGCATTATAACCATAGCGAGCCTCAAGCCACAGATTGCTGTCGCTTGTTCAGCCACCGCCGTTTCAATTCCACGCAAAGTGGTTCACTTTCTGCAAACTTCTTCTAACCTCTCATCACACGTTGAAAAGCACTTATCTGGTCAGCTGTCGAAAGAAATGGCACCAGGACTGGTTACTTACCACAATTGTATGACTGTCCTAAGGTTTTGTGCCTAGGTTTTCTTACAAGTGGGCCAGTAAGGGATATTACTTAATGAAAGGCAACTATATATAATTTGCGTATATTAATATCGTGTGTTTTGATGTCGGTTGTTTTTATCTTGAGTATGAAATGTTCGCGCCTAGGGCTCATTTGAGAAAGGGCGCTCTAAGACCCAGTTATACATATATAATTCGTCTGCTTGTCAAGTTTTGAAAAGGGCCATCGAAGCGACAAAGTTAGGACGGATTACTCACAAAACACAGAGATTTTAATTGTGTGCGTTTTTTGACAAAACTAGGAGCAGTTCTTATGACCGACGTTTCTTCTTCTTTTCTTTCAGTCTCAGTCACAATAAGTTGGTCTTGCATCTGATGAGCTGCAGAAAGGACAGTAAAGCAACAACACCCGGTGACTTAAACGACAGTTTTGTTGTGGACAGTCTGGGATGTAGAGAAGGCTGCAAGCTCGTGTTAGGGGAAAAAAACGTACACGATACCGTACTCGTTGTGTTGTATCGCGGATGCAAAAATGACGGCCACGAATCCAGTGCAATCAATTTAAACTGAAAGCCATCTCTTCTAAAAAGCCTGTCACTGGTCAGATAGCTTTGTATGGTCGCCTACTGACGGGACATCAGTCTTTCAAACAAATTATGTCTTCCAGGTTCCTTTACCTGCATTTTACCCACATCCCTCTTTGGACATTACGTTCAGGTGAGTCATGAACAGTCAATCGGACTTAAATTTTTTTTTTTTTAAATTAAAAACAACTTCTATGTGACTTTCACTTGTTTTTCAATAAAGAGTGTTTTACGGTGACAGCCGGCCACTTTACTGGGTGTTAACCCTTTCAGTGTGAAAATCTTTACATTCCAGATGCAGCTTCCTTCCGAGCGCAGTCTCAGAAAAGGTTACGCTACCAGAATATGCTGATTCCGAGAACTGTGTTGCACTTGAGAATTCGCGAGAAGCTGGAACACGAGCAAGAAGGAGCACAGGTTCCTATATGGAGACGGAAAGCACTCTGCCAATAATATCATAATCCAAAATGCAGGGAGAGGGTTAAATATAAAGCAATGGAATGTCACGCAGTTACGCAGTGTTTAATTCAGCACAGAAAGTGCGATTAGATACGGCTGCACTCAGGAAAAGAAAGCAAGAAAAAAAGCAAGCAAGAAAGAAACAAAAAACGGCAAGACCGTGTGTGCACAGTCACGCAGCGAGGTTATTTTTTACACACCGCCTCCGTCTGGGAACGGCAGAGTGGAAACTACCGGTGCAAAAAAGTAATGTTAAGGTCGTCTCTTCTGCGGAGAATCCACGACTGTCCAAGGTTCTGTCTTCTGCTATGCATGCTTTACCCACTGCCAGGAAAGTCTGCCTTTTTATTGTTGTTGACCTTACTGGTCCATTCAACTTCATATTTCATAGTCCTCTTCCATCAAAAGGTGATTTGTCGTTTCTTTCTTCCCTTTTCCACCAACCCACGCTTGTGTTAATAGTGTGTGTGTGTTAATAGTGTGTGTGTGTGTGTGTGTGTGTGTGTGTGTGTGTGTGTGTGTGTGTGTGTGTGTGTGTGTGTGTTGTGTGTGTGGTGTGGTGTGTGCTTTATGGGCGGGATGGGGGTGGGGGTGCGCGCTGTGTGCGCACGTGTGATCATGTGTGTGTGTGATCATGTGTGTGTGTGTGTGTGTGTGTGTGTATATATATATAAATATATATGTGGTGTGTGTGTGTGTGTGTGTGTGTGTGTGTGTGTGTGTGTGTGTGTGTGTGTGTGTGTGTGTGTGTGTGTTTTATTGGCGGGGTGGAGGTGGGGGTGGGGGTACGCGCGTGTGTGCGCACGTGTGATCATGTGTGTGTGTGTGTGTGTGAGAGAGAGAGAGAGAGAGAGAGAGAGAGAGAGAGAGAGAGAGAGAGAGAGAGAGAGAGAGAGAGAGAGGGGGGGAGAGGAGAGAGAGGGAGAGAGAGAGGGAGAGAGAGAGGAGGGAGAGAGAGAGGGAGAGAGAGAGAGAGAGAGAGAGAGAGAGAGGGGAGAGAGAGAGAGAGAGAGAGAGAGAGAGAGAGAGAGAGACAGAGAGACAGAGAGACAGAGACAGACAGACAGACAGACAGACAGAGACAGACAGACAGACAGATGCATGTAGGCGCGCCGGGCTCTTACGAGATGGAGCGCCATAAACAGTATATTTTGTTTGTTTGTTCAAAAGTAAGTTAGAATTAAACAACAGTAACAGCAACACAATTTGTCTGAGCACTCTCTTTCACTTACTTAAAAAAAAAAGTTTTCCCATACATGCAACTGAGCTGTATTTATCCTATATGAGTGTAAATTGTTTGCGTAATAGACTGTACACAAAACTAATGCAAATATTAAACGACCCTACACACGCATTGAGACACACTACTTTGATAGCGGACGTAGCAACAGGAGTGGAAGATTTTTACTTCCGAGAACAAATACAAACCGTTATAAAGCCTCGTTTTTACCCTCGGCTCTGTCAGTTTTTAATGAAAATTATACCAGTCATTAACTGAGTGTACGCATGCGTCAAGACGTCTGTTGAGGATGATAACTTTCTAAGTGAGGGTTGGGGATGTGTGAACCTAATGATTTTTATTTAATTTG
Source organism: Alviniconcha marisindica (assembly GCA_018857735.1). Lineage (NCBI taxonomy): Eukaryota > Metazoa > Mollusca > Gastropoda > Provannidae > Alviniconcha > Alviniconcha marisindica. Next base: position 267,532 of record JABMCL010003209.1, read on the forward strand.
AGAGTTTTTACGTTTTGGTTTGACAGAGAAAGCATTATTCCAGGTAATTTTGGGTTTGCTATTAGTGTATGCAGATTGAGAGAAAGGGGGCGTATGTCTAAGAGTGTGTATGTGCGTGTGTTTCATGATTTAGAATTATTGAGATATGTTCTTCGTTGTGCGATCGGATGACAGCTTTAATTTCCCGCTGGGATGAATAAAGCATATTGTTATTGTATCTGGTAGTAGTCATTGCCCATTGTCTGGCAGTTGCCAATGTGAAGCGTATAGGGCTCATATGGAGATGTTGAGGCACTCGACAAATGTTCACGAGTATTATTATGGTGGTCAGGGTGGTGCTACTGTGTACATTGTGTGTTAGCTGTTTGTTAAACTGACACCGGTCTCTATCGCGATGTACGTTTTAAGCTGTGTAAATTTAGCTTTGTATAGTCAGAATGCTCGTGTGTGCGGGTGCCTCTGCGTGTGTGTGCGCGTACGTATGCGCTTTGAATAATCTCCATGGACAATAATTTGCACTTTACAAGTACTTTCCTCCTCCTCCTTCTTCTTCTTCTTCTTCTTCTTCTTCTTCTTCTTCTTCTTCTTCTTCTTCTTCTTCTTCTTCTTCTTCTGTGATGTCTGTATTGTACAGCGCTTCGAGCCACATGGTAGGTGCTTTAGAAACGTCCATGATCATGATCATGATGATCATGATCATAACGGTCAGCGGCCCAGTACAGGTAGTCTCAAACTGAACTGGGCCCCCGCTGCATTCGCCCTGATACAACCGTGCCGGCTGGCTGACCGTGAAACACCAAGCTGCTTAATCTTCTGCGTCATCAGTCACTCATTCTGTAGCGTAGCTTAATTTACGCTTCTGTCAGTTTTGTTGTGGCCCGTCACGTCTTCCGCTCGGTTTCAAACAGCTGTATGATGCGCTTCTGACGCTCATAAAACAGGCCCCGTCATGCTACAAGCAAGCCGATCGTGGTACCGACTACAACGATACATTTGTCGCGACTTGTACATTTGCACACGCGTTACATATCCTGAGCACGAAAGGAGGTCACTCTTAACAAAGACCGACGTCAAAGTGACCTTACAAGCAAAAAGCGGTGAGCGCACTCTTTCCAGCAGAGAAACAACTGTGCAAGAAGGAACTTCACGCTACACTGTGAAGCCGCACGTCACGTACCGTTTGCTTTTTGCGTACAGCGTGTGTGTGTGTGTGTGTGTGTGTGTGTGTGTGTGTGTGTGTGTGTGTGTGTGTGTGTGTGTGTGTGTGTGTGTGTGTGTGTGTGGCGAGGTGGAGGTGGGGGTGGGGATACGCGACCTGCACATTTGCACACGCGTTACATATCCTGAGCACGAAAGGAGGTCACTCTTAACAAAGACCGACGTCAAAGTGACCTTACAAGCAAAAAGCAGTGAGCGCACTCCTTCCAGCAGAGAAGGAACTTCACGTTACACTGTGAAGCCGCACATCACGTACCGTTTGCTTTCTGCATACAGCGTCAAATTGAGACTGTCTGCGTAATAATCACAGTATTTAAAAGAAGTAAAACAAACACGCACAAAACCAATTACTGCTACTACTACTACTGCTGCTGTTGTTGTTGCTGCTGCTGCTGCTGCTGCTCCTCCTCCTCCTACTACTAAAATTATACACTACAGTGAAAGAGGGTTACACGCAGCATTAGGAGATAGGAGGTCTCGAAGAAAGAGGTGGGCGGGTGGGGGGGGGGGGGGGGGGGGGGGGGGGGGGGGGGGGGGGGGAGCGGACTCGCGCGCGCACAGTCTCAGAATGCGCACTCTCGGAGTCAAGATGGTCAACTGCCGTGGGATCAGTAACGTGGGCAAAGGGGCAGTTTACACAGCGGGGGCCTTGAGAGCAGAAGTAAGGCCGTAACCACTCGCCCACCGACCTCGCTGGAAGGGAGATGTCCTCAGCGTGTCAGCCCTAGGGATGGAGGGGGTGGGGTGACGGATGCTGAGGAAGAGACGGATGCTGAGGAAGAGGAAGGGGGAGGGGGGGGAACGAGGCGTGGCTAGGTGTACAGTAACAGCCCCAAGGAGGGACGGAGGACAAACGGAGCTCTCGGGTGAATGACGGGGTGGGAGGCAGGGACATACAGTAAGCGTGGGGGGTGGCGGAGGGGGTTGAGGGGGGGGGGGGGGGAGCAGAGGGCGAGGGGGAGCGTGAGGGGGGGCGAGGGGAGGGCGGGGGGGGGGGGGGGGGGGGGGCGGGGGGCGGGGGGGGGGGGGGGGGCAAATGGCGATGTGTTCAGCCCTTGTCAAGCCCGGACAGACAGCTGGACAAAACGAGCTGCCAGCTTCAGCAGCCCTGCCTCCTGCACATACATGCCTGTCCGCAGTGACCACCACCACGGATCTACTGGGCTAAACCCCACACTCCCCTCCCCAGACATACACACACACACGGCAAGCAGCACCCCCCCCCCCCCCCCATACACACACATACGGCAAACACCAACACCCACACGAAACACGCACGCACGCACACACACAGAACCCCCTCCTCACCTCTCCCCATACGAAAGACACACACACACACACACACACACACACAACACACACACACAACACACACACACACACACACACACACAACACACACCAACACCCACACGGCAAACACACCACACGAAACACACACACACGACACACACACACACACACACACACACACACACACACACACAACACACACACACACACACACACACACACGAAACACCACATCACACATCATCTCACACACACGACACACACACACACCACACACACCACACACACACACACACACACACACACACACACACACACACATACACGGCAAACACACACACACCTACACGAAACACACACTCACTCACACACACTCTGCACGGGGAGAAAGAGAGAGAGAGAGAGAGAGAGAGAGAGAGAGAGAGAGAGAGAGAGAGAGAGAGAGAGAGAGAGAGAGAGAGAGAGAGAGAGAGAGAGAGAGAGTCATCCAACTTGTCACTGTCTCAACTACGTCAATTTCTTACATGACCTTGAAGAGTATTGAGGTGACTGTGTACTCTCGACAGGGCAATACAATCCAAAAACCGACTTTTACTTTTCGCATCGTATGCTGCACAAATACTGAATTCGCTCTCTTTCGCTGTCCACCACAGCCCCTCTCTTTCCTTGCCGTCAAACCTCTTGAGTCTTTAAAACGTGCTTTATCAAACTAGTATAGCCTCTTTTTCGACGTCCGTCTCGCTCTCGCCTGTGAGTGTTCGTTATTGGCCTTTTGTGTGTCGGTGTGCGTGACCTAGGAGTGTGTGCGTGTGCGCGATAATATGTGTGTGTGTGTGTGTGTGTGTGTGTGTGTGTGTGTGTGTGTGTGTGTGTGTGTGTGTGTGTGTGTGTGTGTGTGTGTGTGTGTGTGTGTGTGTGTGTGTGTTTGAGCTTATGAAAGTACTCTATAAATTCCCCTTTAATTACTATGTACGAAGGCGACCCCATAAGCTTCCGGATATTCAAAAACGCGCAATAAAAAGCTAGTCACTCGTGTAGAATCGCATGCGAGTGCAATCTGTCTGCTCGAGAGAGGAGAATAGCGATATACAAAAGCGTCGGCGCTTTATAAAAGCGATCAACAACAACAACCCCCTCACCATGCACGCGCTTGGTCATCCTTTCAAAGCATGTGACCATTAAAGTTTTTGTACGATTTCATACACGATACAGTGGACACAACAGTGGAAAAAGCATAATTTTAAATGTGTGTGTGTGTGCATGTGTGTGGTGCGTGCGTTCGTGTGTGTGTGTGTGTGTGTGTGTGTGTGTGCGTTCGTTTCGTGTGTGTGTGTGTGTGTGTGTGTGTTGTGTGTGTGTGTGTGTGTGTGTGTGTGTGTGTGTGTGTGTGTGTGTGTGTGTGTGTGTGTGTATGTGTGAGTGTGCGCGCGCGCGAGTTTGTTGGAAGATTTGTGAACAAAGACACAAACAAAACTGTACTGCTTCACAAAAATGAAAAGTAGCGCATCTATGCATCATCCGTAAAGAGTACCCCCCCCCCCCCCCCCCCCACTTTTTTTTTTTTTTAACATAGAAATAAACAAACAGACCCATACACGGATGGTGACAGACCTCAAATCACATCCGAGTAGAGTCAACACAGAACAGAGACATGTGCTAACACTGTCGCAGTACGACACTGATTCAGCACAAAGCGGATTTTGAACTACGAGTCGAGCGACTACGGGAACCCGAAGGAGGCCATGTGCCACAACAAAACAAAACACAAAACAAGGCCAAAATATTATGTAGTGTGTAATGAAAACAGGTGGTCTGTTTAACACTTTGTAAAAGAACGCTTATTTTAACCACGCACGTACGTACGTTCGCCCTACAAACCTGCCAGATGCAGAGTGGAAATCAGATTTCTCCGCGTGAACCAGTAAAGTTTCTCGTGCGTGCATATTTTTCTGGATCTTCAGACGAACACTTTGTGATGTTGGGCTTCATTCACTCAGCGGGTCCATGGATAATAGATTATGCAAGTCCATGGCGGTTTCCGGCGGTCCAATGGTCTGCGCGTCCGCCGGCGTGCGCCAGGTTCCACCCTGGCTCTGATGAGATGTTCGCAACGATTGTCACGTGCACCGTCTCCATGCCCGCGCGGGCGTCGCTATGTCTGGGCCGTGGCCGTGGCCTTGAGGTTAGCTGTGTTGCATGGTCTGTCAGAAACGGTTTGTCGGCTTGAAAAATACTCGCCTGAAATTGGGCAATAGATTTTCCGCCAACTGAGAGTGATGGAGCCTTAATGCTGATCGAATTTGTGTCTTCATTATCTCACTGTCCGTATATATTTTCTATAGCGTTTTTTTTTCTTTCTTCCTTTTTCTTCTAATCGGCATGAGAGGTTGTTTTTGTGTGTGTGTGTGTGTGTGTGTGTGTGTGTGTGTGTGTGTGTGTGTGTGTGTGTGTGTGTGTGTGTGTGTGTGTGTGTGTGTGTGTGTGTGTGTTTTGAAATTACCTTCCGAAAGGAGATTTTCCTATCACCGCAGGTACCTCATGTCGCCTTCATTTTCAGTGAACGTGATATACGTCACACAGCCAAAACTGAGGTACCGTGGGGGATGTCAGTATGGAATAAAGTCTTTTGTTGTTGTTGCAGGAATTGGAGCAGAGGTCCGACAATGCTAGCTAAATCGTAGGCATCCGAAATAAACACCTTCAAGTAAAAAACAAACAAAGCACCACAACAACAACAAAATTGGCTCGTGTATAATTTGACCGCTTTCATTTGAAGGATAATCTAACCCACAATCTTAGCCGAATCTTTTTATATGCGATCGACACACAATTTCTGACAGACCGAGTTGCTTCACGCTTTCTCGCCCGACCACTGTCACGGGAGTATCACCCACAATGTCGGAGGACTCGCCCATGGATAGTTAGTCAGTAACTGGATTTAAGACAACCTGTCGACCGCACTTCAAGACGATCGCCCCTGGATGATTGGTCAGTAACTGGATTTTAGACGACCTGTCGACCACACAGGGACACCGCAAGACGATCGCCCATGGATATTTAGTCAGTAACTGGCTTTTAGACGACCTGTCGACCACACAGAGACGATCGCCCATGGATAGTTAGTCAGTAACTGGATTTTAGACGAACTGTCGACCGCACAGGCTCACCTCAAGACGATCGCCCATGGATAGTTAGTCAGTAACTGGATTTTAGACAAACTGCGCCGACCACACAGGCTCACCTCAAGACGATCGCCCATGGATAGTTAGTCAGTAACTGAATTTTAGACAAACTGCATCGACCACATAGGGTCACCTCAAGACGATCGCCTATGGATGCCAGCGCTCAACGCAAATCTATATTCAATATCATGTGCCAGGAGAACTGTGTTTGGGGAAGGCGAAGAAAAAAGCCTCTGTGGGTGCTAATGCCCCGGTTCACTAAGCCGTAAATGGGTATCAGGACTGTGGACGGCTGTGTTGGGGACGTTAACTCCTTTCCGCCGTCGTCGAGCCCCTAGAGTGACGGGAAGCATTGATCAGTCTTCCAGGAGACGAGTTCACTGGAATACTGGCGATAGGGGCATGGTCTTCTCGTGCAGCGCTTTGACAGTTAGTCCGTTAGTTAGTTGGTGCTTTGAGCCCTTAGTTGGTTGGTGCTTTGAGCCCTTAGTTGGTTGGTGCTTTGAGCCCTTAGTTGGTTGGTGCTTTGAGCCCTTAGTTAGTTGGTGCTTTGAGCCCTTAGTTGGTGCTTTGAGCCCTTAGTTAGTTGGTGCTTTGAGCCCTTAGTTAGTTGGTGCTTTGAGCCCTTAGTTAGTTGGTGCTTTGACTTTGAGCCCTTAGTTATTTGGTGCTTTGAGCCCTTAGTTATTTGGTGCTTTGAGCCCTTCGTTGGTGCTTCGAGCCCTTAGTGAGTTGGTGCTTTGAGCCCTTCGTTGGTAGTTAGTTGGTGCTTTGAGCCCTTCGTTGGTAGTTAGTTGGTGCTTTGAGCCCTTCGTTGGTGCTTCGAGCCCTTAGTGAGTTGGTGCTTTGAGCCCTTCGTTGGTAGTTAGTTGGTGCTTTGAGCCCTTCGTTGGTAGTTAGTTGGTGCTTTGAGCCCTTCGTGGTAGTTAGTTGGTGCTTTGAGCCCTTAGCTGGTGCTTTGAGCCCTTAGTTGGTGCTTTGAGCCCTTAGTTGGTGCTTTGAGCCCTTAGTTGGTGCTTTGAGCCCTTAGTTGGTTGGTGCTTTGAGCCCTTAGTTGGTTGGTGCTTTGAGCCCTTAGTTGTTTGGTGCTTTGAGCCCTTAGTTGGTGCTTTGAGCCCTTAGTTGGTGCTTTGAGCCCTTAGTTGGTGCTTTGAGCCCTTAGTTATTTGATGCTTTGAGCCCTTAGTTAGTTGATGCTTTGAGCCCTTAGCTGGTGCTTTGAGCCCTTAGTGAGTTGGTGCTTTGAGCCCTTAGTTGGTGCTTTGAGCCCTTAGTTGGTGCTTTGAGCCCTTAGTTGGTGCTTTGAGCCCTTAGTTGGTTGGTGCTTTGAGCCCTTAGTTGGTTGGTGCTTTGAGCCCTTAGTTGGTGCTTTGAGCCCTTAGTTGGTGCTTTGAGCCCTTAGTTGGTGCTTTAAGCCCTTAGTTGGTGCTTTGAGCCCTTAGTTGGTGCTTTGAGCCCTTAGTTGGTGCTTTAAGCCCTTAGTTGGTGCTTTAAGCCCTTAGTGAGTTGGTGCTTTGAGCCCTTAGTTGGTGCTTTGAGCTCTTAGTTGGTGCTTTGAGCCCTTAGTCTGTTGGTGCTTTGAGCCCACAGTTAGTTGGTGCTTTAAGCCCACTCACCCACATAGGGTTGTATCAGGGCTAACCACAGACAGGTATTTTACAATGGGTGACAAAAATAAACAATCCTCCCACCGGAGGTTAAAAAAACAAAACATGAGCAACAACACAACAACAACAATAACAGCAAAACCTTCCTCAAATCGCTTTTGGACAAACG
>JABMCL010003209.1:280000-282500 GCA_018857735.1 Alviniconcha marisindica
CCGGTGTCATCAAATCACGCATGAACATAAACTTGGGGGAAAGAAAACAACGTACTGCGCTGTTTTTTGTTTTTGTGTTTTTCTAGTTGTTGTTTCCTTGGAGACGCGGGGAATGGGGCTGCATAATGGATGCTGATCGTTGATTTCTTTGTCTTGTTTTGCTGGTTTCTGGCGGTTCCCGGGGCACTTTTCTGGTTGTTTTCCCATTTTCTGTTTTAGTTTTATTACACGTTGTCTCTGCCTCTGCATCTCTCCCTCTCTCTTTCACGCTCGGGAACGCACACATACACACACGTACGCATGAAATATATATTATATATATATATATATATATATATATATATATATATATTATATATATATATATATATATACTACACACACACACACCACACACACACACACACACACAACACACACACACACACACACACACACCGTACACACACACACACACACACACACACACACACACACGTACACACACACACCACACACACACACACACACCACACACACACACACACACACACACACACGTACACACACACACACACACACACACACACACACACACAACACACACACACACACACACACACAACACACACACACACACAACACCACACACACACACACACACACACACACACACACACACACACACACACACACACACACACACACACACACACGCACGTACACGCGCCCCAATCCCCTCTCTCTGCATTCTCCGTCTATTATTGCATTGAAGAAAAGCAGAACCGAAAACGTAGGCTGGGCTAAAAACGTAGAAAACGCAAATAACGAGTTCGATTCTGTCAGTTCATACTTCATACTCGTATTCATACACTTTCCAGTATGATACCCAATCGACCGGTAGGAAAAGATCTAAACGACAACAGATTTTTTTTCTCTCCCTATACTCTTAATTGTTTTGTCTACCAAACCAGTTTGTCCGTTGCTTGGACGATGACATCAGTGCTCAAAATTTGCCCGTTGATTTGTTTTGTCCTATTAGCAAGAAGAGCAAAATCAAAGAGAGTATGAATTGGCTGACTCCAAGCGAAGTTATAACAATGCGAAGTTAGAAACGTCCTCGCTTAAAACTGTCGGAGAAAAGCTCGAACGTCAGAATCCCTGTCAAATCAGGAAATGTGTCAAGAAGTCACCCTCAGTACTCGTAAAAGTTTATATATATATATATATATATATATATATATATATATATATATATATATATATATATATATATATATATATATATATATATATATAACAACAAACAAAAGTAGAATATTATCATTGGTCATATATTATCATTGGTCATATATGTTAATGACCTGATCAATGACAAACATAGTTAACTCTCATAGGTTTTAAACATTTTCTGTAAATGTGTTTTACGCTGCTGTGACCTTGAGCTATGGTCAAGGTCACTGACAGTGGAATGAGTGAATAGGTAAACAGTAGCAGTGTCAGCACCAACAGACCCCTATGCAAAGTTTTACAGCTGTCATATTTACACCTTTCGAGAAAATTGTAACGTTAGTCTTAGAAACACAAACCAACATAACAAAAGAGGCCAGCCAAAACTGAGCAGGTAAGTTTTTGACCTTTTATATGTTAGGCTAGAGTCTTGATCACGCACCGATGGCCAAACAGCTGGACGGCCGAACAACTGTAATCTGTACGTACACTCAGACACGTGTTTCACGACAGTAAAAAAGCATGGGGTTTAGGTCTATGCTTGTTTGTTGTTGGTTATCCCCCCCCCCCCCCCCCCCCCGCACCCTGTTCCATATCTTAACCTTCTGTGCATTTTTGACAAGGTGAGGACGCGGTCAGGGCCACAGGACCAGCCTTACACGACCACCGTGAACATGCTGAAGCGTTGCTTTACGTCCACAGAAACCGTAGGTTTATTAGGGACGGGAGCCCAGGACGTCCACCTCGACTTTCACACAGCTCCTGAGCTCTGACACCGTGAACATTTGTTCGTTCTGTTTTTGCTTAATGTCCTCAGATGCTAAAAGCATATTAGGGACAATCTATAAAGTAAGCTTGTCTTACACCACCGTGAACAGTCTGACATATCGCATTTACAGTGTCCAAGAAAACCGCTACGCTACTTAAAAGTTCAAGCTCCAGCTACGGCGATACGGCCGAACGCTCATCATAGTAGAGACCCAAGCTTCTTTTTTTTGTAACGGGACTTTTAAAAAAAGAAAGCAACGTACAAGGCACAAACCATTAGCTGTGTCAAGGCAATCCATCTCTTGCATGCCCCAGTGACCATGACACACCCATGCCACTACACAGGTGGCACTGAGCAATTGCCGCAGTAATTCTACAGACTTCACAAACAAACGTGGAGAGTCTTAATCGATGTTAACTCTCTGCCGACGGCGCGCCCAACTGAACGGCCGCCGCGCGGCGTTAGAGACGAAGATGGCGGTCAGGGCCGGGCACTCCCCTTGCCAAACACCACACTACTGCG
>JABMCL010003209.1:285000-290000 GCA_018857735.1 Alviniconcha marisindica
CCCATACGCGCTCCACCTCGTCTCTCAGAAGTTTCCCGAACATTGCCTTTGAAACCTTTCAGTTCGAGGGTAAGCCAGCTGCGACAGTCGCACTAACAAGGCTACGGAGCAAATTATGTTTAAAGGCACTGACTGTCTCAAAGTTTAGTTCAGTCAGTCACGTCAGTTCAAGATGGCATCCGTTCTCTCGGAAAAGCCTATACGCGCTCAACCTCGTATCTCACAAGTTTCCCGAACATTGCCTTTGAAACAGTTCCAGTGTTCGTCTGATCGACTATGGCCCTCTCTCGTCCTTTCAGGGAAGATCGTCGAGCGCTTCCTCTTTCTACGTCTCTCTCCTTCAGGCGATCGATGGTGTTATGTCCTTGGCTTTGTTGCATTTGCCCATCAAGCACACAGTAGATCTCGAAATAAAAACTTAAAATCAAGGAATTTGTTTGAATATGCTCCCTTGCTTTTATGTTCCATTTCTGAACAAACAAACAAGCAAAACCCAAACAAACAACCAAACAAATAAACCACACACACACACACACACACACACACAAAGTAACTCCTCTCTCTCTCTCTCTCTTTCTCTTTCTCTCTCTCTCTCTCTCTCTCTCTGTCTCTCTCTCTCTCTCTCTCTCTCTCCTTTTTCGGTTTTTATTTTGATGTCTTTTACCTGTGGGGTAACAGCTAAGTCTCCGGGGGGGTGAAACTGAAATAAAAAGCGCCCTCCTCTCACAAGAGCTAAGTGGCGGAATCCTGCAGATAGATCAAAAGTGACCCCAGGGAGCAGGGGCGGCAGGTCAAGGGCGATGACTAAATTCCCACAGAAATAACAATACATCTATTGTACAAAGACACCCCGGTGTGTTCCACGTCAGCTCCGTGGATGCTGTGAAACGAACAGCCAGATAAATGGCTGACCGCGAAGGAGGCAGAATGGTCCGCAGAGATTTGTTATCCCCAAATATACAGATCGTCCATCATTGTGGCGCGTGACCCGGCGTGGGATGGTGGTAAAGCGCTCGGCTGGTACGTAGACAAGCCCTAGTTCAAATCCGCTTCATTCGGGAGGGGGGACGGTATGTAAATAAGTAAGTAAACATGGTGCTTAACGTCCACAGAAACCATAAGGCTTATTAGGAACGGGGAGAATGGGGGGAAGGGGTATGGAGGTGGGGGAAGAGGGAGAGTATATACCTATCGCTACACTGTCACCAGAATGACCTGCATTAAGATGGGCAGCGATGAGAGCCATTTAATGTTTCATTAATAGTGAGGGACAAAGTCACAAGACAGTGTCTACAAACCACAACTTTTGAAGTGAAAGGAGAGCCGAAGCGGTACCGAACCGAGGTCCTTCCGCTTACCAGCCTACCGCTTTACCGCTAGGCCAAACCGGCTCTCTAAGGGGGGGAGGGTAATGTGACTCAGATGATAGAGCGTCGGACCGAAAAGCGCCCACCGAAGCGAGTTCGAGTCCCCGGCGCGGCATGGGAGAGAATCCCAGTCAACTTTTGGTGCAGACTCTCTTACGCTGTTCGCACAGCCTCCGTTGCAAATGCATGCATGCATCGACATCTGTGCGCACGAAAATTAAAAATCTCAAACACGCAGCCATTGCATTGCTCGGATACATGGAAATACTGCATATAATAGACGATTTCCGGAAATAACAGGCGAAAATAATTTGACAGTGTTTTCTTACTCCGGGAGAGTGAAGTCCCCTGAATGGAGGCGGCAGCGGAGAAGAGCCGATCTGCGACAGTTTTAGATCTTCAGGCATAGACCTACTATAATTTACACCAGACGACCAGCTGGGGGAACCTACTATCCGATCTGCATGTTCCCCACGAACGGTGAGTGCTTGATCGGCATTTCTGAGGCTTTTTTTGCCTTTCGTTTACGGGTATCTGTCATCTTGCCCACGTGCTCACTGTACCCCCAACAAAAGCGTGCCTACTCTGCGCTACACCCGCAGGCATTGACCTATATATAGCTCCATGCCCGTAGGCACTTACCGAGTGCAGTCCCTTGGACTTCCGATGATCGTCTAATGGGTAGTGTTGCTCGTGTGGCTGCTGTAGCATTACCCTGGTATCAAGGCAAGCCAGATCGTTTTACACAAGGGGAAAATGAAGTAGGCTATTAAAAAAAACAAAAAACGTTTCGACAGTGCTCCCAAACGTCCGCCAGCTGTGGCCTCGCCGAATTCAGTGCGGCGACCATGGTCTAAGACTGAAAGCGTAACAATACCCTATACTCAAGCTCAAAAGTTAGTGAGCCGCTTTGGCCTAGCGCTAAGGCGTTAGGCTGGTAAGAGGAGGGGCCTCGGTTCGAATCCGCTTCGGCTCTCCTTTCTCTTCAAAAGTTGTGGTCTGTGGACACTGTCTTGTGACACTGTCCCTCACAATTTATGAAACATTAAAATGGCTCTCATCGCTGCCCACCTTAATGCAGGAGTCATTCTGATGGTGACAGCGTAGCGATATGTATATAATCTCCTTCTTCCCCCACCTCCATACCCCCCCCCCACCCCCCACCCTTTCTCCCCGTCCCTAATAAGCCTCATGGTTTCTGCGGACGTTAAGCACCATGTTTATTTACTTACTTCAAAAGTTAAGCAACTATTTACAATATTGCACAGCTGTTCAAACCTCCACAAACTATTTCCACAAAACATCTACAGACCGAAGGCTTATTTTCTGGTTCCCTCCATTCAACATGTAACTAGTTTCACACGTACACTATATCGCATGAAGGACACTGAGAAGCGTGCCGGATGTGGGCGAAAATTACCAGTTTTGCCAGCATTACGTTAGACAGTAATTGAATTTTACCGTCCGGTCAACCGCACAGGCTCACCTCGGGTCAATCGAACTCTGTCATGAGCAAATTCACAGTTAAAATTCTTCTCATATAATATAAACCTTTCCTCAAGTCAATCCACACAAAAAACAGTCCCTACGCAGACATAAAACAAAACATACATGTATACACACATTTTAGAAGAGTTAGTCCCTTCAATATTACCCGTGTTAAAGGAGCACAAAAGGCTAGGGCATGCTGGCATTGTCGACCACGCTGTCTGATTTATCCACAACAGATTAGGGAAAAAGATAAAACAGGAATGGACAGAAACACTTAAAATAAAATTAAGAAAACTGAAAGAAGAAAAAAAATGAAAATAATATGTAAATGCATAATGGAAAATACCAGTGCCACATGGCGGCAAGCTGCACATACCACCTACCAACTGTCATCTCCTAGCTGGTCAACAAGAGCCATACAGAAAAGCCTCACTGAGTAACTCTCAAACGAAAAATGCTTGAAAGTTTTCTGGAGAAAAGTCAGGATAATGCACCATTAGCAGAAAAAATGATAAGACCGAAAGAGCAAAATGACTAGGCAGAAATACAAGAGAGGAAATACAGGAAAGGGGAATCAAATGACAGCCCTGAGATTCCAGACAGGGGTATGAACGTCAGACATCCTTGGCCTCCTTACGGGGGAGCAGTATTATGTACGAGTGAAACAGTTTAGTTTGAGGAGTCAAACACCTGACGCCACCGGGTGGCAAAGCCCTGGCTTAGTATCGCGTGCAATTTTGAGGTATCAGCTTGCAGTAACTCCCGATGCTCTTTGTCACGTCTACAGACAAAATAGACAGGAAATCTGGAAGATATCGGGGCGGGGGGGGGGGGGGGGGGGGGGGAGAGAGGGATTATATACCTATTGCTACACTGTCACCACCAGAATGACTCCTGCATTAAGATGGGTAGCGATGAGTACCCTTTTAATGTTTCATTAATTGTGAGGAACAAAGTCACAAGACAGTGTCCACAAACCATAACCTTTCTGAAGAGAAAGGAGAGCCGAAGCGGAATCGAACCGAGGTCCCTCTGCTTACCAGCCTAACGCCTTACCGCTAGGCCAAACCGGCTCATGGGTTGCTTTTTAGAGGAAACAGTCGTTTACAAGCACTGGGGGTATGTCAGCATGCTACTGTCAAAAACAAACGGCATAAAATGAAGGCATACATATATTACAACAGCACTCGAAGTACAAACGGCGTAACAATAAAGGCCTAATATATATATTCTCATTTGAAGTACATCAACAACAGGCGGCCACCTAAGTGGCTTCGTGTGATTAGAGTCTTATGATGTACTCTCGACACTTGAAGTACCTCAGCACCCGGCGCACACTTAAGTAGCTTCAGGTGGTTGGAATCTTCCGCTCAAAGTTGTAAAACTGTGCTAGAAACCTCGGCGGCAACGTGGAATCTAGTCGTGTTCAAGTTTGGCATGAACTTGCTGCACCGGCCTCGCCAGACACCCCACCGCCACTAGGCACTAGGCACAGGAAGGGAGGCAATCCACGGCGTGAAGGGCCCGCGTTACATGGTAACGAGAAGTAGCAGAAAGAAGTCGGATTCAACGCCCGATAACGCGCTATACAAAGATACAGTCACTCATTCAGAATCACGTGTGATGTAAGAGCAGCGAGTCTGCTAACGGTCACTCATTCAGAATCACGTGTGATGTAAGAGCAGCGAGTCTGCTAACGGTCACTCATTCAGAATCACGTGTGATGTAAGACCAGTGAGTCTGGTCACGGTCACTCATTCAGAATCACGTGTGATGTAAGACCAGTGAGTCTGGTCACGGTCACTCATTCAGAATCACGTGTGATGTAAGACCAGTGAGTCTGCTCACAGTCACTCATTCAGAATCACGTGTGATGTAAGACCAGTGAGTCTGGTCACGGTCACTCATTCAGAATCACGTGTGTTGTAAGAGCAGCGAGTCTGCTCACAGTCACTCATTCAGAATCACGTGTGATGTAAGACCAGTGAGTCTGGTCACGGTCACTCATTCAGAATCACGTGTGTTGTAAGAGCAGCGAGTCGGCTCAAGATTAGTGTGTGTGTGTGTGTGTGTGTGTGTGTGTGTGTGTGTGTGTGTGTGTGTGTGTTGTGTGTGTGTGTGTGTGTGTGTGTGTGTGTGTGT
>JABMCL010003209.1:295000-297500 GCA_018857735.1 Alviniconcha marisindica
CCCTAAAAAGCACATCTTTTTCAAAAAAGCTTCTAATCTTTTCCCCTCGTACGAGAAGAACACCGATGCTAACGCCTTCGTCTCACTCTGTACCAGACATTGACCACGTCGGAGATTCGGTGTTCTTCTTCCTGTATCCTAAGCCACGCATCAAACCATCTTGGGTTCGCTAATATTCGTCTGAATTCAAGAGCAAGGCCACTGCCTCGCCCAGCTGCAAGCACAAGCCTTCTCACACTGACTGGATTTGAAACCTGAGGAAGAACAAACGATTGAATGTGTACTTGGGGAAGAGGTATCATGGCCACAACGTCTCTGAAAGAAAGAAAGAAAAAAGAAAAGAAAAAAACACACACAAAGAGTTCACCAACTGCAGTGTGTAGCGACTCGCTGGTGATTCAGTACATGATGTATGGTGATATTTAAGCTTTAACAAAAATCAAGTCTAACATGCTTCTATAAATAAATGATCATCATGATATTATCGTCATCACCATCGTCGTCTCAAAGTTGTTTTTTGTTCCTCTGACGACTGCCGACAGTATGTGCCCTGAACGTCGGCATATATTGTCGCCGGCGACAATATATGCTCGGCGACAATACATGATATGCCGCAAAATGGGTTCGAGCCCCGGCAGAAGCGGCGGGAGAATTTCATCTTCTCCAGGGTCGACTTTCTGTGCTGACTCTTATTTCGGTATCCGTTCCACACCCGTGTTACCGCAGTAGCACACGTGTGAAAACTCATGGTCATTCTGCTAAAAGTGAAGGAGACGGGTTACAGCTAAACATACATGCACCCTACGTCGCTTTAATCCGGTGCATGGCTGTTTTGTGTACACAGAAGATGCGCCGAAATGGCAGCAGTTTCACGTGGCACCAGCCATGCAACAACCAAATAGCGCGTTTTGAATATCCACTACGGTGGAGATATAATCAAAACACGCTACAAAGGCTACAGTCGCTGTGTTCTGAATCACATGCAACAAGTGCGCGGCGAGTCTGCTCCAGAGCAGAGCCGGAGAACAGCGCTATATAAAAGAGATCAATCAATTAACCCTATATACTAAATATGTATAAATATATTAAATTAATAACAAACTCGCAGCACGTGACAGCTGCCGCCATAAAAATTACACGCCCGTCTCCTCCAAACGACCGACGGTGTGATGTCCTCAGCTGTGTGCGTCCGGGAAGTGGTTCAACGCCACCACCCCGCCCCCAACCCCTGACCTCCCCTCCATGTAAAACAAACAGCTGTAGCCTCCGCACTTATGAAACGTTTTCAGTGTACAGTCAAGCAGAGGGATCGTTTATCTGCTCCATCCACGCTCTAGCGCCGATGGCTCAGCCGCTGTCGAAGCCTACGAAGCCGCGCACACGTTGAAAGTAATCAAGCACATTTCCCCTTGCCTGTCAATACTATGCCCGCACTGACACGTTGACAGTTGAAGGCTAGCCGAGACCGGCGTTTGATCTCTGATGATCAACATTGAGACACGTTCGGTAGAAAGATTCTGAAGATGCTCACCTGTCCTACCATTGCCCATATTAGGGTCAGAGCTAGAGATGTAGCTATGGCAAGCTCTGTTCATGTTGCGAAAATCCTCCATATTACTATATAATTAAAGGCGTCACAAATCCATGGATGGTGAAGACTGAAGAAATGACTGTATACTGTGGTAGAAAGTCTAGGTACTCCCCCGACTCTATGACTATAGTTCCCCTGTGTGACTGCCAAACACTTTGGTGTTACACTTGATTACCACTTGACCACGAAAACCCATATCTCCAATCTGGCACGCTCAGCTAATTTTGAACTCCCCCGCATAGCTTCCATCTGTCATCTTTTGTTCACAGATGCCACACAAACCCCTTGCCTCTGCCTCTGTTCTGTCACGCCTTGACTACTGCAACTCTCTCCTGTCTGGTTGTCTTCAGTGTCTCTTAAACAAACCCAAAAACGTTCGGGGGGAACAAAACAAACAAAAAAACTTGAAAAAAAGAAAAAAAGAAAAAAAGAAGAAAAAAAACGCTGCTCGCTTTATCCTGAGAGTTCCCAAAACTGATCATATTTGTCTTCTACTGAGTTCTCTCCACTGGTTGCCCACTGATTCATGATTACTGTACAAACTCTCTACTCTGCGCTACAACTGTTTCAACTCGACTGCTCCTGACTAAACTTAAAATTTACATAACAACCCGGCAGCTACACGAGTCTTCTGACACGAGTATTTCCATTCTTTGTTTTCCCCAGCACGCACGCACTCGCTTGATCAGAGGTCTTTTTCTTTTTCTGTTGAACCGTCTGTTTGGAACGCTCTCCCTTGCAAATATAGCTAGGTTATGAAACACACTGTCATCTTTCACATCATCTATACAATCTCACCTCTTTATATTATCCTGCTCTGTGTGTGTGTGTGTGCGTGTGTGTGTGTGTGTGTGTGTGTGTGTGTGTGTGTGTGTGTGTGTGTGTGTGTGTGTGTGTGTGTGTGTGTGT
>JABMCL010003209.1:310000-339989 GCA_018857735.1 Alviniconcha marisindica
TTAAAGTCTTCACTTACTACTTATTTGTCTTCCAATTAAAACCTTCACTTTGACTTTGACTTAAAGCAAAATCTTCGCTTACTACTCATTTTTCTTCAAATCAAAGCCTTAACTTTGACTTCAACTTAGACTAAAGTCTTCACTTACGATTCATTTTGTCTTCGAATCAAAACATTCACTTTGGCTTTACCTCAAACTAAAGTCTTCACTTACTACCCATTCGTGTTCAAATTAAGAACCCTATGTGGTTGACTAGGCTCAAAGCACCAGCTAACTAACTAAGACTAAGTAAACCTTCAAAATAAAACCTTCATTCTGACTAACCAAAACTAAAGTCTTCGATTACTACTCATTTGTTTTCAAATTAATCCTAAAGTTCACTCTGACTTTAACTTAAACTAAAGTCTTCACTTACTACTATTTGTCTTCCAATGAAAACATTCACTTTGATTTAAACTAAAGTCTTCACTTGCTACTCATTTTGTTCACATTATAACCTTCACTTTGATTTTAACGCAAACTTTAACTTTAATAATGTCTTCACATACTACTCATTTGTCTTCAGATTAAAACTTCAGGTTCACTCTGACTTTAGCTTCAAATAAAGTCTTCACTTACTACTCATTTGCCTTCATGAATTAAAACTTCAAGTTCACTCTGACTTAAACTAAAACCTTCACTTACTAGGCACTTTTCTTCAAATTATAACTTTGAAGTTCACTCTGACTTTAACTTAATCTAAAGTCTTCGCTTTCTACTCATTTGTCTTCACACTAAAACCTTCATTCTGACTTTAAACTAAAAAATAAAGTCTTCCCTGACTAAGTTTTGACGTAAAGCCTCATTCTCACATCAGCATTATTACAACCGTACCGCCGCCGGATCTTTCAGTCAATGTCGGTTAATTATAATGTGAGACTGAAACGGCGTGTCTCCACAGTCAGCTGCTAGCCTACACTGGTGGTAACGGCACTGATTCAATAGCCGCGTACACGTCCGGCATCACTCAAGTGACTTCACGTGTATGACACCGGCTGTGACCCTAACACGCATGGCCGGCTAGGCCATGATGATGATGCTGATGCTGTGGGGCTTAATGTCCTCGGATGTCGGGCTGACATAATTATTAGGGACAACCGCTAGCTGGTCGCTAATCGGAGCGATTGATATGGTAACGAGAGGACACCTACCTCCCCATCCTCCAGCTTCTCCAGGTCGGGAGCTTCCTTCGGCACCGAGCGGCCTTCCCTCTGCAGCAAGGCCTCCAACTCGACCTTGGTGGGCTCTTCTGCAGCCATGAAGGTGGAGACAGTGCGAGTTCGAATCAGCCGCGTCCGCCACCCGACACACGTTGCGCATCGACTAAGAGGAGCCAAGAGAGGAGCTCTAGCTGTCGTCAAGCCGCATTGCCTCTGACGCGGGCCGCTTCCCCTCCCCCCCTACCTCCCCCCCACCCCCCCACCCCCACCTCCACACTCCCCTAATTATCAGTCACCCACCACCACCGCCACCACCACGTCGTCGTCGCAGGCCACAGGCGCCCACAGCTTCACCGGTTGTCTCCGGCCATTGCAGCGGGAACTCCGCCACTGATCCAGTTTGTTGTTTGTTTGTTTGTTTGTTTGTTTGTTCCTTTGATAGCTGTTGTTTTTCAGTACTTCATGCACCCTTGAAATTCGGGTCGCCTTATCCGGGTCCCGCTAAAGCACACCGGCTGAGCAGCGCTGCCCATTCGGCCTATCGACGTGTGCTGTCAGTCATTTTGTGTGTCCAAGCAATAGTATTGGCTGTCAGGGTGGGGTTTTTAACGTGCGCACAGCTGTCGATGCATGCGACTGCACACGGGGGCTGCTGTACCGGCGGACACCCTAAGAGAGTTTGCATTGGAAGTGGACTGGGATAAAAATCCTTTGTCGCACTGGGGATTCAGTCAGAGCTCAGGAGCTGTGTGAAAGTCGAGGTGGCCGTCCTGGGCTCCCGTCCCTAATAAACTTACTGTTTTTGTGGACGTAAAGCAACACTTCAACAACAACATGAGGATTCGAACCAGCGTCAGTTAGTGTTGCGCCGCCTTGGTTTTCGGTCCGACGCTCTACCCACTGAGCAGCGCTACCCATTCCTATCACTGTGTGCAGTATTTTTGTCTAAAGTATATTTTTTTAACTCTCCCCACCGCGTCAGTCTGGCCGGCTGCAGGAGTCGCAGTGATTGAACCGAGTTCTAAACCGTGCATGCATGTACTGATGCCTCGGCTTTTCAGTAAACTGTACCATTAGAAGCCGCCAGACAACAACCCAGCAGCTGCATCGATTACTTGACACTAGACCAAAAACAAAAAGAGAGAGAGAGAGACAGAGACAGAGACAGAATACTTCAAAACTTCTTCATTTTCCGGCATTGTCCCTTGCGGGAAATTCGGGTCGCCTTTCCCGGGTGAGGGACAGCAGCCTCGAGAGCATCGCTACCCATTCCTATCGGTGTGTGCAATATTTTCCTGTGTCCAAACAATGGCCGCATAGCCCGTTCTTAATTGGGCGAATGTTTGTTCGCGAACCTAGTTGGAAGTATTCGGCGAAGCTAGCTGGTTCTTAATTGGGCGAGCTTTCCTTCGCGAACCTAGTTGGAAGTATTCGTCGAAGCTATATTCGGGGTCCAAAAAGCTTCGCTCAACGTGTTCTGGGAACATTCGCCCTATTCGACGATCATTGCCTCTGATTTGCTGAGAGCAGAGCTCTCCTGTGGATGAAGAAAAAAACAAAAATAAAAATGGATGACGGTGTCGCTAGGTTCTTCACTCGCTTCGGAGGGAATTTGTTTATTTGTTGACTTGTGGGAGGCTAGGCGCAGCCTTGTCTCGGAGACCCAGAATGAGATAGTAGTTAGCTGAATTACCCTGTGAGGGATGATTAAAGTATATTGACTTGACATGACTTGACTTTAGCCTACATTTTCGGTCATGCTGTCTGCTGCGCGTCTGCCGCAAGTTCGGGCCGAAGCTTGCATCTCATTACGAGCCAGTTGAGAACGAAGTAAAGTTCGAACTGTCCGAACCATGTTCGGCGAACTAAAAGTTCAATTAAGAAACGAATCATAGTTCGTCGAACTGTCCGAAGTATGTTCGGCGAACAAACATTCGCCCAGTTAAGAACGGGCTTATGGCCGCCAGTGTTTGGGATTGTTGACGTGCGCACAGATGTTGCTGCATGCGATTGCACACAGGGGCTGTACGGACACCGTAAGAGAGTCTGCGCTGGAAGTGACTGGCCCGGGGAGAGCAAAAAAATCCCTTGTTGCACCGCGGACTCGAACCATCATCAGTATTGCGCCTTGGTTTTTCAGCCGGACGCTCTCTACCAACTGAGCTATTCCCGCCACAGAGAGAGAGAGAGAGAGAGAGAGAGAGAGAGAGAGAGAGAGAGAGAGAGAGAGAGAGAGAGAGAGAGAGAACTCTCCTAGTATTGGGATGAAGAGACAGAGAGAAACCCAACCCAACCAGTATTGTGATCGGAGAGAGAGAATTCCAACCCTATCAGTATTGGGAACGGAGAGAGAAAAACCCGAACCCTATCAGTACTGGGATCGGGGAGAGAGAAAAACCCAACCCTATCAGTATTGGGATCGGAGAAATAGAAACCCAACCCTATCACTATCAGTATTGGGATCGGAGAAAGAGAGAGAAAAAATCTTAATCCTATCAATACTGGGATCGGAGAGAGAGAGAGAGAGAGGAGAGAGAGAGAGAGAGAGAGAGAGAGAGAGAGAGAGAGAGAGAGAGAGAGAGATCAGTATTGGGATCGGAGACAGAAAAACCCGAACCTATTAGTATTGGGATCGGAGAGAGAGAATCCCAACCCTACCAGTATTGGGATCGGAAAGAGAAAATCCCAACCCCGGCTATTAGCACTGAGCTCGGCCGAGAGAGAATACCCCAACCCTATTAGTATTGGGATCGGAGAGAGAGAAAACCCAACCCTATCAGTATTGGGATCGGAAAGACAAAAAAAATCCCTTCGCGGCCTATCAGTATTGTGATCGGAGAAATAGAAACCCAACCCTATTAGCATTGGGATCGGAGAGAGAAAAACCCCAATCCTATCAGTATTGGGATCGGATAAATAGAAACCCAACCCTGTTATTATTGGGATCGGAGAGAGAAAATCCCCAAACCTATCGGTACTGAGATCGGAAAGACTGAAAAAATCCCATCCCGGCCTATCAGTATTGTGATCGGAGAAATAGAAACCCAACCCTATTAGTATTGGGAGAGAAAAAACCCAATCCTATCAGTATTGCGATCGGAGAGAGAAAAAACCCAATCCTATCAGTATTGGGATCGGAGAAATAGAAACCCAACCCTGTTGTTACTGGGATCGGAGAGAGAAAAAACCCAACCGTATCAGTATTGGGATTGGAGAAATAAAAGCCAACCCTATTAGTACTGGGATGGGAGAGAGAAACCTAACCCTATCAGTTTTGGGATCGGCGAGAATGCAACAACTGAAAAATCGAGGCGGTATGAGCAGCCAAGGTTGACTGCACAGCCATGATTAACATGTATGCACGAGGCCGCGATGGAACTGAAGTTCAATTTGCCCCGTTACTGATGTGCAGACAACACCGGGCCTGCTGTACATAGACTAGTAACTAGTATAAATACGACTGATCTTCTAATGATTACAACGTCACTGGCTGTGAGTAGACGGTGTCACTGTCAGGCGACTCGGGACAAAGAGGCATTAACTTAGCAGTTGTCACTGACTAACCGGATAAGATGTTTGAACTTAGTCCCGGTTGAACTGACACTGCATACGCACGCGCACGCGCGCGCTCGCGCACAGACGCACACACACACACACACACACACACACACACACACACACGCGCGCGCCGACCGGCCGTGACTGACAATGCACAAACAATGACGCACACCCCCTCTCTCAGTGTCTCTCTGTCACACACACACACACACACACACACACACACACACACACACACACACACACACACACACACACACCCCGAGCACACACACGTGACACACCGGGCACACACACGTGACACACCGGGCACACACACGTGACACACCGGGCACACACACGTGACACACCGGGCACACACACGTGACACCGGGCACACACACGTGACACCGGGAACACACACACACACACACACACACACACACACACACACACACACACACCGGGCACACACACGTGACACGCCGGGCACACACACGTGACACACCGGGCACACACACACAAACGGCATACGCATGCGCCCGAAATAGACCTATATTGTCAGCAGCTGGCTAGTTGGATTACCCGATCTATGACGGAGATTATGTCGAAGCACACCGACATGGACTCATCACGTGAACCACATGCATGCCCACAACAGGACTGGATGAGACACACACGTGCACATTCGTCACCGCCAGCAAACGGATCGACTTCCAAAGTCCGCGCACTTCTCAACGATAATGACGTACGTGTTTGTTCAGAACACACGCAATGGATCTATATACTCGTATAATATATACTGACCCAAGACAGGGCACAGATGGTCACTGATCAATCTTAGTTGCACAACAGTTACTGACAAGCCAAACATGTTAGAATATAAATTAAATGGCACTTGTAAGCATTCTCGGAGCGCAGCTTGTCCAACATGTAGGGCCTAGAAGAGACCAAAACAAAAACCTAATCATTATTTTGAGGATTTTCTTTTCAAATTCATGTACCGTTGACTTTGAGAGAGAGAGAGAGAGAGAGAGAGAGAGAGAGAGAGAGAGAGAGAGAGAGAGAGAGAGAGAGAAGAAGAAGATATAGTAACATCAGTTTTCGAAAAGCAGGGGGGAAGTGCGGCGATCGGCTGTGCAAAACACCAGCAAGTTTTAACTGGCTTGAAACCTACCATAACGAGGCCTCCTATATATATTTTTCCTCAGGTGATGTGAGCACACACATCTCGTTGCCGTTATTTTCTACATCCACTTTCGCTGATCGTAACTCAGGAAACAAAAAAAATCTTCTCAATTCAAAATAACACTGATAAAGGAAACTCCCTGATTGGACATCTTTATGACCAAACATGTTTTAAGAAAGGGATAAAAGTCTTGAAAGCGCTGGGAATAATTAACGTTACTGAGGAATCGGCGAGCATTTACTGAACTTAAAAGTACTTCACTGGAACAGACCACGAGGCGGGGAAGACTAAGAGTGAGACATGGAGACAACAAGACACTCGTGGACTATGGCGTGGTTTGTATTGACCCAGAACTTTACCCTACTGTGGTCCAGAGGTTTCCATTAACTGCAACGCTGACGCTAATAACAGACTTGGTACTTCCGGCCATGACAACATTGTCTGATGGCTGGAGTTCAGTGTTTGATGTTTCAGATCTATGACTCAACTTTTATCAGCATTGCAAGGACAGTGTCACACAAACACTACAGGTCTGGCGTTGCTTGCCTGGGCTTGACCGCAGACGTGTCTGTGGGCTTGAAAAGGTCGCGCGATGGAGGTACAGCGGACGCAGAAATTAAGATCACCTCTGCTGAGAATCCACATTTCTCGAGGAAGGTCCTTTCATCATGACCTGGTCAGAATATAGCTTTGCATGCGTGCCTTACTGCCAGGAATATCGACTTTAAAAAAAGAAAGAAAAAAAAAGAAAAAAAGAAGAAGAGTAAAGTAAGTGTTGATTTTTAAAATTTGAGAATCGGATGAAAAAACAAGTGCGATTTGATAACCAGAGTTCCTCCCTGCCGATATAAAATAAGTTCTTCATGGCTGACCGGACACCAAGTATCAAGCAACTAAAAATATGGACATACTTGTACGTATACATATATATTGTAAGTCCATGACTAAAACAGCTGGCCCGTAATTCTTACAAAACAGACATCTGGGTTTCACGTAGGTCTATAACTACAGTGGGAAAAGCATAGCATGGGTGAAGCTAAATCTATGTTCTGAATCAAATGCAGCTTCAGGACGCAGATCCAATGAGTAAGCTTAATGATGTGTGTGTGTGTGTGTGTGTGTGGTTTAGTGTGTGTGGTTTAGTGTGTGTGAACAATGTAGAAGTAAACATGTATAACCGAGCAGTAAGTAAAAAAGAAAAGAAGAAGAAAGAAAAAAAGTCAGTTTCAGTGTTTGTAACACATCTCAGTCATTTGATCATTTTAGAGGATTCGGAAAAAAATAAAGCCGGATCAGCTAGAATGGCTGAATTCGAAACAAATTAAGACTCACTGACCAATGAGAAGGTAGTTCATTTGTTTTTGGCGCCCATATTTTTAGGTCATGTCAGCAACAGAGAGAGAGAGAGAGAGAGAGAGAGAGAGAGAGAGACACACACACACACAAACGGTGTTTGAACCAGCAACCTCTAAACCACGAGCCCAGTGCCTTCACCACCACCATCCTTAGCCTGTCGAACTGTCCCAAAGTCGAGAGCCACAGAACAACCGATTTCAAAGGATCGATCATAGCTAGCTGCTGGAGTCTGGATGTTAATTAAGTCAGGACTGCTGACCTTTGACTGTCAGCGCCACCTCCATTTAACTGCACCCAACCTATTTATAACACTACAATGATGTCAGAAGGGTTGACAGTGCAATAATGGCACGTGCACATGGGTACATCATGTACAACACATCACGTCAGACTGCAAGCTGTGACAAGTTAAATCACAGTTTTTTGTTTCCAATTTCTGTAATGCATAAGATATTACACACATACACACACACACACACACACACACACACACACACACACACAACATATACAGAGAGAGAGAGAGAGGGGGAGGAGAGGGAGGGAGGAGGAGAGGGAGGGAGAGAGGGAGGGAGAGGGAGGGGGGAAGGAGGGGAGAGAGAGAGAAGGAGGGGAGGGGAGGGAGAGAGAGGGAGAGGAAGGGAGAGGGAGGGGAGGGAGAGGAGAGAGGAGGGGGAGGAGAGAGGAGGAGAGAGAGAGAGAGAGAGAGACAGACAGACAGACAGACAGACAGACAGACAGACAGACAGACAGAGACAGAGACAGAGAGAGACCAGTCAACTGCAGTGATTTACAGATGGTGGAGGGGATGGAGATTATGCTGGCAGCAGCTGGTTTTAAACAAATGGGTCTTCAGAACGATTTACTTACTGTACAAACACTGCACAACTTCCATAATTATATGAATTTTGTTCACTTACATTGATTATTTTAGCCCCTTTGCAGATAACACAATATCATCTACTAAGTGAGCTCCTCTTCTTTATTTCTGAAGGCTTTAAAAGTTTAATAAGGCTTTTTTTTTTTTAATTATTTTTTTATAAATCACAGTTTGGAATATAACACAAAAATTCTAACCAACATGTGTATTTAACACAAAAAATCTGAAACAAGATTCTGGTGTGAAACATTGAAGCTGTTTGGGTAAGAGAAAAAACAACCCACATGTGCAATGTTTTTAATTATGTCTTCATACCATTCAAAATATCACATCTTCACTTCATGTCTGCTATTTAGATCTCATGTGAGAGGACATAGGAATAGGACCCCCCCCCCTCCCCCCCACATCATATATATATATATATATATATATATATATACATCATTCAGACAGTAACTCAAACACTCTGACAGCACACATGCACTGTCATTACTGTCAAATTACATGAACAAGTTTATGTGCAGCATGTAACATTTAATGTTCAAGTTAATATGGCACACACAAACACACACACACACACACACACACACACACACACACACACCACACACACACACACACCCCACACACACACACACACATGTGGTGATGTATGTGTGGAAAGACACTGACACCTAGTTCCCAAACACATAGACCATATAATTCTTGAAACTTAGTTTTGCTTCGAGATCCTCATTCTTGCATGTCAAAACTGAAATGTGTCAACCTTTTTCTCACTTTGAGTTGACCAAAGGCAGTGCAGTGAATAACAGGATATTTGCAGTATAAATACAGAAACCTCCCTAGACATCAGTGTTTCCCAAAGGCTCTGTGCTGGGCCCTGTACTGTTAAAAAATTCTTTCTCACAAGTAAACATACAAATTTACAACACTGTTTACATGGCTGATCAAAAAACAGTCTATTGTACTGGATTATCTAAGGACGAGAACTAACATTACTGGGCGTCAACCTTTCATAGAGATCATGCTCCAGATGACGCTAATAACATTAAAAAACATATTTTAATACTTACTGTGCAGAAGAACATCTATTTTCCTGTTGTAATGTACACATCAGAGATTTTTTAAGTGCTAGTGAAATACATTGCAATTTACATTCAGAAGCTAGAAGGGAGAGCAAAACTGGAGTACTAAGATTTAAAACTGTGGACAATCTAAAACTCTCTCTCTCTGTCTCTCTGTCTCTCTCTCTCTCTCTCTCTTATAGATATATATATATTATATAAAATATCACTTTTACAGTTTTAGTCAACTGAGTGGGGCTGGGGGTTTGATCCCTTTGAAAAGAATAAATATTCACCCCTATTACTTATTATTATTAACTATGGCTATAATTACAAATAATAATCAATATAAATATATATAATTTACAGCCATAATGCTACTAGTATTACTAGTATGAATATTATGGTAATATATTATTTGATTATTATGACTTGTATGTAAAATTTACAAATAAAGACCATGTTAAGAAGTTTATGAAATAGCAGTAAATTGTTTTAATTTTAAACTACCTTCATGTGATATTTGCACTTGTGTATTGCATGGTATGCTACTGTCTGTACAGTATGATTTCAAGGTGCTGTACTGTTAGTGTGCAATACCACAGACTACAGTGTTGTGTTCTGCAAGTTCAACAAACACTGAAACTGTCACTCATTCTTGGGCATTTTATTTTTAATGTAACATTATAATACTTCCCCAAAATACCAACTGGTTGTTGAGGACTCCCTGTAACTAGTGTAAGAGCATATATATCTAGTGCACTCAGTGTGTTGTTTCTTGGCTTCTGCCTCAAATATTCTTGCTTCCTGTCTTCTCAACCAGGAATAATCACCTTTCTTGAACCCCTTTCAACACATGGTGACTAAGACAGGACTCACTGTCAAGCAAACACCAACCCCTAAACCAAACAATTTATAACTGAACAGACCTTTTTAATCTCACCATATTTATCTTTAAAAAAAGAAGAAGTTTTAAGCAACAGCCATTGCCAATAGGACTGCCAAGCAAATTTATGTAAACCCCTAAAGGTAACAATAATTCAACAGACCGTTTTAATCATATTCCTGGAGCCAAAGTTATCAAAATTACTGGCTTTAAGTATTAACATAAAAGGGAGTGAATAAGTGCTTGAAATATGTAATGCAAGTACAACAACAAAGACCGGAGTCGCCTACGGTAACTCTCACCTGGCATGCATGTAAATACAAGGTACTATAAACTCCACCAGTTACATATTAACAAAAGCCAGCCATTTCAATTTGAATCTGTGAGTGTGACAGTTTTCTTGGTGGCAAACTTGCCCTTTTTTCATTTTATAATACACATGCATGTTTATTGTTTATGGCATCTCACTTTCATAAAGTGAGAACAAGTTCTTCAAATCACTGTTTGTTTGCCATCAGTCAGACTCAAAGACAACCTTTTCTGCACTTCAGTCAGTTTTATCTAGTTTTAGTTCACCTCAAAGTCCACACTGATTGTTTGAGAAAGAAATGATATCCACCAAGAGATCATTGGACTCCCAACACCTTGACGCCTTCATTGCCTTTCTTATTGTTTCTTTCTTTCTCTCTCTCTCTCTCTCTCTCTCTCTCTCTCTCTCTCTCTCTCTCTATATATATATATATATATATATAATATTCACTTTTCAAGTTTAGCAGTTTTTTTTCTCACAACCCCCTTACGTCAGTAATGGTCAGCAAGTTGACCCTGGTCCCTGGACATCTATCTAATCAATGAAGATGAATGACAAGGCCAGATCATAGCCTATAGTTATATCATATATATCATAACTATAATTTTGTTTTTTTAAATAATTTTTCAAGGTAATTTTGGGTTTGCTATAACTAAGTATTAGTGTAAACAGATTGAGAGAAAGGGGGCGTATGTATAAGAGTGTGCATGTGCATATGGTTTATGATTTGAGATATATGTTCTTCGTTGTGCAATCGAACGACAGCTTTAATTTCCCACTGGGATTAATAAAGTATATTGTTATTATTGTTATTGTTAGTTACCATCAGGAGTAACTTGGAAAACAGTTGATTTAAGTTCAACATACATAACCACACAGCACATAGCACACACCCCTGCCGCCCCACCCCCCCACCCCCACCCCTACCACCAGGTCAAGTAATTGTCAGTCAGTCAGTCAGTCAGGCTCTCTGTTGAAGACACACCTTATCCCTGACACAGTCCGTATTGTGTGAATAATACTTTTTGCTGTTAGTAATGTTTTATAATGTTTCCTTTATTTATTGCTGATCTGAAAAGTCATAAGGGTTTCAGTCTGCAAAGCCGAGTGGAACCCAAAAGACCCCCCCCCCCCCCCCACCACACACACACCCCGCCTTAGTACTGCAACCACCAAACCAAGTACTGCTAATAAACTTTGGATCAGACGATGTAGACGATTAGCCCTAGCAGTCAGACTATAATCACAAACCGAGGTCCCCATACGAAAAGGTCCCCACGCACGTTAAAGATCCTGTGGTCCATGTTCGGTGGATTATGGAAACACTAATAAAATACTGGAAGTACATGAATATAACGCAGCATGTATTAAATATATGACAATAAAAATAATAGCCACATCCATGACCTCTGGTCACTCGTTCCAGACTATCAGAATAAATATTATTATACAACCAAACTGTCAGTAAATCGACTCGTCTTCTGTTAACACAGCGTACTGCGAACAAAATGATTATAGTTTTCATTGATGAAAAATTGTAAATCAAAATACAAACAATGCATTACCTCTTCAAAGGAGCCGTACATTTCGCTGTTTGAGTGGTTTACCGTGAAGCACAATCCATTGTTTAGGAAATAAAAGCATGTGACTTTGGGGGAGGAGACTAAATGCGATCTTTTTGCAAGAAGAGTTCTATTTTCGATATTGTTACTCTAGAGGGAAATCCCCATATCGTGGGGGAAAGAATGACGAAACGATCACAACAAAAATTGTGTGGCATAAAAAGGAGACATTCGGCTTAATTACTCACCCCTTTCATGTCTTTTTGTCAGATGTTTTCCTCATTCCTTTGTGAGCCACGCTGCTTTTCCTTTTCCTTTTGTAAACCCGCGGATCTGGTCACATGTCAGTCATGTGAAACAATGGAGGCCAAATAAATGGGCGGTGACATTGAGAGCCTGTGGTCTTAACGATAATAATCGACCGTTGTTGGACGAAAGGTCGATAGGTATCAGTTGATATGGACACCCAATGGCAGACACGGCTATTGGTCCTCGCAGGAATAGCTTTATGCACTGTACCCGAATACACGGAGGCCGCTAGCGACGGTGGGCCTAGCCGGGTGGAAGTTGAACGAGGAAGAACCGTCAGAACAAGACAAAATGTCTTGGTTATCGTTGGTATGTGCGATGTTAAAGTAAATGCGCCAGCTAAAAACGCTTATTTTTCGACCATAATTATTATCTGACCGGTTTGCAGGCATTCAGTTTAAATTTGTAATAAACCGATTGCCCTGTCACCACTCCTTGGCACATTCCTGCGACAGTGCATTTTTTCTTTCATTTTTTCTTTTGTGTATTGTCTAAGTCAACATTATCAAGACTCTAACACCTCTTGTGCATGCTGCGTTATTTTTGGTGTTTCCATACTCCACCGAACTCTGACATGGGCTGCAGGATCTTTTAATGTGTGTTTGTGATCTTTTTGCATGCATACACTCACATGGGACCTCGGTTTATAGTCTCATCCGAAGGACTTTTGTACAGTCTACGCAGAATCTGACTCCAGAGATATTTCAGGGCTGGCACAAAGCCTAGCACATAACAGTCATACATCCATTTAGCATAGTTCAGGAGCTGTGTGAGAGTCGAAGTGGCCGTCCTGAGCTGTCTGTCCTAACGAGCCTTCTGGTTTCCCTGGACGTAAAGAATTATTGAACCATGCTTCGCATTGGTAAAACATGGTGCTTAATGTCCACAGAAACCATAAGGCTTATTAGGGACGGGCCCCGGCATTGGTCACAGCTTGTCCCTAATATGTCAACTGACATTTAGTGACCATGCTCGATTGTGCTTTACTTTGGCTTTTGAGAGCGAGTACTCTTGCTCTGTACGTGCCACTAACTCTCCAGAACATTAATTAGGTGGTAGATCTAGCCAAACCAAAATAGCTGTGCCTAATACACAGTAATAGTACATAGTGGTAGTGGTAGTAGTGAAGACCTCAAAATTTACTATTTACATAATTTGCACAATTTATTTGAAGACCCTCTTTGTAAGTTAAAAAAATAAATATATATATATATATATTATCAGCCAGTTTGTTAACATCTCTTAAAATCTGATATTCCTGTGAAGTAAGTGAAAGAAAAAAAGAACAAGAAAAAGAAAGATAAAAGAGTTGTATATCTGTTGATTTGGCACAGCTTTTTTCTAATCACACACACACACACACACACACACACACACACACACACCACACACACACACACACATGCATGTATGCATGCACGCAAGCATGCACACATGCAAAAACAACAACACAAAAAACACATACACACACACACACACACACACACACACACGAGATGAGGAAACTGGACTCTGGTTTTAGTTGGGGTAGAAGTATTATGAAAAGAAAAAGTACATCTGTGCTCTGGTGATGTTTATGTGCCTTTTATTTACAATGCTTGCCAGGTGAGAGTTACCGTAGGTGACTCAGGTCTTTTTTTTGGTTTTACTTGTGTTATGTATTTTGAGCGCTTATTATATTAGCTCCCTTGTGTGTTGATTTTGAAAAGAAAAAAGCTTTATACTTTGTTTTGAAAGATGAAAGAGTTGAGCAGTGCCTGAGACCAGGGGGGAGTGAGTTCCAAATGTGAGGTACAAAGCAACAACAACACACAAAAAAGCGCAAAAGCCATGTTATTGGATCTTGAGTGCAAGAATCAGAAGAGGAGTGAAGCATACATGAAGGAGTAAAGGCATGTAGCAGTTCAGAGAGGTAGGAAGGACCAGAACTATTTACAGCATTAAAGCACACACAGGATTATGTAGATTTTAGGTTGTGGAACTGGAAGACACACCCAGTTTTGAAAGCTTCAGTCATGTCCCCTCTTGCTTTCCTGATTTCGAGACTTGGTAAGTGGGTATCTTGGTGTCAACATAGTTTCTATAAGTAATACCCATGACCCCTGGACTTGATTATGCAATTCAGGTAATCAAATTCAACTTTAAACAATGGCTCTTTGTTAAACCTCAGAAGCTTGACCGTTGCAATAGTAAGAGCTATCCAAATGGCAAACAAATTTAGTTATGTTATGAAACAAATATGAAATTTTATTTGTTAAGGCTCTGTCGACACAATCACTTATTTATATTATATTTTTAGAACTTAGAGGTGGTTTTCTGAATCTGTTGATCAATACCTATTGCTTGTCCATTCATTATTTAGAAAACTCTCCAACTCCTATCTTTGTGTGGGATGACTTTCAGTGTCGAAATTTGTAGCAAAACATACCAAACTTTTAAAGGAAATACCGTCCTCAAAACATATTTTGCCCAACAGGTAGAAGAGATCACAATAAAAACTTGGTATCAAAGATTTTGTTCTAGAATGTATCATTGATTTTATTTTTGGTTTTTAGCCCCTTCGCTGCCCCAGCCTGTAACATTTCTGGGCTGAAAAGTGCACATGTACACACACACGCACACACACACACACACACACACATACACACACACACACACACCACACACGCACACACGCACACAACACACACACACACACATACACACACCTGCAAACTGGATATTTTCTGGTTCTGTAACAAACTGATGGAACTTTACTCTTGAAAGTCAGACAAGAAAGTTAATATAAAGTAAAGGGAACATCATTGAACTGTCTTAGATTTTATGTTTTTATTTCAGTCTCTTCTGCCTGTTGGATTAGACGAGTTTTAAGAAGGCAACAGTCTCAACCATAGCATCTTAAAAAAGGGTTCCACATGTCTGAATTGAACACCGCAGAGGTTTACACAGTATGTTGCATATAATGGCTACAACATGATGACTGTTTGTTCAGGGGACGATGCTGGTTTTGAGACTCAGGTGTACAACAACAGCGTGTGCCGCACTCCCCACCTCAACCGGCTGGCGCAGCGGAGTCTAATCTTTAGCAGGGCATTCACCTCAGTCAGCAGCTGCTCGCCCAGCAGGTACAGCACCAGCATCTGTGTCCTGTGAGTTAGTGGCGCAGATGTACACAGGAACACTTAGAGGTGATGAGATGGACTGCTTTCACAAGCATACACACTACAACCTGACAAATTTAGTTACATTATGAAACATATATATATATGAAATATATATTTGTTAAGGCTCTGTTTATGTGATCACTTATTTATAGTATATCACATTTTAGCACTTGAAGCATGTATAAATAGTTAGACACATAATGACATATATAATATATATACAGTGCATGTTCAAGATACTAACATGGTACATGTTCATGCATACACACACGTGCATGTATATATATATAATATATACACCCACATTCTTACACACATGCACATGCACATTTGTACACTCACACATGCAAACATGGACACACACACATGCATGCACGTGCACACACACACGCACGCACACACGCACGCATGCATGCACGCACGCACGCACACCACACACACACACACACACACACACACACACACACACACACACACACATACAGGACTTACTCACTACTGACACCCTCCCTTTTGTGGAAAATGTAAACCAGTACTCCTTCAGTGAAGCAAGATGCAGTATTTTTTGGTTTGTTTGTATGCTGTTTTTTAACCTCAGTTGCATGCAGGCCTTAACGTTTCCACTTCTTGCTCTCTCTCTTTCTCTCTCTCTCTCTTTCTCTCCTCTCTCTCTCTCTCTCTCTCTCTCTCTCTCTCTCTCTCGCTCTCTCTCATTTCCACTCTTTCTTTTCTGTGGTTCATCAGGCCTTCTTCATTGGTTAGCAAGATACAGTTAATTTTAGTAAATTATTCAGGTGTGAAGACCTGCAGACAGAAGATGAAGGTTGAAGATACGTGAATTTATGCAAGTACACTAATTTATTGCTCAAATGCTTGTGCTTTAATGGACACATAATCAAATGTGTTTTTGTTACTGGGTTATTGTTGTGTGTGTGTGCTTTGTTTGTTTGTTTGTTGTTTGTTTACATTTGTTTTTTTTATTGTTACCTGTGTAGTTTCTCTTCACCTTAATGAGTTATGAGCGCATGATTATCATAAAGATTATTATGATTTGTTGTTGTTGCTGGTACTGTTATCATCATATTTAGTGCTTATCAAAATCGTTAGTGGAGCTCAGTATTTGTGTGTGTGTGTGTGTGTGTGTGTGTGTGCATGCGTGCGTGCGTGTGTGTGTTTGTGTTTGTGTGTGTGTGTGTGTGTTTTCAGTGTACCACATAAGAGATTGTAATTTCTGATGGTGTACCAGTGTGGAAATTATAAAGTGCTTTCAACCCTTTCTTTCCCTCATTACTGTCATCATTACTTAAAACAACAATTAATGACCATAAGATGAGATATGGAGAAGTGATAGCCTAGAGTGAGAGCTCTCTCTCTCTCAAAAGCCAAGTTAAGCATTGTCAAATTATGTGTTCAAAGTAATTATCTTCCTGTTACTCGATTTTGCATTGTCAAATTATGTGCTCAAGCTCAAAGTAAATTCCTGTTACTCAATTTTGTCTTTCCTAAAATTTGCAAAATTTGTTTATGGGAGGGGGGGGGGGGGGTGCAATTTTGATCACATCAATGTTCAGTTTTAAGATCTGTCTTAAGAACAAAATGCTCTTTATGTTCTTTCATTCACATAAAACCATGTATAAATGCCACATATCAAACCCAACACACAAATGTGAGTGAAAAAGGGCAACTTTATTCATAAAATGACAGAAAATAAACGGCTTAACAATTGGTGGTCCCACTTTGTCTGCGTACAGTTTCATGCTCCTACCTTTGCACTTTACCTTGGCAGGACCACCCAGATTTATGTTAATATCTGCATGTATATATGTCCACACATATGTTATTTAATTAGGGGTGACATGTACATCAATGTTCATGTATCGTTTGCCGAAACACTCGGCAACAAGAACAGATATCTTTTAAGACAAATATTTGTGACCAAACTTTAAGCATGTAGCATTAGTAAGTAAGTAAGTAAACATGGTGCTTAACGTCCACAGAAACCATAAGGCTTATTAGGGACAGGCAACATGTAGCATTTTTTTGGTCATGAAAATAAATACCAACAACATCATCAAAATACCAGTATTTGACCCCTCACTTGATCTCATTTTGGTGATAAAAAAATTCAAAAAAATTCCCAAATCCTTGTGCCAATGTAAACTCTTCTCTGGTGTGGGAGCCGAGGGCCCTTGAAAATTAGGTGGAGGCCAGAGAGGTTGAAGGTTCCGGCATGTTACTACTAAATATGACTCTATGAGCCTGTATACTGAGAAGGCAGGTGTCAAATTATCGTTCTTTGTTCCCTTGCACCAAAAAATGGCACGTCGCCAACTGCCACACACACCCAGCACCGCTTTCCGTCACCTTCCTGTGTTTGGAGTTTGCTTCTGCCCTTGTGCTAGCTGTTTATACCCCCTATCCCTCTAGGCGAAATAAACTAGTCTAAATAAAATACTTTTTAATATATATATATAATATTAATAACTTACTGACCAACAGTTTTTGCTTCATTTTGTATACATACTGGAATGTTCTTCACACTCTGACTCTTTTGTACCTGGCAGTTTAACAGTTTCATATGTTTCCAAGTGTGAGTTGTTGCTGTTTTTTTGTTCTGAGGTACATCTCTAAATTATGTGATCACTTCAAATTGACAATTGTGGAAAATAGGCTCAGAGGTGTCAAGTGTAGGCGGCTGATAAGAAAAACTGGGCCCAGTTTCACAAATCCTTAGATTACACCCTTAAGACTTTGATCAATGCAGTCAAGTGTAAATGTCGTAAATATTCCCAATGTGAGAACTAAGGGGTTGGGACCAGAGCCAAAGGGGATCAAGGTCTCTGCTGTCGGACACCAAAGACAGAGAAATAATCAAGGACCACTGCTGAGAATCCATAGCTATCGAAGATTCTGTTCAATTAGCCTGGAGTAGGACAGATTATAGCTTTGAATGCTATGCATACTACTGGGCAACTTGGCCATTCTAATTTTCTGCCATCCTGATTCATTCATCTTCATTTTTCTAAATCCTCATCCAACAAAAAGTAACATGTGACATGAACACTGTATCAGACTTCTATACAATTTATTTTTAGTTTGACAAATTGTGTTTTACCCTGATAATGATCTGTTTGTTGTTGTCTAGGCATTAAACATCGAGAAGCAGTCAATCAGTCTATAGGCAAGCAAGGTGTTGGTGTGGATTCAAAATGTTTGTTACATCATGTAGAGTCTATTAAGAGTGACCACTCCAAAAATGTGCAAGTCAAAGTTCACTGGGTGAAGGTACATGCTGTTGTGTGTGTGTGTGTGTGTGTGTGTGTGTGTGTGTGTGTGTGTGTGTGTGTGTGTGTGTGTGTGTGTGTGTGCATACATGCATGTGTGGGAATGCATGTGTGTGAGTGTGTGTGTGTGTCTGTGCATGTGTGTGTGAGTGTGTGTGTGTGTGTGTGTGTGTGTGTGTGCATGTGCATGCATGCTGTGTGTGTGTGTGTGTGTGTGTGTGTGTGGTGGGGGGGGGGGGGTGCATACATGCATTTGTGAGAATGTGTGTGTTGTGTGTGTGTGTGTGTGTGTGTGTGTGTGTGTGTGTGTGTGTGTGCTCAAGCCAAAGCAGGTCAAAGCTGCTCTGCATCCTTTCATGCAGATGATGATGGAAAGCAGACCCTTTTCTGTCAGGTTTTGAGTTTGTGGTGTAACCTGCTGAGTCAGAGATGTGAGAAATGAGATGTGTTTTATTCACAGGCTTCATGTTGATGCTTGATGTGTGTGTGTGTGTGTGTGTGTGTGTGTGAGAGAGAGAGAGAGAGAGAGAGAGAGAGAGAGAGAGAGAGAGAGATAGAGAGAGAGAGAGAGAGAGACTATGTTGCGTGTGTGCACGCACTAATGACTTATCATATTACAGCATTAGTATTAAGCACAAACCTGCATATCTGATGCACTAAGCTGTGGCCTGGTGCACTATGCTTCTGACCTGTGTGTCACCCTAACACCTATCACTGGAATCTTTTTACCCAGACACACTCATTAATATGAATTCCAATACTGGTCATTGCATCAGTCACTAGTCATTGCATCAGTTGCAAGGACAGAAGAAGAAAAAGAAAAGAAAAGAAGAAGAAAGAAAGAAAATAGTTAAATAGTGCATGCATTGTTATTTCTCACTGGGTTGAAACTGTTCACACTGTACCAAGCGATTCACTGTAAGTTATATATATATATATATATATATATTGTGTGTGTGTGTGTGTGTGTGTGTGTGTGTGTGTGTGTGTGTGTGTGTGTGTGCATGGCAGTGTGATTTGCCTCAATTAAGTGTAGAGTGTGGTCAGTAATACTTGCAACCCTTTGAAGTTGCACTGTGACCCTCTTGGATTTGAACAACCAGTTAGCTTAATGCCAAGTGTGACCCCTAAACCTTACAGTGTGGTTCAACACTGCCCCAGGTGCTCGAAAGTTGCAGTGGTCGGTTGCAAGACGTGCACTGCAGTGGTCAGTTGCAAGATGCGCACTTTGATTTTCTTCTCCACAGGTCTGCCATCCTGTCTGGATTACCTCAGCACCAGAATGGAATGTACGGTCTCCACCAGGGTGTGCACCATTTTAACTCTTTTGACGGTGTCCGCAGTCTGCCCCTTATTCTAGCCAAGCACAACATCCGCACAGGTTAGCCCTTCTAGCTTTGGCAGCAGGCCAGTGCAGTGCAGGCATTACCAGGTCAGCCTGACACCTGTTGGAATAACATTTGTGTATGCTTGCTGTTTTTATTATTATTATGTAGAATAATCCACCCCTGCCATCAAAAGGAAGGGGGTGGGTTGCATTGCTGTCATTTGATTGTCTGTGTGTCATGTGTTCTTGTGTCTGGGTTTTGTGTAATAGTAGTGTACTCTTTGAGCACTTAGCCCATTACAAAGCAAAGAACCAAAGCACAGTCGAAACAAACTTCCGCATGTACACATACACACACACACAAATGCGCACGTGCACGCACGCACGCATGCACACAGACACACACACACACACACACACCACACACACACACACACACACACACACACACACACACACACACAGAGTCAGTATTTGCAAGTCACATGTTTTCCTTTAATTAATATATTATTAATATTATTATTAATAGAATAGCTTGAAGAGGTGAGATATCAAATATGATTGGAAAGATGAAAGTGTGTATGTGGACAAATAATTATCTTCTGAGCCGTTCATCCTTTTGTAATGAAACTGGTTACAGTGGTGCATCATTGTGAACCAAAATGTTATGCAAAAAGACTGGTTTGCTGCTTTTATGGTCAAGGTCACATTCAGTGAGGGCTGATTATATATATAAAAATAAATAAATATATATATATATATATATATATATATAGAGAGAGAGAGAGAGAGAGAGAGAGAGAGAGAGAGAGAGAGAGAGAGAGGGAGAACTCGAACTCGAACTCGAACTCGAAAACTTTATTTTACAAGTATTGTAGTTTAGGTTCAATCAAAAACCTGTCTAACAACTAGTCCTTGCTAAGCTACAGAGAGAGAGAGAGAGAGAGAGAGAGAGAGAGAGAGAGAGAGAGAGAGAGACACACACACACACACACACACACACACACACACACACACACACACACACACACACTCACACACGGGTATAACTGATATCATCATATATCTACTGAACTGCTGATCATTTTGCGACCAGTCTGGGTTGATGCAACATCATCATAAGCCAGAGGGCCTTGTAAAAGGACTGGATTGCTGTATTCAAGGTCATGGTCATGGCAAAGGTTCAAAACTACTACAGTGAATGTTTTTGTCAGTCCTGTGTTTTCTGTAATGTTAGGTATGTTGATGTACTGCTACTATTACAACCAGACCAAGTGCAAACAAATTGGGCATTATGTATGTATTATTATACATATATATATATATATAAAAAAAGAAAAAAGTTTTTGTTTTTGACTGACTTTGAGTATCAGTCTGACTTACCACCGTGAATGTATGACTATATATAGGCACACTAGAGATTGCATAGCAAAGTACAACCTCTTGTAATATTTATTAGGACAAAACACATCATGTGAATTTTTGGGGTAATCCCGTTTATCAAGCTACAAAACAACACTTAAACAACAGTTAAATGGTGAAAAATGATTAGAAATGTGATGGAGAGCTAAACCACTTATCTGATTTTGGCTGAGCTCAAGTAAAAACAGATAAGTGATTTCGCTGTCAGTTTAACTCTCCGTCTCATTTTTCATCATTTTTCACCATTTAACTGTTGTTTAAGTGTTGTTTTGTAGCTTGATAAACAGGATTGCCCCCAAAATTCACATGTTGTGTTTTGTCCTAATAAATAGCATTCTTTTGAATTTTTTATGTGTTTGAATCTTGTTTTAGAATGCCAACCATAATGGTCGACTGGGCATAAAACACGAAGTTACTTACTTAGAATGCCAGCAGTCATTCTTCTTTCAGCTTTTTGTTTTGTGTGCTTTGTTCTTCCTTCCATGTGTGATGATGTCCCACTGTGGGAAATTTTGGTTGCTTTCTTTCTAGAGTCCAACAACACCAGAGTTTCATGACCCAGCCTAACGTGGATATGAGCCCTAATAACAATAATAATAATTTAAAGTAGCTCACCTCTGAATGACTGCAAATCACCAGCAGGCACTGTTTAAATATGCGATTGCTGCCAGTCCTACATTAACTGACAGAAGTATATTTATCCTTCTGTAATCATATTAATAAGACTTTGGATTTTATTTAAAGTACAGGCGAATCGACATTTTCCTTAGAGGGTGGGAGCAAACTGGAGTACTCAGAAAACAAAAACGAAAAACCAACATCAACAACAACAAAACAAAACCAACCAAACAACAACAACAACAACAAAACCAACAACAAAATGCTGAAGGCTAGCTTAAAAATCAGTATCACATAATAATGTTAGAGGTCAAAATTGTGGTTCTAGCAGAAACCTTTCAAATGTTAAGTGGTTTGTCCTAGTAGTAAGATGCCCAACTGGGAAGCACTAACTCAGAGTGAAATAGGTTTAGTTCTACTGATCTGCTCACTTTTTCTTTTTTAAAAGGGACAGGGACACTGTGGTTTAGGGACACTGCCATGTGACTTCGCCCTCCATGATGAGTAAAACCACAAAAATGTCTGACATCATCCCCTGTCTTAATGCAGAATCATTCTGCAGGTGACAGCGTAGCATTACCTGTATAAACTCCCCCTCTCTCCTCTCTTGGAAATTTGGTCTACATCTGTGGCCACTAAAGAGAGAAATCTTCTTTATCAGGCGAGTTAAACCAACGCTGAATTTTCTAGTCATGTTTTTACATCCTCATGGCCAGCTTGTAATCCGTCTGTCTTTCAGGAATCATCGGCAAGAAGCATGTTGGTCCAGAGTACGTCTACCCATTTGATTTCTCCCAGACGGAGGAGAACCATCCCATTCTGCAGGTGGGGCGGAATATCACTTACATGCGACAGCTGGCTCGCCAGTTTCTGCAGAATGCCTCTGACGACAGGTTTGTGTCACATTTGGTCTGTTGAGACTGTTTGAATATGAGGGGCTGACAGCCTCATCAACATGTCTAGACTCCGTATTCTAAGCAGTTTGTATCAAATTTACACACACAGGATGTTGAAAATTTGCACAGAATTTCATTCTGCGACACATCAAAGTTGATGCTTTCTGTCAGCATGGAACTAGATAAGTATACAGGTAAAGAGTAGGTAGTAATAGTGAAATGCAAATTATGCACACCCTTGAGCCAATGGCTGCAAGATAATTATACACAAAGTTATTCTTGAGTGCCTCCTTTGTGTGGTGCATGCACACACACACACACACACGCACTCACACTATCTGGAAACAAACAACAGAAAGAAAGAAACAACCATGCCAGCGCCAAAAGTAAGTTTTTAGCCAGAGAAATGAATAGTTTTTAGTTTTGTATTGCATTACATACTATTTATAACTATTACAAAAAAAAGACACTTCTTAAAAATGTATTGATTTTCATCAAATTGTACTTCCCAGGTACAGTGCTGTGCCATATGCCTTGATTACATTGTATCATTGTGTGTTGTGTATTTCATTGTATTTTACTGCATAACGCATCAGAAGCATATATTTATATATATAGATGCATGTATTATATTTCAATCTCAGGCCATTCTTCCTCTACATTGGCTTCCACGATCCTCATCGCTGCGGCAGTGTGCACCCGCAGTACGGGGCTTTCTGCGAGAAGTTTGGGAATGGGGAGCCAGGAATGGGGGTGATTCCGGACTGGAAGCCAATCAAGTATGACCCTGCCGAGGTTGCTGTCCCCTACTTTGTGCAGGACACACCTGCTGCCCGGCAAGACCTGGCAGCACAGTACACCACCATTAGTCGTCTGGACCAAGGTTGGCTTGGCTTGAGTGGTTTGATGAGGGGTGGGGGGGCCGGGGGGGGGGGGGGGGGGCACAGGTGGGCTATGGGTATTGTGATTGGTGGTAGT
The DNA here is from genome assembly GCA_018857735.1 of Alviniconcha marisindica. Lineage (NCBI taxonomy): Eukaryota > Metazoa > Mollusca > Gastropoda > Provannidae > Alviniconcha > Alviniconcha marisindica. Next base: position 333,982 of record JABMCL010003209.1, read on the forward strand.
GTCTTAAACTCCCCAATGCCTCATGTTTTCAGAAGCCCAAACCACAGATCGCACCCATCATTTTACCACACTACAGGTAGTGGAGTGATTGCATTGGTAGTGTCTTGAACTCCTCAGTGCCTCATGTCTTCAGAGACATTAACTACAGATCACACCCATCATTTTACCACACTACAGGTATTGGTGTGATTAATATTGCCTTAAACTCCCCTCAGTGTCTTAAACTCCCCAATGCCTCATGTCTTTCACAGACCACGCCCGTCATTTTACCACACTACAGGTATTGGTGTGATTGAGAGTGTCTTAAAGTCCCCAATGCTTCATGTCTTTCAAAGGCACAAATTACAGACCACACCCGTCATTATACCACACTACAGGTATTGGTGTGATTGATAGTGCCTTAAAGTCCCTAGTGCCTCATGTGCCCCAGTGCACAAGCCACAAATAACACCCATCATTATACCACACTGCCAGTACTGATGTGATTGATAGTGCCTTAAACTCCCCAGTGCCTCGTCTCTGCAGAGGCACAAACCACAAATCACACCCATCATTTTACCACACTACAGGTATTGATGTGATTGATAGTGCCTTAAAGTCCCCAATGCCTCATCTCTGTAGAGGCACGAACCACAAATCACACCCATCATTTTACCACACTGCAGGTATTGATGTGATTGATAGTGCCTTAAAGTCCCTAGTGCCTCATGTAGAAGCCACAAATAACACCCATCATTATACCACACTGCCAGTACTGATGTGATTGATAGTGTCTTAAACTCCCCAGTGCCCCAAGTGTCGTCAGAGGTATGAACCACAATTCAAAGAACGCCCATCGTTTTGCTGCACTGCAGGTATCGGTGTGATTCTGGAAGAACTCCAGCTGTCTGGTCACGGTGACGACACCCTTGTGATCTACACTTCTGACAATGGCATTCCTTTCCCCAACGGACGCACCAACCTCTTTGATCCTGGCATGGCCGAGCCCCTGCTGCTGTCATCCCCCCAGCATCCCTCATCCTGGGGACAGGTGGGTTCTGACTCCAGGTGTTCCAGCACCCCAGCACCTCTAGACTGTAGACTGCTACCAGGGAGAAAAGAAAAGTGTGTGTGTGTGTGTGTGTGTGTTTGTGTGCGTGCGTGCGTGCGTGTGTGTGTGCATGCGTGTGTGTGTGTGTGTGTTGGGTGGGTGGGTGGTGGGTGGAGGGTGTTGGAATCATTTATCGCATGCTGTTTTGGGGTTGTTTTCAGAAATATGACCCCAGTATACCCCAGTATATGACATAGAACTCCAGAACTAAAGTTCCACCAGTGAAGCTGAAAGTGGCTAGATTGTAGCTCCAGACTGTTTCACAGCACATCCCACAAAAAGGAAGATAGTTTACCTTTTTTGCAGTAACCAGTATACTGGTTTGGGATTCAATATGTACTGCAGTGATGTTCTTGGTGTGTGTGTGTGTGTGTGTGTGTGTGTGTGTGGTGTGTGTGTGTGTGTGTGTGTGTGTGTGTGTGTTGAGTAATACTTCAGCAAGCATGGTCTCATCTTTATAGTGCTTGGAACTTGGGTCTGCCTCTTTCAAGACTCAGACTCAGTGGGACAGTGAATAGACTGAATTAATTACCTAAATTCTCTGTCTGAAATTTTCTCTCAGCACTAGCTATTCTCACTGCATGACAGTTCACCAAAATTATCCATTGGTATTGTTTGCACTTGTTGAGTTGGTCTTTGTTCACCAATGAGATTTTTGGTGAGCAGTATGAGATTTTGGGTGAACAGTCTTTGGTCACAAATGAGATTTTTGGTGAGCAGTATGAGATTTTTGGTGAGCAGTCTTTGGTCACAAATGAGATTTTTGGTGAGCAGTCTTTGGTCACAAATGAGATTTTTGGTGAGCCTGGTTAGCAGAGGCAAACAGTCTTGCACTGTACTACATGTCCTTTTAACTGCAAAACAACATGCAGAGATGAAGAAGAAGCATCAGCAGTTTCTTTGGTTAGTACATGGAATTGCTTTTCATTCCTTTTTTTCACTTTTAGCTACAGTATCAACACTCTTTTTTTTTACACCTGTTTCAGGTTTGGTGGTTGTCTACCTTCTTTTCCAGTAACAAGGTGTTTTTTGTGTCCTCTGTTTCAAACAGGAAACTTCAGCTCTTACCAGCCTTCTGGACATCGTGCCCACAGTTCTGGAGTGGTTTGGTCTAGACTACCCCTCCTACACGCTGGAGGGGGCACCGGTCAAGCTGACCGGTCAGTCACTTCTCTCCCTGCTGAGCAACCAGCGGCCGCACGTCTCTGCAGATCGGTCAGCAGTCTTTGCCAGCCACGACCTTCACGAGGTCACCATGTACTACCCCATGCGAGTGGTCAGGACTGCCCGCTTCAAACTCATCCACAACCTCAACTTCGGAATGCCCTTCCCCATCGACCAGGACTTTTACCTGTCCCCCAGCTTCCAGGACATCCTGAACCGCACTCGGCAGAAGAAGAAGCTGCCATGGTACAAGACTCTGAAGCAGTACTACTACCGTTCTCAGTGGGAGCTCTACGACCTGTCCTGGGACCCTGAAGAGCTGGTGAACTTGGCCGACGATGCCTCGTACTCACAGACTCTGGCGTTGCTGAAAGAGAAACTGGTGTCGTGGCAGAACGTGACCGCTGACCCCTGGATTTGCGCGCCGGAGGGGGTGCTGGAGTACCAGGGCAAGTACAAAGGGCATCCTAAGTGTCTTCCACTTGACAATGGTCTGAATGAAAGGGAGGACTTCAATCACTGGCTGCATCAGTAGATGGAGGATGAAATTGATAACAAATCTTGGAAGCACCAGTCTCTAGACAAGACCTGCTTCAGGGTGGTGGTGGAATACCAGGGCGGATACAAAGGACGTGGTCAGTGCCTGCCGCTTGACAGTGGTCTGAATGAAAGGGAGGACTTCAATCACTGGCTGCATCAGTAGATGGAGAATGAAATTGATAACGAATCTTGGAAGCACCAGTCTCTAGACAAGACCTGCTTTAGGGTGGTGGTGGAATACCAGGGCAGATACAAAGGACATGGTCAGTGCCCACCACTTGACAGTGATCTGAATGAAAGGGAGGACTTCAGTCACTGGCTGCATCAGCAGACACAAAATAAAATTGATATGTATCTTGTAAGTACCAGTCTCTAGACAAGACCTGCTTTAGGGTGGTGGTGGAATACCAGGGCCGATTCAAAGGACATGCTCAGTGTCTGACATTTGACAGTGGTCTGAAAGAAAGGGAGGACTTCAGTCACTGAATGCATCAGTAGTCACTGAATAAAATTGATAATGGATCTTGGAAGCATAAGGCTCAAAATAAGACCTAAATTCTTTAGGGTATGAACATATGAAGGCTTGAAACCTACTGCCAGTGTACCCCTGCTTTAATGTGCCGATGATCACTGTGCATAGTTGTGCATGTTTATCCTTCTGTGATTGTATGCAATGAGATTGTTTGAAAGTTCAGGTGAATTGACCTGGGCTGAAAAAAAAGGGGGAAGTAGACTCGAGTGCCTTAACAAAGTCCCTGACAACCATAGTCTGAAAATCAGCATCAGATATTGGAGGTGAAAATTTATCACCCCTGATGTGGATTGAACATTCACCTGCTGACATTGGTTGTAAGTTCACTAGTCAGAGTATGTTGACTCTAATCAGTGGAAGCAATAAACAAAGGAGTTAATTAGTGCTCGAAAGATGTCAAGCAAACACTACAACAAAGACAGGAGTCACCTGGCATACAAGTAAATACAAGGTACTTAAGTACATACAAGGTACCTAAGTTGATACAAGGTACATAAACTCCACCCAAGATATGTCTCTGGCGGAATTTATGGATCTTGTATTTACTCGCATGCCAAGTGACAGTCGCGCTAGGCAACGCAGGTCTTTGTGGTTGTGTTTGTGTGACATCTTTCAAATGCTAATTAACTCTGCTTGTTGATTCTGTACAGGCACTCTGGGCCTCGTTCTGTTTCAGATTGATTCTAACCAGCTGAGCTAACGGCCACCAGCTCCAACCGTTGAAGCTATAGTGGCCACTGCAGCATTTGGTGGAGGTCTTGAGAGTGTGTGTTGGCATGACTGGGTCAGTGTGCATACACCTTTCACCCTCATGACACATCTGTTGATCTGAATTTTTTTACCTGCTACTAACGATCATTTTAGCTTTCTGGATGTTTGCAAGGGTATTATTATGCCATTGATTTGTTTCTGGGTAATGCTTTATGTGCTCCATACTTTGGTATAATTAAGTTCTAGAGCACTTTGAGTTGATGAAAGTGCTCTCGATAGATTCCATGTATTATTATTGTCATTATTCAACAAATTTTGCTGATATGATTACTTTGATCTGTTGCACACTCTAGAATTTACATGCAGAACTGACTTCTGCTGGCATTTCTTGGTATAGGAGAAGCATCTGGTATGATTTTGCATATTCCCTGGACGTCAGTATTGCTAGCACTGCTTTCGCAACCTATCACTGTTTATGCACAAGACCAGTGCAGTGTTTTGCAGGAGTTGACAGCCACAGCACCTACTAGGAGCAGGTGCAAGCCAGCACCTGTACAGGCCTGAAAAGAGAGGTGCAAAGTACGTTTGTTTTCAATCAAATCTGAAGTCAGTGCAGCTTTACCTGACTCAGTGGATGGACTGTTCAGGTTAAGGGAATCATGTGCTATAAAAGTGGACATCATCACCATCATCATCATCATCATCGTCGTTTAACCAGTTACTTTCTCAGAACTTGCACCCAAAAGCCAGTTTTCTGGGGAAATGTCAGGGGAGATCAGTACAGCTTTACTTGACTCTTTTGACCACTTACTGCTGCAGAACTTGCCCCAAAACGCCAGTTTTGGGGAAAAGTCAGGGGAGATCAGTACAGCTTTACTCGATTCCTTTGACCACTTACTGCTGCAGAACTTGCCCCAATATGCCAGTTTTGGGGAAAAGTCAGGGGAGATCAGGACAGCTTTACTCACTTCTTTTGACCACTTACTGCTGCAAAATTTGCCCCAAAACGCCAGTTTTGGGGAAAAGTCAGGGGAGATCAGTACAGCTTTACTCACTTCTTTTGACCACTTACTGCTGCAAAACTTGCCCCAAAACGCCAGTTTTGGGGAAAAGTCAGGGGAGATCAGTACAGCTTTACTTGACTCTTTTGACCACTTACTGCTGCAGAACTTGCCCCAAAACGCCAGTTTTGGGGAAAAGTCAGGGGAGATCAGTGTAGCTTTACTTGACTCTTTTAACAGATTACTTCGTCTGAACTTGTCCAAAAAACAAACAAACAAAAAAGACCACACAAAAAAAAAGAAGAAGCCTGTTTTGGAGAATAGTCAGGGGAAATAACTCTACTGGGTGAGGGAAGTGAAAGTCACATTACAGACAACCCAGCTGTGATGGCTGCTGCAGCTTTACCTGGGTAAGACGACCTAGATTTCCTTCAAGAAACTGATGAAGTGGTGACAGAAGAAAAGAAGACAACAACCTTTAAAAACACTCACAACAAAACAGCTTGATGATAACAGTGTCTCCATCAGTTAGGCTTTGTCCAGAATGTCATCTCCATGTGCAGGATGTGCCTGCACCCCACAGGGACAAAGTGAAGGTCAACACACCATCATTTGCCTGGAGGAGAGACTTGACAAGGCATAGAAAGACAGCTCAGCAATCATCCTACAGTAGATGAGAAAGGGTCTTTTGTCAGCCACACCAACATTGGAATGGTTTCAAAGGCAGCACTGGGGGAACTTGGGAGAAACAGGATGGAGTGTGTATGGACTTTCCGGAGTGCGTAAGTAACATCTTGTGTTGAACTTGTACCCCCCCCCCCCCCAACCGAAACCCCTTTCCCAAATCTCAACCATGAGTGCTTCAACAGCTGACAGTGACAGGACAGCAACTTTGTAGTGAGATTACTCATGCAATTTGAGATTCTGGTTCTTTCCATGACATGCATGCTTTGTGTTTCACATGCCAAGG
>JABMCL010003563.1:0-5000 GCA_018857735.1 Alviniconcha marisindica
TCCCTGGTACTATTTAGTAGTGAAAACCTCGCATTTCACGGCGAAAAGATTGGGGCGCAAAAGATCACGGGCAAGTGCTGGCTTAAACGGACGGACCAGAGGAGACTGATCGGGTTCGAACCCGCCTCGGTTTTTTTCGTTTAGCCCCGAAACAACGCCAATGAGGCAGGGGGGGACGGGGTGGGGGTGGGGGGTGGTGGGGTGGGGGGGGGGGGGGGGGGGGGTAAAGAGGGGATGAAAAAATTTGACAACCCCCCGCAACTGCAGCACAAACCCCACCCACTGGTTTGACATCCTTCCTTAAAGGGAGGAGGACGGTGCCAAATGCTCGGGTGTGCATCCGGGATGGGGGGCGGAAAAGGAAAGCGTTTAAAGGCTGCTTTTTCCCTACGTTCATAGAATGTGCATAACTGCACTCACACAGTTGCCGGCAAAGGTAAACCAACCACACACACACACACACACACACACACACACACACACACACACCACACACACCACCCCAAACAAAAAACTCAACAACCACCACCACCCCCACACACATAAAAACCCCCCGGCACGCACGCACACACAAAAAATTAAACCGCACACGCACACCCCCACGCACGCCCCCAAACACACACAAAAACAAACCCGCACCTTTGCACACACACACACCTTTAAAATCATCACCAAACATACCACACACACACAACACCAACCCCGCCCCAAAAACCCCCACCACCACGCCCCCCCCCCCCCCCCAAAATTTCCCAAAAACACACACACGCCCCTCCCCCCCACCCCCCCCCCCCTCCCCCCCCCCCCCCATCCAACACCCCGAAAAAAAGGGGGAAAAAACAGAGGCAAAATATATACCCAAGGCTTTGGAAAAAGGTCGCACACCAAAACCGTCACAGGCCTTGATCAGAAAAAAGTACGCATTCAGTGCTGACGGCCCATACAAGAGTCCCGATGGGAAAACCCGGGTTTAGTTCTCGGGGCCCGCCCCCGGGAAATAGACCATTCTGAACGTGTATTACTGTACCCAAGCCGGGCTTTCCCCGCCTAGGGTTAATTTCCAACACCCATGTGCCAATTAAGTCCCAGAACGACACCAGTTGCTCTTGGGGTTTTGGGTTGTAAAGGGCGCGTCAACCGCTCGGTAGTCATCAGAACGGGTTTAAAAATTTAAAAATAATAATAATAATAATACTAGGTTATTTTGGGGCCCCCTCTCGTGTAAGACAGGGCACTTACCCGACATAAAGGATACCTTTTTTTCCCCACACACCACGCACGCACCACACCACCACGCAGCACCCCCCCACACACACACACACAACCACCCAAACCCCCATCCAATGGCCTACTTTCTCTCTCTCTCTCTCTCTCCTTTTCTCTCTCCCCTCTCTCTCTCTCCTCCCCACCACACACACACACACACACACACACACACACACACACACACACACACACACACACACACACACACACACCCTCATAACACATAAACTTCCCTCATCTCTCTTCTCTTTTCTCTCTCTCTCTCTCTCTCTCTCTCTCTCACACACACACACACACACACACACACACACACACACACACACACACACATACCACACCACACACACACACACACACACACACACACACACACACACACACACACACACACATTACAAATAAATGTATTACTGGTGATGAGCTAGTAGAATGAGAAAAAAGAAAACGACAGATCAGAAGGCAGAAGAGAAGAGGTGGGTTTTCAGTTCTGACTTAAAAGAAGAGAGTGAAGACGAATGTTAAACAGAGAGAGAGAGAGAGAGAGAGAGAGAGAGAGAGAGAGAGAGAGAGAGAGAGAGAGAGAGAGAGAGAGAGAGAGAAGAGAAGAGAGAGAGAGAGAGAGTTCCAGATCACAGGTCCGAATCACAGGTCCGAATCACACATTCAAAACTTTCGGTCTTTACTCAAGTTCAAAACACACGTCAAATTACGGGTCGGAAGCTACGCTAGACGATAATTATGACTTTAATGCTTGCAACAACGTAAAAGATATTTTGTCTACTACTGATGTCATAAAAGTGATGTTATAAATTCTGTTGTTAAACTGATTGTACATTGACCTGTGGTTAAGTTAGTATTTTATATATATCTATATAAATATTTTTGGTCTAATATCACCTGGCTGTGAACAGGCAACGACTGATTCGATTGATTGCTACGCTAGACCACAGTTCCGGACACATCTCGACGCAGAGCTGACAGCTGTGTGAACAATTAAGAAGACTTGGGCTCTCATTATCAACGAGCCTCGCCCTCCCCCCCCCCCCCCCCCCCCCCCCTCCTCCCCCCCTCCACCTTCTCCATGTCCCTAAGAACAAATTCCCCCTTCCCCACCATCCCTGATAAACCGTACGCTTTCTATGGACGTAAAACATCATCAAACCGAGCCGGAGACAACTTGACGCATAGGTCAGAGCTGTGTGAACACTTAAGCACTTAAGCAGACCTGGGGTCTCATTGTCAACGAGTCCCCCCCCTCCCCCTCTTCCCCTTCCCCACCTCCCTTCTCCATGTCCCTAATAACAAAAAAATACCCCCTCCCCCTTCTCCCCGTCCCTGATAAACCGTACGCTTTCCGTGGACGTAAAGCATCAATTAACCGAACCGGACACAACTCGACGCATAGGTCAGAGCTAGCTGTGTGAACACTTAAGCACTTCAGCAGACCTGGGCTCTCATTCTCAACGAGTCCCCCCCACCCCCTTCCCCACCCCTTCTCCATGTCCTAATAAAAAAAATACCCCCTCCCCCTTCCCCCCGTCCCTGATGGGACGCTTTCCGTGGACGTAAAGCATCGACTAACAGAACCGGACACCGCGTGACGCAGAGCTCAGAGCTAGCTGTGTGAACAGTTAAGCACTTCAGCAGACCTGGGCTCTCATTCTCAACGAGTCCCCCACCCTACACACCACACTCCCACAAAAAAATCCTCACCACTCACACACACCATGACTCACAACATCGACACAACCACACCCTACAACTCAACTACGACTAACACTCACAGACTGGGCTCTCATTCTCCGTCGCTCCTGCAACGCACACACACCACCACAACCACCACTCACACCACACACTCACACACACACACACCACCCAAACCCACACACACACTCACTACTCAACACTACACTCCCTCTCAAACACACACACACACACCACACACCACACACACACACACCACACACCACACTTCACACACACGTCAAACACACACACGACAACCACACACGCATACACCACACGCCAACCAAACTCACGCAACGCACCACAGCACCCCCGACACACACGCACGCACCACACAACACACACACACACACACACACTCACACACACACACACCCCTCTCCATGTCCATAATAAAAATAAATAAATAAATCCCCCTCCCCCATCTCCTCATCCCTGATAGACCATACGCTTCCATGGACGTAACTTGAGCATCATCAAACCGAACCGGACACAACACAGCCAAGAGCAGACGCAACCACGTAAAAAAAAAAAAAAAAGGGGGAAAATAAAGGTCGATAACCAACACATGCCAAAAGATTTACATTCCACACCTAATTACTACAATGGTTAAGAATTATGAACCTTTGAATGTACCCCTGACCGACATTTTCCTCACAGAAGCGGGACGGGCGAGAGGGGTGGGGGGGAGGGGGGGGCGGGGAGCCGGTCTGATAAAATCTCCTACAAACATCCCGAAATCCAGTTCAGAGTTCAGGAGCTGTGTGAAAGTCGAGGTGGCCGTCCTGGGCTCCCCCGTCCTAACGAGCCTTACGGTTTCTGTGGACGTAAAGCAACATTGAACCGTGCTTCGGTACTGGTCACAGTTTGTCCCTAATATGTCAACCGACATCCGAGGACATGAAGCTCTACATCGTCATCATCACTCGAAAATCCAGGGACGATGCGCAGAAACTGTCAGAAGGAGGAGTCTAAGTTTAATGCCTGCTGCTTCGTTACGTACAACCTTCAGTTCTTTGCGTGATTTATGAGCCAGTTTACGATACTGTTGATTTATGAGTCACTTTAAAAGACTGTCGAAAACCGGTTGTCAGCGCCCTCGTAATTTTCCTACGTACTTCCCTCAAACTGCGAACATAATAATTAGTCAGTACGCTCAAATGTTCTACATTTTCCAATCTCGCAAACTCAAGTATGAGGGTGTGACAGGCAACACACACACACACACACACACACACACACACACACACACACACACACACACACACACACACACACACACACACACACACACACACACACACACACAACAGAGAGAGACAGACAGACAGACAGACAGTCAGTCAGAAAGACAGAGAGAGAGAGAGAGAGAGAGAGAGAGAGAGAGAGAGATAACAAGTGAACCTCCCAGCATGAAAAACAGAGGTCAGCACGCTGTACAGCGTTCAAATAGAAGCTAAACCCACGTTGAGACAGCTCAAACGGAAAACGACAGTAACAATGACTACAAGTAGTAACACTGCGTATTTAATTTCTCTGATGAGACAACAATGTAATCTTGAATCTTGAAGTAATTCACACACACACACACACACACACACACCGGCACCCGCACACACGAGCATACTGACTATACAAAGCTTAATTTACATACAACTGACTTAAAAACGAGCAGCAAACAGAGACATGAGACGGATGAAGACTGCAACACGGAATGAAAAACATGGCAGGTCTGTAATTTGGGGAAAAGAAATTTATGTCACGAGTTAAGTCTGTTTCTGGTTCTCCAACATCGTCGGCATAAACTCTTCCACGGAATTTAGCTGCTCGCGGGCGCCATGGCAACTGAATGCAGAATGGAGTTTTTGTGGTGATGAGTTTGTCACGTGTTAACTATCCAGCATCAAAGAGTTGCGCCCCCTCTCTACACGCTAGCCTGTTTACTGGCCTCCAAGTTCATCTGGCACGGCGGCAGAAAAAAAGAAAAA
>JABMCL010003563.1:12500-20000 GCA_018857735.1 Alviniconcha marisindica
CGACCTGCTGTGTTGGCTGCTGACCTGCTAAGCGTTATGGTAACCACACAGCGATCCCCGGAAGTCGTAGTGCGGCTGCCTGTGTGGCAGGCCGATAATACTGCACTTTAAAAATAACTGAAGTATTTATACAGAGCGAAATTCGCCCTTGATATAACCGTACTGGTTGACTGGGCGTAAAACATCAAGTTACTTACTTACTTCCAGCGCAAAATCTTGTCCGGAGAGACTAGTCTCTCTTGAGGCCAGCGCACACCACACACACCAACACAACCCACACACACACACACACCCACACATCATACTCCACCCCCACCCCACCCCCCACACACACACACACACCACACACACACACACACTCACACACACACCTCACTCACTCACCCCCCCCCACACACACACCACACACACACACCCACACTCACACACACACACACCACACACACACACACACAACACCACACACACCACACACACACTCACTCACTCACTCACCAACCCCCCCCCCCACACACACACACGCACACAGAGGCACCCCGCACCACACACGCGTATATAGACTATACGCTTGTGTGTAGGCCTATATGACAGCACGTATAAGGTATGGGGAAATGGTTGCACACGCAGCCTTCTCACCCAACGTTGGGCGAACCTCAGGGTTACAGCTGATGAACGCTAACAAAGCAACACACACCGGATCTAGGACAAACCCTCGAGCAGTCAGGCTATAAACCAAGCTAGCAAGCAAAGGAACAAGCAATCAACACAGGGGTACCAAACCTGCAGACAAAGACTACGCGACAGGATGTGATTGTATTTGATTTCGTTTGGCACGGTTTCCTCCCCAACAGTAACGCGGCGGGTCTTGGTCGGTCTAATTCTGAATGCCACGAAAGTGCCTGTGACCACGACTGATTCGAGTGCTTGTGACCATAACTGCTTCGAGTGCCTGTGACCACGACTGCGTCGAGTGCCTGTGACCATGACTGCTTCGAATGCGCATTACCATGACTGCTTCGAGTGCCTGTGACCACGACTGCTTCGAGTGCCTGTGACCATGACTGCTTCGAGTGCCTGTGACCACGACTGTTTCGAGTGCCCGTGACCATGACTGCTTTGAGTGCCTGTGACCATGACTGCCTCAAGTACCTGTGACCATGACTGGTTCGAGCACCTGTGACCACGACTGCCTCAAGTGCCTTTGACCACGACTGCCTCGAGTGCCTGTGACCATGATTGCCTCGAGTGCCTGATGAGGATTGCCCCAAGTGCCTGTGACCATGACTGCCTCGAGTGCCTGTGACCAATACTGCCTCGAGTGTCTGTGATGAGGACTGCCTCAAGTGCCTGTGACCATGAATGTTCGCCCTGATATAACCGTATTCGTTGACTGGGCGTAAAACACAAAGTTACTTACTTATCACGACTGCTTCGAGTGCCTGTGACCATGATTGCCTCGAGTGCCTGACCATGACTGCCTCGAGTGCCTGTGACCATGACTGCCTCGAGTGCCTGTTACTTGGATTTTCGAGTCCCTGTGACCATGGCTGTTTCGAGTGCCTGTTAGTGTTACTAGGATTGCCTAGAGTGCCTGCTACTAGGACTGCTTCGAGTGCCTGTGGCCATATCTGCGTCGAGTGCCTGTGACGAGGATTGCCTCAAGCGCCTGTGGCCAGCCGTGGCCAGCTGGCCAGCTAGTGTACTGAACAAGAGTTCACGGACAGCTTGTTTGAAAGGCGCCACGCATCATTCTGGACCGGCACGTTCCCACGCTTCGCTCTGGTCCAAACCGAAACAGTAAGTAAGCAAGTGTGGTGCTTAACGTCCACAGAAACCCACCATACGGCTTATTAGGGACGGGAAGAAGTGGGGCGGGGGGGGGGGGGGCGGGAGGTGTGGGGGGGAATTATATACCTATCGCTACACTGTCGCCACCAGAATGACTCGTGCATTAAGATGGGCAGCGATGAGAGCCATTTTACTGTTTCATTAAAGCTGGTTCAAGGGGAGGGAGATTATTAAAAAAAAAAATTAATTTTTTTTTAAAAGCCAGACAGACTGGGAACCACTCAGTGCGAGTTGGTCCCAACCTGCCTGGTCAAGTGGGTGCCCCACTGGAACACACTGCACACCACCAAAACCCCGCAAACTGGTCAAGCAATTTCCAGTCTGCAGTCTGCAGCGGACCTGTTTCATAATTGAGAGGGACAAAGTCACAAGACGGCGTCCTCAGACCACAACTTTTGAAGAGAAAGGAGAGCCGATGAAGCGGATTCGAACCGAGGTCCTTCTGCTTGCCAGTTTAACGTCTTACCGCTAGGCCAAACCGGCTCACAACTGAAATAGCAAGGGTTCGGTGACGGTTATTGGTCCAACGGGTTATACAGGACCGGCGTGTCATTGGTCCAACGTGTCATACAGGACCGGCGTGTCATTGGTCCAACGTGTCATACAGGACCGGCGTGTCATTGGTCCAACGTGTCATACAGGACCGGGGTGTCATTGGTCCAACGTGTCATACAGGACCGGCGTGTCATTGGTCCAACGTGTCATACAGGACCGGCGTGTCATTGGTCCAACGTGTTATACAGGACCGGAGTGTCATTGGTCCAACGTGACATACAGGACCGGCGTGTCATTGGTCCAACGGGTCATACAGACCCGGCGTGTCATTGGTCCAACGCGTTATACAGGACCGGCGTGTCATTGGTCCAACGTGTTATACAGGCCCGGCGTGTCATTGGTCCAACGTGTCATACAGGACCGAAGTGTCATTGGTCCAACGTGTCATACAGGACCGAAGTGTCATTGGTCCAACGGGTCATACAGGCCCCGGGGTGTCATTGGTCCAACGTGTTATACAGGACCGGCGTGTCATTGGTCCAACGTGTCATACAGGACCGGAGTGTCATTGGTCCAACGGGTCATACAGGCCCCGGGGTGTCATTGGTCCAACGTGTTATACAGGACCGGCGTGTCATTGGTCCAACGGGTCATACAGGGCCCCGGGGTGTCATTGGTCCAACGTGTTATACAGGACCCGGCGTGTCATTGGTCCAACGGGTTATACAGGGCCGGGTGTCATTGGTCCAACGGGTTATACAGGACCGGCGTGTCATTGGTCCAACGGGTATACAGGACCCCGGGGTGTCATTGGTCCAACGTGTTATACAGGACCGGCGTGTCATTGGTCCAACGGGTCATACAGGGCCCCGGTGTCATTTGTCCAACGGGTCATACAGACGCGGAGTGTCATTGGTCCAACGGGTTATACAGGACCGGAGTGTCATTGGTCCAACGGGTCATACAGACCCGGAGTGTCATTGGTCCAACGTGTCATACAGGACCGGAGTGTCAATGGTCCAACGGGTAATACAGGCCCGGCGCGTTATTGGTCCAAGGTGTCATACAGGACCGGCGTGTCATTGGACCAAGGTGTCAATGGTCCTCACGAAACCAGAACTCTCTACCTTCATATCAACTCCGCCTTTGTGATATTAACCTCAACCTCAACCAAACCTCAGTTTTATCGTAACCTAGCTTCGATCAAACCCCAACCTCTGATCTCCAGTCAAAACCTAACCCAGAACCTAACTTCGACCAGATACTGATCTCCAGTCAAAACCTGACCCAGAACCTAACTTCGACCAGATTCTGATCTCCAGTCAAAACCTGACCCAGAACCTAACTTCGACCAGATTTTGATCTCCAGTCAAAACCTGACCCAGAACCTAACTTCGACCAGATTCTGATCTCCAGTCAAAACCTGACCCAGAACCTTTAAATTCGACCAGATTCTGATCTCCAGTCAAAACCTGACCCAGAACCTAACTTCGACCAGATTCTGATCTCCAGTCAAAACCTGACCCAGAACCTAACTTCGACCAGATTCTGATCTCCAGTCAAAACCTGACCCAGAACCTAACTTCGACCAGATTCTGATCTCCAGTCAAAACCTGACCCAGAACCTAACTTCGACAATCTGATCTCCAGTCAAAACCTGACCCAGAACCTAACTTCGACCAGATTCTGATCTCCAGTCAAAACCTGACCCAGAACCTAACTTCGACCAGATTCTGATCTCCAGTCAAAACCTGACCCAGAACTTAACTTCGACCAGATTCTGATCTCCAGTCAAAACCTGACCCAGAACCTAACTTCGACCAGATTCTGATCTCCAGTCAAAACCTGACCCAGAACCTAACTTCGACCAGATTCTGATCTCCAGTCAAAACCTGACCCAGAACCTAACTTCGACCAGATTCTGATCTCCAGTCAAAACCTGACCCAGAACCTAACTTCGACCAGATTCTGATCTCCAGTCAAAACCTGACCCAGAACTAACTTCGACCAGATTCTGATCTCCAGTCAAAACCTGACCCAGAACCTAACTTCGACCAGATTCTGATCTCCAGTCAAAACCTGACCCAGAACCTAACTTCGACCAGATTCTGATCTCCAGTCAAAACCTGACCCAGAACCTAACTTCGACCAGATTCTGATCTCCAGTCAAAACCTGACCCAGAACCTAACTTCGACCAGATTCTGATCTCCAGTCAAAACCTGACCCAGAACCTAACTTCGACCAGATTCTGATCTCCAGTCAAAACCTGACCCAGAACTAACTTCGACCAGATTCTGATCTCCAGTCAAAACCTGACCCAGAACCTAACTTCGACCAGATTCTGATCTCCAGTCAAAACCTGACCCAGAACCTAACTTCGACCAGATTCTGATCTCCAGTCAAAACCTGACCCAGAACCTAACTTCGACCAGATTCTGATCTCCAGTCAAAACCTGACCCAGAACCTAACTTCGACCAGATTCTGATCTCCAGTCAAAACCTGACCCAGAACCTAACTTCGACCAGATTCTGATCTCCAGTCAAAACCTGACCCAGAACCTAACTTCGACCAGATTCTGATCTCCAGTCAAAACCTGACCCAGAACCTAACTTCGACCAGATTCTGATCTCCAGTCAAAACCTGACCCAGAACCTAACTTCGACCAGATTCTGATCTCCAGTCAAAACCTGACCCAGAACCTAACTTCGACCAGATTCTGATCTCCAGTCAAAACCTGACCCAGAACCTTTAAATTCGACCAGATTCTGATCTCCAGTCAAAACCTGACCCAGAACCTAACTTCGACCAGATTCTGATCTCCAGTCAAAACCTGACCCAGAACCTAACTTCGACCAGATTCTGATCTCCAGTCAAAACCTGACCCAGAACCTAACTTCGACCAGATTCTGATCTCCAGTCAAAACCTGACCCAGAACCTAACTTCGACCAGATTCTGATCTCCAGTCAAAACCTGACCCAGAACCTTTAAATTCGACCAGATTCTGATCTCCAGTCAAAACCTGACCCAGAACCTAACTTCGACCAGATTCTGATCTCCAGTCAAAACCTGACCCAGAACCTTTAAATTCGACCAGATTCTGATCTCCAGTCAAAACCTGACCCAGAACCTAACTTCGACCAGATTCTGATCTCCAGTCAAAACCTGACCCAGAACCTAACTTCGACCAGATTCTGATCTCCAGTCAAAACCTGACCCAGAACCTAACTTCGACCAGATTCTGATCTCCAGTCAAAACCTGACCCAGAACCTAACTTCGACCAGATTCTGATCTCCAGTCAAAACCTGACCCAGAACCTAACTTCGACCAGATTCTGATCTCCAGTCAAAACCTGACCCAGAACCTAACTTCGACCAGATTCTGATCTCCAGTCAAAACCTGACCCAGAACCTAACTTCGACCAGATTCTGATCTCCAGTCAAAACCTGACCCAGAACCTAACTTCGACCAGATTCTGATCTCCAGTCAAAACCTGACCCAGAACCTAACTTCGACCAGATTCTGATCTCCAGTCAAAACCTGACCCAGAACCTAACTTCGAAACCCGATTCTGATCTCCAGTCAAAACCTGACCCAGAACCTAACTTCGACCAGATTCTGATCTCCAGTCAAAACCTGACCCAGAACCTAACTTCGACCAGATTCTGATCTCCAGTCAAAACCTGACCCAGAACCTAACTTCGACCAGATTCTGATCTCCAGTCAAAACCTGACCCAGAACCTAACTTCGACCAGATTCTGATCTCCAGTCAAAACCTGACCCAGAACCTAACTTCGACCAGATTCTGATCTCCAGTCAAAACCTGACCCAGAACCTAACTTCGACCAGATTCTGATCTCCAGTCAAAACCTGACCCAGAACCTAACTTCGACCAGATTCTGATCTCCAGTCAAAACCTGACCCAGAACCTAACTTCGACCAATTCTGATCTCCAGTCAAAACCTGACCCAGAACCTAACTTCGACCAGATTCTGATCTCCAGTCAAAACCTGACCAGAACCTAACTTCGACCAGATTCTGATCTCCAGTCAAAACCTGACCCAGAACCTAACTTCGACCGAATTCTGATCTCCAGTCAAAACCTGACCCAGAACCTAACTTCGACCGAACTGATCTCCAGTCAAAACCGACCCAGAACTTAACTTCGACCAGATTCTGTCTCCAGTCAAAACCTGACCCAGAACCTAACTTCGACCAGATTCTGATCTCCAGTCAAAACCTGACCCAGAACCTAACTTCGAACCAGATTCTGATCTCCAGTCAAAACCTGACCCAGAACCTAACTTCGACCAGATTCTGATCTCCAGTCAAAACCTGACCCAGAACCTAACTTCGACCAGATTCTGATCTCCAGTCAAAACCTGACCCAGAACCTAACTTCGACCAGATTCTGATCTCCAGTCAAAACCTGACCCAGAACCTAACTTCGACCGAACTGATCTCCAGTCAAAACCTGACCCAGAACCTAACTTCGACCGAACTCTGATATCCAGTCAGAACCTAATCCCAAACCTATATAACTATGACCAAAGGCGAACCCTAGGGGGTTCGAACACACAACAACGGCCGGGTCTGTCAGCTTACTGGGCCTGGTGAAGCCGTAACCGCTGGGCCACACCGGTTCAGAAAACCGGAAGCGATTCCGTGAAGGCATCATGCCGCTGTGCACATAGTTACTCTGGCCGGGGGCGGGGATAGCTCAGTGGTTAGAGCGCCGGACTCGTGATTGAAAGGTCGCGGGTTCGAATCCCTGCAGGAGCGGCGGGAGAATTTTCTTCTCCAGGGTCGACTTTCTGTGTTGACTCTTATTTCGGGATCCGTTCCTCCACCGCAGTAGTACGTAAAAGATTCTGGTCATTCTGCCAAAAGTGCAGCTGGCAGGTTACAGCTAAACACGCATACACCTTACGTATGTATGTGGCTTTGCATGAAGTGACATGGGGCATGGCTGTATGGTGTACACAGAACTTGCGCCGAGACGGCTGCAGTTAAGTTTCATGTGGCACCAGCTGTAAGTACACCACTTCGGTGGATATTCAAAAACCGCGCTATAAAAAGCTAGTCACTCATGTAGAACCACATGCGAGCGCAGTGAGTCTGCTCAAGAGAGCGGAGAATAGCGCTATATAAGCGA
>JABMCL010003563.1:25000-117500 GCA_018857735.1 Alviniconcha marisindica
TTTTTATATATATATATATATATAATATATATATATATATATATATATATATATATATATATATATATATATATATATCATTCTGCTGTTCTTGCATCTCTTCTTTTCATTGACCAGCTTCTCAGTTTGGTCGTATTATTTTAAGGATACGATACTTTGATTCACTCACGTGGGCGTCGGTCCATCTTATCATCGATGACACCTTTCTGAGTTCTTTCACGGTATGATAATCATAAGGAGCTGTTTCGTGCCCTCGGCCTCCCACCCACGCACCCCTCAGTAAAGTTAGTTAGTAAACATGGTGCTTAACGTCCACAGAAACCATAAGGCTTATTAGGGACGGGGAGAAGGGGGGGGGGGTTGGTAGGTGGGGGGAGAGGGAGATTATATACCTATCGCTACACTGTCACCACCAGAATGATTCCTGCATTAAGATGGGCAGCGATGAGAGCCATTTTAATGTTTCAGTAGGAAATGACGGACAAAGTCACAAGACAGTGTCCACAAACCACCAACCTTTTTGAAGAGCAAGGAGAGCCGAAGCGGTATCGAACCGAGGTCCTTCCGCTTACCAGCCTACCAGCTTACCAGCCTAAGGCCTTACCGCTTGGCCAAACCGGCTCACACGCACCCCTTACCCTTAACCTTACCCTTTATATTACCCTAACCACCCCCGCCTGTGCAGTCCAGCTGCAAGGCGCGCTACGCCTACCAACCATGATACTACCAGTCTGTCTCCCGACACTTGTGAATAATATCCAAACAAACCGTCACTTCCGGTCGGCGGCGTGCACAGCAAGACGGCGCTGCACGCGCACCACGTTCGAAGGAGACGCCCTGAAATAAGTGCTTGCTAGCCCTGTGGAAGTTTTCCCACCCGCTGCTGGCCTTACCGGAGGTTTTCCCCTTTACTTCGGAAAAAAGAATCTTTGGTCTTCACACGGTACGAAGAGGCTGAGATGAATGAATGAATGAATGAATGAACGCATGGCTGTATTTCCACAATATCAGTATTTCTGGTTTCCAGTTCCACACAAAATAATATAATGCGCGTCCGCGGAAGATCTCCGTGCACACGAATGCTCACACAAGCTAACATTACAACAGCAACAACAAAACACATCATTTTGAACACCAATGCACCCCCACGGATGAAACTGCCGCAAGATGAAGACACTGACACAGAGTAAGTACACATACAAAGATGGACAGAAGATGAGGAAAGGGAGGAGGAAGACGGAAAAACTTCAGAAGAATATTGCTGCAAGTCGTTGGGGCAACCCCCCCCCCCCCCCCCCCCCCCACACACACACACACCAAACACAGCACATACTAAGCACATACACACACACACACACACACACACACACACACACACACACACACACAGGCACATATGCACACACACACACACACACACACACACACACACACACACACACACACACACACACACACACACACCACACACACACACGCACACACACACACACAACACGCCAAACACACACACACACACACACACACACACACACACACACACACAACACACACACCACACACACACAACCACCACCACCACCACCACCACTCACACACACACACACCACACACACACACCAAACACAAACACACACACACACACACACGCACGCACGCACGCACACACACAACACGCCAAACACACACACACACGCACGCACACACACACAACACGCCAAACACACACACACACACACACACACACACACACACACACACACACACACACCACACACACACACACACACCACACCACACACACACACAACACAACACACACACACAAAACAGCACACGAACAGCTTTTTTTTCTTTCTACCTTCAGAACTGTCGACGACGGATACAGGCTATAAGGCCCCTCTCCCACAACCGGGTAAACAGAAGCAGTCTCCTCGACCCTCGCTGGTGTTGTTTCAGGCACTGCACGCAGTCGGTAAGCACTTCCAGACAGAAGCCCGCAAAACCACGACCACGAATCACCCTGTATCTCACGTTAAAACAGGAATCCACAAAACTCGCACACTCTACCCACACACACACACACACACACTCAACACACGCTAACCCTCCGAGGTAAAATCAGCCGCGGAAACGCAAGTAATTTCCACACAACACGTTTCTCCTTGGTTCTAAAACCCGCGTCTAGTCTCCACCCAAGGCGATAGCTATAGCGACTTGACTGCATGCGCAGGAATCTAGGTCACAGACTCGCAGAACTTCTAAACTAAGTCGCGTTGTTTGGAAACTTTGGTGCCAGCGGAGAGAGTCAGAGGCAGCAGCAGGCAGCGAGGTTTGGGGAGAGCGCGCCAGCAACTGGCTCACAGACTCAAAGACCGCCCAGTAGAGAGAGACAGAGAGAGAGAGAGAGAGAGAGAGGGAGGGTGGGAGGAACCGCAGGCCCAATACCACTCACTGGCGCTTGGTGCCAAATTCAAGACTCGCAGCTGCAAAAGATTTGTCGCGCTAAGTTCCGCGTTTGCAGCTGCTAAATGAATTATGTGTTCGAGCAGCGGTTTCGTTTGCAGCGACAAAATTTTCAATGAATGAATGAATGAAAATGTATATCTGGCGCATTAAAAAACAAAAACAAAAAAACATGCGTGTTCACAGCACATTTTTTTTTCTCTCGCAAATTCTCTCTCTGTAAATTTTGAGCAGAGGTCGCTGCAAAATTTGAGGTTTGCAGCTACAAGATTTTGTCACTGTAAACTGTACGTTTGCAGCTTGCTAAGGTGTGTTCACGAAGCGGGCCTTGCTACATTTCGAGGCTTTCAGTCGCTACATTTTTATATTATTTTTTTGGGGCTGAAAATTGCACGTTTGCAGATGGCAAAATGTCTTTGCGCAGCTGCAGACATTCACATACTTTATTGCATTGACAGCTTTACTTTTCCAAGCTGCACATGTCGCGACTAAACCTCAGCGCTTCTCTTTTGCAACTGCTAATTTGGTAGTTTTGTCGCCTCAAAAGTTGATTTTGCCACCGCTGTAAAACTGCCTCCTCGTTTTGCGGCTACAAATGTCAAGCTTTGCAAACAGCACGTTTACCGCCGACCCATCTTCAACACATACACAGACATACTCTCCCACATAGGCACAATCCCCACCCCACCCTATCTGATGTATATATAAAATAAAGTAAATTTAAAACACACACATGCCCGCACGCACGCACGCACACACACACGCACGCACACACACACACACACACACACACACACACACACACACACACACACACACACACACACACACACACACTACGGTTACGAAGGTTAAGCGGTTTGAGAAGATATCTTCCGGCGGACAGAGTCCGGACAGGATGGACACAGCGACTCAGTATACCTCCCCTATAACTTCGGACGCTGAAGTTTTAGGGGAGGTAAGCTACAGACTCGGGTTGGGTTATCTTTTGTCGGTCCCTGCCACAATTCGAGAGCTGCCGCAGCTGCATAATGATTCTTCTCTTTCTTGGTGCTTTACGTCCACGGAGGCGAGATGGCCTGTTAGGGACGGGGACAGAGTGGGAAGGGGACGACAGAGTGAAGGCTCGACCGCGGAAACCGCCCGAAAAACGAGAGACCGTGGACCGCCGCCAGAACAATGGAAGTGTTAGGGCGGTGTCCCTCGCCATTGCCCAGCGACTTGGCACTGCGCAATTGCTGTTTCAACTGCTGTGCTTGGCCAGAGTCACAAAGACAGGTCCGTTGCACTGCTGTTGACGAACAACTTGGACAAATCAAGCAAAGGAAGTCCAGCTTTCTTAGCCCAGCTCCACCTCCCTACTCATGATCTCTTCTGGGCTAAGTTGAGGGTCCAGCTCCACCTCCCTCCTCTAAGATCTCTTGATCTTTTGATCTCGCCTGGAAGATGATGATGATGAAGTGATGCTTAATGTCCTCAGATGTCAGTTGACATATTAGGGACAAGCTGTGACCAATGCCGAAGCACGGTTCAATAATTCTTTACGTCCACGGAAACCAGAAGGCTCGTTAGGACGGACAGCTCAGGACGGCCACCTCGACTCTCACACAGCTCCTGAACTATGACTCTCGCCTGCTTAACGTCCGCAGAAACCGCCTAGAACCCTGACATAATGTTTATATAGTCGCAACTTTTTTTATACCCTTCTGTAAACGGCTGACGTCTTAGGGGAGGTAAACTACAAGACTCGGTTTGAGTTATCCTTTGTCGGTCTCTGCCACAATTCAAGAGCTGCAGCTGCGTAATTGTTATATAGTCGCAATTTTTTATGCCCTCCGGTAAACGTCTGAAGTTTCAGGGGAGGTGAATTCGAGACTTGGGTTGGGTTATCTTTTTCGTCGGTCTCTGCCACAATTCAAGAGCTGCAGCTGCGTAATTTTTAGTAAGTAAACATGGTGCTTAACGTCCACGGAAACCATAAGGCTTATTAGGGACGGGGCGTAATTTTTGGTAGGTAGGTAGTGTTGCTTAATGTCCTCAGATGTCAGTTGACATATTAGGGACAAGCTGAGACCAATGCCGAAGCATGGTTCAATATAGCTTCACGTCCACGAAAACCAGAAGGCTCGTTAGGACGGACAGCCCAGGACGGCCACCTCGACTCTCACACAGCTCCTGAACTATGTGCGTAATTTTCATATAGTCGCAACTTTTTATACCCTCCGGTAAACGTCTGAACTTTTAGGGGAGGTAAATTGTAGACTTGAGTTGGGTTATGCTCTGTCGGTATCTGCAACAATTGAAGAGCTGCAGCTGCACATATATAGATGATGATGAAGTGTTGCTTTACGTTCACAGAAACTGTAGGGAGCCGGGAGCCCACGGCGTCCACCTGGACTTTCACACAGCTCCTGAGCTTTATAACACATATATAATGTATTCGCAACTTTTTATACCCTCTGGGGGAGGGGGGGGGGGGGGTATTATAAACTAGGACCGTGATTAGGATGTCAGTAGCCACTGTAACCGTTCCACTGGCCGCAAAACAAAACAAACAAAAATCACTTCTGCGCTGATAGAGTTTATAACCATCGCTTGGACGGCGTAAATGGCTCTGTAACCGCTCTATTAAACCAGCCACAGGCGTTTACAGGAGGGTATAAAAAGTTGCGACTATATAAAAATGATGCAGCTGCAGCTCTTGAATTGTGGCAGAGACCGACAAAAAAAAAAGAGAAGATAACCCAGCCCGAGCCTGCAGACGGCCGTGTGGGGATTGGAGGCGGAACACACGAACCCAACGCAGCCTATTCCCTCCCTTCTTCCTCCCTCCGCCCCCTTCCCCGCCCCCCCCCCTCCCCACCAATCTCCCCGCCCCCACCCTTCGCCATGCCTCACTCCTTACCTCCACTACGGCGCGAGACGTTCGGGCAGACTTCCAGAGTCTGAGGGAGGCGGCTGGCAGAATCATATTCCTGACTCAACCTTCGAAACTAACTGGGGTTTGGCTCTGCCTCTGCTGTGGTACAGACTCAGCATGTTTTTTTATTTTTTTGCTTAGTTTTTGTTTTTGTTTTGCTGGATTCCGAACACTGACCTAGCGGCTGCTGCTGCTGCTGCTGTTGTGTTGCTTAACGTCCTCGGATGTCGGTTGACATATTAGGGACAAGCTCAGTGAGACCAATGCGTGAGCATGGTTCACTATAGCTTTACGTCCACGGAAACCATACGGCTCGGCTCGTCAGGACGGCCACCTCGACTTCCAGACAGCTCCTGAACTCTGGGTGCACTGTGCTAGAAAAAGATTCCGAGTTATACAGCGTACATGGTGCAAGGGAGTGGGAGTGGGGTGGGAAGGGGAGGGGGGGGGGGGGGGGGGGGGGCGAGGAAGGAAGAGAACTCGTCTGTTCACTGACGCCGTCTGGTTTACGACTTCTTCCATAAAGCGTAAACGCTCTGCAGTTTCTTTCCGAGGTTCATTTTATTAAAACGGCTATAAAAAAAAAAATATATATATATATACCCCCCCCACCCCCACCCCGCTCCCCAAACGCTTTTCACGAGTTCAGTGAACTTTGCCAGGATCACTGTAACACCATCAGCGGACAGTATGACAAAACGATTAGAGAGAGAGAGAGAGAGAGAGAGAGAGAGAGAGAGAGAGAGAGAGATACCATGAAGTTAGAGAGAGAGAGGAGAGAGAGAGAGAGAGAGAGAGAGAGAGAGAGAGAGAGAGAGAGAGGAGAGAACTGTTAATTAGCAAGCAAGAGAGAGAGAGGAGAGAACTTTAAGCGCAGAGAGAGAGAGAGATGACACGAGAAGAGGAGAGAGAGAGAGAGAGAGAGAGAGAGAGAGAGAGAGAGAGAGAGAGAGAGAGAGAACTTTAATTACGCAAGCGAGAGAGAGAGAGAGTTTCCCAAGTTAAACGTGACAAACAGAAGGGTTAAGGGCCGCCGGAACCGGGTCTGCGAGGACACTCAGTGATAGGATATTTTCACTTAATACGACACTGTCTGGATGATTCTAACCGCGATATTTGTGGTCTAAAATGGCGTATAAAATGTCCCAGGAATCTCCGACCCCCTCCTAGGATATCGTCAACAAGAACACGGGTCACCTATACTACGGCCAAACTCTCACCTGACATGCGAGTCGTTAAAGGTAAGACCGGGACGAGTTGGCCTACAAACTCCACCAAAGGTACATCCCATGCTCCAATACCTTCGGTTCGTGTGACGTCTGTCGACAGCTAATTAAGTCCCTTGTTTGTTGATTTTACATGACTTCTACTTAAAAGAAAGAAGTTAGTCGCCTACAGAGAATAAGAACAACTCTTTTTTCAACCGCACGTCGATCGAGTTCGGCCAGAACTTCTTCTCATGTTGAGTTGGTTGAGTGTTGCTTTACATCCACAGAAACCGTAGGCTTATTAGGGACGGGAGCCCAGGACGTCCACCTCGACTTTCACACAGTTCCTGAGCTTTGATCATTTCATTGTTGAAGTGTTGCTTTACGTCCACAGAAACCGTAGGCTTATTAGGGACGGGAGCCCAGGACGTCCACCTCGACTTTCACACAGCTCCTGAACTCTGCTGATTCTCAAGTTGTTATTCATCGCTTTTATATAGCGCTATTCTCCGCTCTCGAGCAGACTCGCTGCGCTCGCGTGCGATTCTACCGACAAGAGTGACTAGCTTTTTATAGCGCGTTTTTGAATCATTATCCACCGAAGTGGTGTACTTACAGCGCTGACATGGCTGGTGCCACGTGGAACTGTTGCCGTCAGTCAGTCTCGGCGCGTTCTGTGTACCCCACACTACGACAACCACGCACCATGTCACTTCATAAAGCTCGACACGCCGACAGCAGTAGTTCAGCACGTTGTGTGCGGTGACTTAAGTCAACGAGCCTACTGGTTTCCGTGGACGTAAAGAATTATTGCACCGTGCTTCGGCATTGGTCACAGCTTGTCCCTGGTATGTCAACTGACGTCTGAGGACGTTAGGCATCACTTCATCATCATCATCATCATCTGCAGCGTCCCCATAGTTCAGGAGCTGTGTGAGAGTCGAGGTGGCCTGGGCTGTCCGTCCTAACGAGCCTTCTGGTTTCCGTGGACGTAAAGCTATATTGAACCACGCTTCGGCATTGGTCTCAGCTTGTCCCTAATATGTCAACTGACATCTGAGGACATTAAGCAACACTACCTACCTACCGTGACTTAAGTGTCAGCGTTGCAACAAGCTCCTCAGCAATAGTTCAGGCAAGTAAGTAGACACGGTGCTTAACGTCCACAGAAACCATAGGGCTTATTAGGGACGGGGAGAAAGGCGGAAGGGGGTATGGACGTGGGGGGGGGGAGGGGGGAGGGAGTTGACATATACCTATCGCTACACTGTCATCACTGACCAGAATGACTTCTGCATTCAAGGTGGGCAGCGATGGGAGAGCCATTTTTAATGTTTCATTGATTGTGATGGACAAAGTCACAAGACAGCGTCCACAGACCACAACTTTTGAAGAGAAGGGAGAGCCGAAGCGGATTCGAACCGAGGTCCCTCCGCTTGAAGCTGAAGTGTTGCTTTACTACCGTCCACAGAAACCGTACGGTTTATCAGGGACCGAAGCCAAGCGGAACGGCCACCTCGGCTATCACACAGCTCCGCCCGACCCCTGTCCCTCTGCTTTCCAGCCAAACGCCTTACCGCTAGACCAAAAAGGTAACTAAGGTGTCAGCAGCGTCTGCAACGGTGTCCTCAGTTGTCACGGACCACTCAGTCAGTCACTGACACACGCAGCGACTGGCCGAGAGAGACTGGGTCGAGCGGCTTTCATGTGGCATGTGGCACGTGCAGCGGCACGGCTTCTGTCCCCAGCGCCAGGGCCTCGCTCCACCACTTCTTTCCCGGCGGCCTCGCCGGCTTGTGTACACTGTCCACTTGCGGTGTCCTCTCCTCACGACTCCCAACTGACACAGGCGGGCCAGCCGGCGGACTCCATCCATCAATGGTATTGATTTCCCTCTCTGTCTCTCTGTCTCTCTGTCTCTCTCTCTCTCTCTGTGGATTCTCCCTGGCTAGGATCTCTCTCTCTCTCTCTCTCTCTTTCTCTCGCTCTGTTTTTGTTTTGTCTTGTCTTTTTTTTTCCTTCTCGCTCTTTCTGGGCTCGCTCCCTCTCTTTCTTGTGTGTCCTCTGGTTCCCCCCCGCCACCCCCTCCCGCCGTCCTTCCTCGGTGGCGGGTTTTCTCTTGTCCTTCCTCTCCCTTGGCCCCCCCCCCCCTCGACGGTCCTCTCTCCTCTGCCCACGCCCACCCACCCCCAATCACCACCACCACCCAGCCCTCTCTCGCCTTTCTCCGCTCCCCCACCCCACCCTCGGCCCCTCTTTCGGCGGGTTTTTCTCTCTCTCTCTCTCTTGGGTATCCCTCTCTGGTATCTCTTCTCTCCCCCCACCCTCCCCCGTAACGGCCCTCTCTCGGCGCGTTTTCTCTCGGTCTGGACTCTCTCTCCTTCTTCTCCCCCACCCCCCCACCTCCCCACCCCCTCCATCGGCGGGTTTTCTCTCTTGTCTGTCTCTCTCTTGGGTCTCGCCGTGATCTCTCCGTCTCCACTCCGGCTTTTTCACCCTTTCGTTCCGCACTTCCGGTCCCTCAGTCCTTCTCTCTCAGTCGCGACCCTGTGCTGTACGATGGTCTCTGTGTGTGTGTGTGTGTGTGTGTGTGGTGGGGGGGGTGCAGGCAGCAAAAGACGGGAGAGGTTGGTGAGCGGAGACAGCGGGCAATGGAAGTCTTTTTGCTTGTGTGCGAGCAGAGATCGTACGCTAGTTTTGTTGTTTGTTTGTTTTTTTAGCTGTAGGCGGTACGAGCTTTGCGGTAGTGAGGGTGTACGTCTGAGTGTCACCGAGAGTGGGTGTATGCATGCGTGACAAGGCAGTGAGTGTGTGTGTGTGTCAGTGTGTATGTGTGTGTCTGTGTGTGTGTGTGTCAGTGTGTGTGTGTCAGTGTGTGTGTGTGTGTGTGCGTGCGTGTGTGTGTGTGTGCAGTGTGTGTGTGTGTGTGTGTGTGTGTGTGTGTGTGTGTGTCAGTCCGAGTGCCAGTGTGTGTGTGTGTGTGTGTGTGTGTGTGTGTGTGTGTAAGTGTTTGTGTAAGTGTTTGTGTGTGTGTGTGTGTCAGTCCGAGTGTCAGTGTGTGTGCCTTTCATAGTGTCAGTGTGTACGTGCGCGCGTTCAGTCACGGTCCGCACTAAATCAGACTGACTGACCAGGCCGTGGCTCAATCGGTTAGCCGCCGGACGCCGGAAAGCCGAGACTCTGTGAATAAGTAACTTGAACATGGTCCTTAACGTCCACAGAAACCATAAGGCTTATTAGGGACGGGGAGAAGGGGGTGGGGGGGGGGGGGGGGTTATATACCTACCGCTACACTGTCACCACTAGAATGACTCTTGCATTAAGATGGGCAGCGAGGAGAGCCATTTTAATGTTTCATTAATTGTGTGTGACAAAGTCACAAGGCAGTGTCCCCAGACCACAACTTTTGACGAGAAAGGAGAGTCGAAGCACTGAGATTCGAACCGAGGCCCCTCTGCTTACCTGAGCGGCCTAACGCCTTACCGCTAGGCCAAACCGGCTCACACAGACTGAGTGAGGGACAGGCTGGGAACAGACAGGCAAGAAGCCTTACCTCACTTATCAGTATCTCAGTCACAACTGAGCCGTCCGCCGACCTCAGTCACTCAGTGACGACGTTGAAACCCCAAGGCAGTTCACGGTGAACTGACCGGCGGCGTTTGTCACCAATGAGCAGACTCACCCGAGTGCCAGTGTTATCAGGTGTATGTTATTTACACCATGTCCGCCACCACTACACTGACGTTCGACAAGTTGACACTGACTGTCACCACTACCGCTGAGAGTGTATACCATACCATAGTGGCCGCCAAACAATCAGTGACTCGGACGCACGGACTGAACTTGACAACTGCCCAGCACAGACGCAAGACTCATCCGAAACTCGTGCAAACCGTGGCGGCGACTGACAAACACGTGTCAGTGACCCAGGGACCTAAAACTATTCAGTCAGTTTGTGACAAGTTTGTTTTGTCTTCATTACTTACATGTTGCACACTGACGCGGATCGTTCAGTCTAGGCGGCTCCCCGTGACATCGTCAGCTCCGAAAAGTTTGTTTTCGGTGTCTTCACTATGCAGTGTTGCACACGCAGGGCGTCAGTTCCGTCTAAGCTTCCCGCCGTGACATCGTCAGCTCCGTAAGCTTCCCGCCGTGACGTCGTCAGCTCTGACAAGTTCGTCAGTTTTGTAGTCTTCACAATATGTTGCACACGCAGCCGGATCGTTCAGTCTAAGCTCCCTGTCAGAGACATCGTCAGCTCTCACAAGTTCGTCAGTTTTGTAGTCTTCACAATATGTTGCACACGCAGCCGGATCGTTCAGTCTAAGCTCCCTGTCAGTGACATCGTCAGCTCTCACAAGTTCGTCATTTTTGTCTTCACTGTTATGTGGCACACGCAGATCTTTCACTCTAAGCTCCCTGCGACATCGTCAGCTCTGACAAGTTCGTTTTGTCTTCGGGTCACTATAATTTGATGTTGCACACGCAGCGGATCGTTCATCGTCAGCTCGGCATCTGACACTGAAGTTCGTTTTGGCTTCGAGTCACGATAATTATTATGTTGCACACGCAGATCTTTCAGTCGAAGCTTCCCGCCGTGACATCGTCAAGCTCTGACAAGTTCGTCAGTCAGTTTTGGAGTCTTCACTATATGTTGCACACGCAGCCGGATCGTTCAGTCTAAGCTCCCTGTCAGTGACATCGTCAGCCCTGACAAGTTCCGACGTCAGTTTTGTCTTCACTGTTATGTTGCCGCACACAGATCGTTCAGTCTAAGCTTCCTGTCGGTCAGTGACATCGTCAGCTCTGACAAGTGACTTAGTTTGTCCGTTTTGTCTTCACTCGGCTACAGTGTTGCACACGCACATAATTCAGTCTAAGCTTCCCACGGCTGTGACATCGTCAGCTCTGGCGCCAAAGAAGTACAGATCAGCTTTCTCCTTTTCCAGCTACCTTGACGTGACTTGCCTATCAGTCACACACTAAAATTTCGCGACACTTCAGTCATTCACTGAGCGAACGAATTTCAAGTCAAGCCGCACACACTGAGTGGAGTTGCCCATCACTGTCACGTTCTTGAGGCTAGAGCTAGACAGAGTCCCGTAATTAGCGCCTTGAGAAATCGTCACAACCAGAGCGGCGCCACCCGCAAATGATCATGAATGAGAAGGGCTAGTTAGCCAAAGCGACACTTCCCGCACGGAACGGATTGAAGACCATTCCTTCGCGCCGCCGCGGCTCCACAACAAACAGCAGCAACAGATTCCAGACGGCACAGCGGCACAGCTAGTGCACGATGCGTCACCCTCGAGCCTTTCCCGCCACGCGCTGTCCGAGATCTGCACGAGCGCCGAAATGCGCGCGCGTTCGATCGGCGTGTTCAGGGGTCAGGTCAAATAATTATACGGGCCGGGTTTTTGCGGCAGACTCCGCTACAGTCGAGACAGAGGCGCATGGTGCGGACCGCACGGTGTGCTTTTAGCTGTCACATTATCGCAATTTGGGGGTGGGTGGGACAGTGCAATTATAGCGGGGGGGGTTGGGGTTGGGTGATGGGGAGAGACTGAAGCGGTGCGCGCTTGAAAAAGCGGACCAGTTCAACGCATCAGGGTCATGAGGCATGCAGTGTTTGATTTTTCATCTAGTCACGAAAAAATACCTTGGGGTTGGGGTTGGGTGATGGGGAGAGAAGCGGTGCGCGCTTGAAAATGCGGACCAGTTCAACGCATCAGGGTCGTGAAAGTCGAGGTGGCCGTCCTGGGCTCCCGTCCCTAACAAGCCTACGGTTTCTGTGGACGTAAAGCAACTCTTCAACAGCGACCACACTACAGGTACAGAGATCAGGAACTGTGTGAAAGTCGAGGTGGACGTCCTGGGCTCCCGTCCCTAATAAACCTACGGTTTCTGTGGACGTAAAGCGACACTTCAACAACAACTACACAGTACAGACAACAGAGCTCAGGAGCTGTGTGAAAGTCGAGGTGGACGTCCTGGGCTCCCGTCCCTAATAACTGAGCCTACGGTTTCGGTGGACGTAACGAAGTCCAACACTTCAACATCAACAAATCCGGCAGCACTTGTTGGAGGAAGGGTGTTGTCTGGTAAACCGGCCAGTGATAGGAGGTGGCCTTGACCATGTCGCTTTACGTCCACAGAAGCGAGGTTGCTTATTAGGGACGGGGACAGGGGAGGAAGGGGACGAAAGAGTGAAGGCTCGACCGCGGATACCGCCCGAAAAAGACCGGAGAGACCGTGGACCGCCGCCAGAACTTGCAGTGTAAGTGTTAAGGCGGTGTCCCTTCGCCATTGCGCAGCGACTAGTGCACTGCGCAATTGCTGTTTCAACTGCCGTGCTTGGGCAGAGTCTCAAGGACAATGTCCGTTGCACTGCTGTTGAGGAACAACCCGAAGCGAAACTTAAAAGTCCAACTTTCGCAGCCCAGCAGCTCCACCTCCCTGCTCATGATCTCTTCTGGGCTAACTTGAGGGTCCAGCTCCACCTCCCTGCTCTTGATCTCTTCTGGGCTAACTTGAGGGTCCGGCAGCTCCACCTCCCTGCTCATGATCTCTTCTGGGCTAACTTGAGGGTCCAGCGCCACCTCCTGCTCTGATCTCTTCTGGGCTAACTTGGGGTCCGCAGCTCCACCTCCCTGCTCATGATCTCTTCTGGGCTAACTTGAGGGTCCAGCTCCACCTGCCTCCTCTTGATCTCTTCTGGTAACTTGAGGGTCCGCAGCTCCACCTCCTGCTCTTGATCTCTTCTGGCTCTTGAGGGTCCAGCTCCACCTCCCTGCTCTTGATCTCTTCTGGCTACTTGAGGGTCCAGCTCCACCTCCCTCCTCATGATTCTTCTGGTTAATGAGGGTCCAGCTCCACCTCCCTGCTCTTGATCTCTTTTGGGCTAACTTAGGGTCCAGCTCCACCTCCCTCTCATGATCTCTTCTGGCTAACTTGAGGGTCGCAGCCACCTCCCTGCTCTTGATCTCTTCTGGGCAACCGAGGGTCCAGCTCCACCTCCCTGCTCTTGATCTCTTCTGGGCAAACCCGAGGGTCCAGCTCCACCTCCCTGCTCATGATCTCTTCTGGGCTAACTTGAAGGTCCAGCTCCACCCCCTGCTCATGATCTCTTCTGGGCTAACTTGAGGTCCGCTCCCCCTCCTCTTGATCTCTTCTGGGCTAACTGAGGGTCCAGCTCCACCTCCCTCCTCTTGATCTCTTCTGGCTAACTTGAGGGTCCGGCAGCTCCACCTCCTCCTCATGATCTCTTCTGGGCTAACTTGAGGGTCCGGCTCCACCTCCTCCTCTTGATCTCTTCTGGCTAACTTGAAGTCCAGCTCCACCTCCCTGCTCATGATCTCTTCTGGGCTAACTTGAGGGTCCAGCTCACCTCCTGCTCATGATCTCTTCTGGGCTAACATGAGGGTCCAGCTCCACTCTCCCTCTCGTGATCTCTTCTGGGCTACTTGAGGGTCCAGCTCCACCTCCCTCTCATGATCTCTTCTGGGCTACTTGAGGGTCCGCTCACCTCTCCTCCTCATGATCTCTTCTGGGCTAATTGAAGGTCAGCTCCACCTCCTGCTCATGATCTCTTTGGCTAACTTGAGGGTCCGGCTCCACCTCCCTGCTCTTGATCTCTTCTGGGCTAACTTGAGGGTCCAGCTCCACCTCCCTGCTCTTGATCTCTTCTGGGCTAACTTGAGGGTCCAGCTCCACCTCCCTCCTCTTGATCTCTTCTGGGCTAACGTGTGTGTGTGTGTGTGTGTGTGTGGCTTTTAGCTTTCACTCTTTGCACGAATGACTGAGACTGGTACATCGTTCAATCAAGATTACTGAATTTATTCCTAGTTATTTCTACGTGGCTTGTATTGTCGTGTGCTGTTTGTTAAAGCGCTGTACGAACGAACGGAACGTCACCAAGGCAAATCCCTGTGTACATACATTTGAATGTCACTGGCAAAGTAAGTAAGTACTAGTAAGTAAACATGGTGCTTAACGTCCACAGAAACCACAAGGCTTATTAAGCGGGACGGGGAGAGGGGGGGGGGGGGGGGATGGAGGGGGGGAGAGGGAGATTATATACCTATCACTACACTGTCATCACCAGAATGACTTCTGCATTAACTTGACTGAGGTGGGCAGCGATGAGAGCCATTTTAATGTTTCATAATTGTCATGAGGGACAAAGTCTCAAGAGAGTGTCCGCAGACCACAACTGACTTTTGAAGAGAAAGGAGAGCCTAAGCGTCGGATTCGAACCGCCGAGGGTCCCTCCGCTTACCAGCCTAACCGGCGCCTTACCGCTAGGCCAAACCGGCTCACACTGGCAAAGAGCTGTCCCTGTATTCTTGCATCCTTGTAAACTACGATGACATTGACTTTTTCACTCGTGACTTGATGATTTTAGTGCTGCACCGGCCGGCTCTGGCCTGTGTGGCTCTTCAGTCACGTTTGACCCTCCGAGCCAAACTGGCTCAAGCACTGGTTTACGACATCCTTCCTTCAACCACCGCCGTATTTACTTGTAGTTACTACGCCATAGGGTCCAGAAAACTGTCAGCTAACGAGCAGTTTTTTCGTTGGTGCTCCGACAGTAGTAAGTTTGTTACAAACAACTCAAATAAAACAAGGCGTGTCAGTCATTTATAGCCGCCAACAAAGTTTACGCCAGCACAAATAAAACCACCATCGTTTGAATCGAGACGGAACTCTTTTCTTTACCCGGGGTGGATGCGTCCCATGCCGCGTACTTTGGCGCTAGGCTGCTTCTACAGTCATATTTAGTACCGGAACCTTTCGGAGGGCGCTGACCGCGTCGCTGGACAGCTGCGCGGAGATAAAGAGTATACCCCTTCAGTGGCCGCGTAACCAAATCTGGCAGAGTTTGGAGGAAGGTGCCGGAAAGCGATGCTCGGAGTGTGCCTCGGAGCATGAACTAGGGTTCAAGTCGGAATATTTAACTACCCCCTCCTCTGAACCTCTCCCACTCCCTCCCTCTTCCCCATCACCACCCCACCACCCCTGATTCCGTTACTCATTATTCTGAAAGAGGGCAACAAACTCGAGGCGCGTCAGTCAGCCCTCGTTAATAACATTGTCAGCTTTTGCCCCAGACAGCTAAGCCGAAATTCTGCGTAAGACAAACAGCTGTTTGACCGCCACCTTTCCCCTCTCTTTTCTATAAAGTGAAACAAACATGTTGCTGTAGTCAGAGATGAATAGAGCCAGTGCAGGCTGTCGGCGTACAGTAAAAACCCTAAAATAGAGCAAATGCAGGCTCTGTGTCGGCGTACAGTAGAACCCTAAAATAGAGCAAATGCAGGCTGTCGGCTATCATTGGCGGGAGCTGCCACAAGTATAATTTTTGTCGCGACAAAAGATGCGTTTTGTCGCGACAAACACGCGTTTGTCACGACAAGCTTACTTTTGTCGTGACAAAACTTTTGTCGCGACAAAATTATGTTTGTCACGACAAATATTTGTCGCGAAAACGTTTTGTTGCGACAAAAATATGCATACTTTTATCGCGATAAAAGACGTGTTTTGTCGCGACAGACACGTGTTTGTCGCGACAAAAATGATACTTGTCGCAGCTCCCGCGTACAGTAAAACCCCGAAAATAGAGCAAATACAGGCTGTCGGCGTACAGTAGAACCCCTCTTTTTAAGACGGCCGCCTTGACAAATGAAGTAAAATCGGTTTTAACCCCTTCACTGCCCCAGCCTTAAACGTTTCGGGCTGAAAAGTGCACGCACACGCCTGCAAACAGTATATTTTCCAGGTCCTGCAACAAATCAATTTCAGTAATGTGCGTTTTTGATTTTAAAAAACAAACCAAAAAAAACTTGCACATGCGAATGCAAAAATATAATAAATTTTTTAATAAAAAGGCCTTAAGAATGTCAAATTTCACAGAATCAACACAGAAGGGAGTTAGTTAGCGCTCGAAATACGTAACTCGAGTACAACAAGAAAGACCTGAGTCACCTTCGGTAACTCTCATCTGGCATGTATACAAGGTACATAAACTCCACCAGAGGTACATCCTCTGAAATTGTTCAAATTTCACAGTATTGGTCGTTTTCAAGTGACATCGTGCAGCGAAAGCCGGGGAGCGGTTACGAGAGCGGTTCCAGCATTGTGGTGAATTAACTCCGAACGCAAAAGGAAGGGTTTCAGAGAAAGTGGTCCTAATCAAAAGAGGGTGCAGGTGTTTGGTCAACGATTCATTGGTCTGGAATAATAATAATAATAATAATAATAATAATGACAACAGCTCTTATGTAGGGCTATACCCCATCAAATATTTACGAGCTCTCGGCGCTGTCAACATCAAAATCCACTTGACAATCAAAAAATCACAAGTACTATAAACACATACATCAATATCAACATAACAAAAAGCCAGGACGAAAAATGAGAATTTAAAAAAAAAAAAAAAAAGGACAAGTATTGTAAATCAATCAACACTAAATCGTTTCACGCACACTCAAAAAAGCACAAGTACTACAAACGCATGCAAGAAGATTTCAGAAAACGAAGTTACCTTTAAAGAGATGTCATCTTTGGTTAGGCGTTGATTTACTCGGAAATAATTATGAAGGCAAAGATTTCAGAAAACGAGTGGTCTTAAAAGACCTTGGTTACACGTTCATTTCCAGCATGGAAATGCCGCGAAGGCAAAGATTTCGGGTTGATTTGTCTGTGAATATCAACGGGAAGATTTCAGGAAACAGAGTGATCTTAAAAGAGATCTGATCTTTGGTAAGGCGTTGTTGATTTGTCTGTAAATATGAATTCAAAGATTTCAGAAAAGTAAGTGGTCTTAAAAGAGACGAGATCCGTGGTTACACGTTCATTTCCTTGACGACAGGAAGGCAAAGATCTGGGAGAGAAAATGGTCTTAGAAAAGTTGTGATCCTTGGTTACGCGTTCATCTACTTGGAAATATGAAGGGTGGAAAGATCTGGGTGTTAATTTATTTTATAAACTTTTTTTTAAATCAATGTGACGGACCCTTTAAAAATAAGATTCTAAATTTTAATGATATTTTTTTTTTCCTTGTTATTCTTTTGTATTGTTTCTTTTTGTTTGCTTTGCATCTTTCTATTTAAACTATAATACTCGTGGGTCTTAACCTTGCCTGTACAGTGCAGTGAATCTTTTTATACATGTAGATATTCGTTCTTTGTTTCTTTGTAATTCATGTGTGTCACCCACGTTTTCCTTGATCAAATGGAATAAAAGAAGTATTTGACTTTGCTTCAGTTCAGTTCAATTCTTCATTGGAGAAATAACGTTTTCACTGCATAAGCAAGGCATGGCATAGTTCCTTTAAGCCGCGATTTCTTCTTCTTCTTCTTCTTTTACTTTTATAATTGATGTCTTTTTCACAGTTCAGTTCTTCATTGGAGAAATAACGTTTTCACTGAAGAAGGCAGGCGCGGCATAGTTCCTTTAAGCTGCGATGTCTTCTTCTTCTTCTTTTACTTTTATAATTGATGTCTTTTTCACAGTTCAGTTCTTCATTGGAGAAATAATGTTTTCACTGAAGAAGGCAGGCGCGGCATAGTTCCTTTAAGCTGCGATGTCTTCTTCTTCTTCTTTTACTTTTATAATTGATGTCTTTTTCACAGTTCAGTTCTTCATTGGAGAAATAACGTTTTCACTGAAGAAGGCAGGCGCGGCATAGTTCCTTTAAGCTGCGATGTCTTCTTCATCTTCTTTTACTTTTATAATTGATGTCTTTTTCACAGTTCAGTTCTTCGTTGGAGAAATAACGTTTTCACTGAAGAAGACAGGCACGGCGTAGTTCCTTTATGCTGCGATTTCTTCTTCTTCTTCTTCTTCTTTTTAACTTTTGTAATTGATGTCTTTTTCACAGTTCAGTTCTTCATTGGAGAAATAACGTTTTCACTGAAGAAGGCAGGCGCGGCATAGTTCCTTTAAGCCGCGATTTCTTCTTCTTTTACTTTTATAATTGATGTTTTTTTCAGCGAGCAAAGGCACGTCACGTGCTCAGAGAAGCATTGGAAAACGCGCTTCTTCGTTAATCTTCACACGTTACCGGAGAAAAAAGAAAAGAAACCCAAAAGAGAAGAAGAAGAAGAAGAAGAAGAAGAGAAGAAGAGAGAGAGAGAGAGAGAGAGAGAGAGAGAGAGAGAGAGAGAGAGAGAGAGAGAGAAGACAGGGTAAAAGGACGTTAGTAAGGAGGGGAAAGAAGAAGAAGCAGAAGAGAAGAAGAAGAGAAGGAGAAGCAGGGTAAAAGGACGTTAGTAAAGGAGGGGAAAGAATAAGAAGAAGAGGAAGAAGGAAAAGAAGAAGAAGAAGAAGAAGAAGAAGAAGAGAGAGAGAGAGAGAGAGAGAGAGAGAGAGAGAGAGAGAGAGAGAGAGAGAGAGAGAGAGAGAGAGAGAGCAGGAGAGAGAGAGAGAGAGAGAGAGAGAGAGAGAGAGAGAGGAGAGAGAGAGAGAGAGAGAGAGAGAGAGAGAGAGAAGCAGGGTAAAAGGACGTTAGTAAAGGAGGGGAAAGAAGAAGAAGCAGAAGAGAAGAAGAAGAGAAGGAGAAGCAGGGTAAAAGGACGTTAGTAAAGGAGGGGAAAGAAGAAGAAGAAGGAAAGAAGAAGAAGAAGAAGAAGAGAGAGAGAGAGAGAAGAGAGAGAGAGGAGAGAGAGAGAGAGAGAGAGAGAGAGAGAGAGGAGCAGGGTAAAAGGACGTTAGTAAGGGAGGGGAAAGAAGAAGAAGAAGCAGGGGAAGAGACGTTACAAGAAGAAGAAGAAGAGGAGGAGAAGACGAAGAAGCAGAAGCAGGAGAAGAGACGTTAGTAAGGGAGGGGAAAGAAGAAGAAGAAGAAGCAGAAGCAGGGGAAAAGGACGTTAGTAAGGGAGGGGAAAGAAGAAGAAGGAGAAAGGGGAAAAAAGAAGCAGAGGAAAAGGAGAGAAGGGAAGGGAAAGAAGCAAGCAGGGAAAGGACGTTAGTAAGGGAGGGAAGAAGCAGCAGCAGGGGAAAAGGACGTTAGTAAGGGAAGGGAAAGAAGCAGAAGCAGGGAAAGAGACGTTAGTAAGGGAGGGAAAAGCAGAAGCAGGGGAAAAGGACGTTAGTAAGGGAAGGGAAAGAAGCAGAAGCAGGGAAAGAGACGTTAGTAAAAGAGGGGAAAGAAGAAGAAGAAAAAGAAGAACTTGGAAGAAGAAGAAGCAGAAGCAGGGGAAAGTGACTTAGTAAGAGAGAGGAAAGAAGAAGCAGGGGAAAAGGACGTTAGTAAGAGAGGGGAAAGAAGAAGGAGAAAGAAAGAAAAAGAAGAAGAAAAAAACAAGCAGAGGAAAGCGACGTTAGTAAGGGAGGGAAAAGCAGAAGCAGAAGCAGGGGAAAAGGACGTTAGTAAGGGAAGGGAAAGAAGCAGAAGCAGGGAAAGAGACGTTAGTAAAAGAGGGGAAAGAAGAAGAAGAAAAAGAAGAACTTGGAAGAAGAAGAAGCAGAAGCAGGGGAAAGTGACTTAGTAAGAGAGAGGAAAGAAGAAGCAGGGGAAAAGGACGTTAGTAAGGGAGGGGAAAGAAGAAGAAGAAACAGAAGAAGAAGGGGAAAAGGACATTAGTATGGGAGGGGAAAGAAGAAGAAGAAACAGAAAAAGAAGGGGAAAAGGACGTTAGTAAGGGAGGGGAAAGAAGAAGAAGAAACAGAAGAAGAAGAAGAAGGGGAAAAGGACGTTAGTAAGGGAGGGGAAAGAAAAAGAAGAAACAGAAGAAGAAGAAGAAGGGGAAAAGGATGTTAGTAAGGGAGGGGAAAGAAGAAGAAGAAACAGAAGAAGAAGAAGAAGCAGGGGAAAAGGACGTTAGTAAGAGAGGGAAAGAAGAAGAACGAAGACAGGGGAAGAGAACAGGGGAAATGACGTTAGTAAGGGAGGGGAAAGAAGAAGAAGAATCACGGAAAAGGACGTTAGTAAGGGAGGGGAAAGAAGAAGAAGAAGCAGAAGAAGAAGCAGGACAAAAGGACTTAGTAAGGGAGGGGAAAGAAGCGGAAGAAGAAGAAGAAGCAGGGGGAAAGGACGTTAGTAAGGGAGGGGAAAGAAGAAGAAGAAGAAGAAGCAAGGGGAAAAGGACGTTAGTAAGAGAGGGGAAAGAAGAAGAAGCAGAAACAGGGGAAAAACAGGGGGAAATGACGTTAGTAAGGGAGGGGAAAGAAGAAGAAGAATCACGGAAAAGGACGTTAGTAAGAGGGGAAGAAGAAGCAGAAGAAGAACCCGGACAAAAGGACGTTAGTAAGGGAGGGGAAAGAAGCGGAAGAAGAAGAAGAAACAGGGGGAAATGACGTTAGTAAGGGAGGGGAAAGAAGAAGAAGAATCACGTAAAAAGGACGTTAGTAAGGGAGGGGAAAGAAGAAGAAGAAGCAGAAGAAGAAGCAGGACAAAAGGACGTTAGTAAGGGAGGGGAAAGAAGCGGAAGAAGAAGAAGAAGCAGGGGGAAAGGACGTTAGTAAGGGAGGGGAAAGAAGAAGAAGAAGAAGAAGCAGGGGAAAAGGACGTTAGTAAGAGAGGGGAAAGAAGAAGAAGCAGAAACAGGGGAAAAACAGGGGGAAATGACGTTAGTAAGGGAGGGGAAAGAAGAAGAAGAATCACGGGAAAAGGACGTTAGTAAGGTAGGGGAAAGAAGAAGAAGAAGAAGCAGAAGAAGAAGCGGGACAAAAGGACGTTAGTAAGGGAGGGGAAAGAAGCGGAAGAAGAAGAAGAAGAAGCAGGGGGAAAGGACGTTAGTAAGGGAGGGGAAAGAAGAAGAAAGAAAGAAAGAAAAAGGGACGTTAGTCTCGTTCGTTGACACTCGGCACAACACTGCGGAGACGCCACCACTCATTCGTTTCCGCTGCGTTGTGTGTGACTCTGCCTTCGCCTGCTCTCCCTTCGTGAACACGACAGGCGTAAATCCAAACCCTCCGGTGAGCATCACTCATACTTTGCGACCTTTGACACACGTGAGAATGTCTTTGTATATATATAAGCATCGGGCTTAACAGTTCCCTGAAGGCAGCGGAAATCATCTAAGTTCGTCCCGGCAGTCCTCGCCGCTGCAGAATTTGATTTGACGTGGAATTATTGTCAATGTAATTATTCAGTCGTTCCTTTTTTAATTTCTGCTAGTTGCCTCTATTTAGTGCGATTTCGGTTTTGTGTTTGTGATATTTCCAGTGCTTTTGCGAAGTCAAAGAAGACCGCGGGACGAAAAAGGTTTTTCGATACTTTGCCTGATTTTCGCATCATTTTTGTAACAAAACGAAACAAAAACAAAATCGCCGCCATCGATTTTTTTTGGTTGAGGTTGAATACAGAAAGAGAGAATAACGGATGTCCCATAGCTTGCACGGATAACCAAACAGTTGTCTCTTGGCGGCAGCGAGACTCAGTCGCAAAGTGGACACTGAGCGTAACGACCGAGAAGCTGGAAGGACCATAGTGGAAAGGATCCTGTTCTGATTAACAGCCTGGTTCTACCGTTCAACATGAAGCCTGGAACCACTGTTCTGTTCGCCGTTGGTCTGCTGGTCACAAGCGCTGTTGGTAAGTTGGTTTCAGTGCTTGGCGTTTGCTGGTGTAGTGTCTGGGGTGTGTGTGTGCTGGGGTGTGTGGGGTGTGTGTGGTGTGCGTGCGGTGTGTGTGTGTGGTGCGTGCGTGCGTGTGTGGTGGTGTGCGTGCGTGGTGGTGATAGTGTGTGTGTGTGTGGTGGATGTGTGTGTGCGTGCGTGGTGGTGGGTGGTGGTGGTGCGTGTGTGCGTGCGTTGCTGTGTGTGTGTGTGTGTGTGTGGTGCGTGCGTGAGTGTGTGTGTGGTGTGTGTGTGTGTGTGTGTGTGTGTGAAAGGGGGGGATAGGAAGGAGACGGAGAAATGAGAGAGAGAGAGAGGGGGAGGGAGGGAGAGAGACGGAGGGAGAGAGACTGAGAGAGAGAGGGAGGGCGACGGTGATAGAAATGGGGTGAGAGAGAGAGAGAGAGTAAACGACGGAGACAGAGCGAGAGAGAGAGAGAGAGAGAGAGAGAGAGAGAGAGAGAGAGGAGAGAGAGAGAGAGAGAGAGAGAGAGGAGAGAGAGCAGAGAGAGAGAGAGAGAGAGAGAGAGAGAGAGCACTGCTTTATATTGTGCCAACAAGTGACGGGCACAATAAGTCGGAAAAACAGGAAAGAAACAGTCTATAATATACGACAGACAGAGAGACGGACACAGTATACATGAGAACAAAATTGCAGCCCAATACTAACAACCGCACTAACAAGTCACAGCGGACTTGAACATAACCAATCTGCCCCTGAGTACGATGCATGAATGTATAAACTGTGTTTAAACCAATCTGCCCCGGCTCCACAGGCACCCAAACTCTGCTGTGCTTTAAGATCATTTCTCATCGGGCCCCTATCTTCAATCTTGAAAACATGTACGTTTAAAGAATGCGTAAGCGCTTAGGGCCTGTACGGGTTAAACGCTCTAAGTATCCCTTATTATTACTACTAAACTCCAAGTACATTTAAAGATTGTGTAAGCGCTTAGGGCCCATATAGGTTAGACGCTCTAAGCCGGTACCCATTATTATTATTAAACTCCAAGTACATTTAAAGATTGTGTAAGCATTTGGGGCCTGTACGGATTAGACGCTCTGAATACGCATTATTATTATTATTATTATTATTAAACTCGAAGTACATTTAAAGAATGTGTAAGCGCTTAGGGCCTGTACGGGTTAGACGCTCTGAATACGCATTATTATTATTAAACTCGAAGTACATTTCAAGAATGTGTAAGCGCTTAGGGCCTGTACGGGTTAGATGCTCTAAATACCCGTATTATTATTATTATTATTATTATTATTAAACTCGAAGTACATTTAAAGAATGTGTAAGCGCTAAGGTACCCATTATTATTAAATTCCATGTACATCATAAAGAATGTGTTAGAGCTTAGGGTTAAAGGCTCTGAGTACCCATTATTATTAATAATATTAAACTTCAAGTACATTTAAAGAATGTGCAAGCGCTTAGGGCATGTACGGATTAGACGCTCTAAGTACCTATTATTATTATTATTTAACAATAATTAAACTCCAAGTACATCACATAAAGAATGTATAAGCGCTTAGGGCCTGTATGGGACTGACGCTCTCAGTACCCATTATTATTATTATTAAACAATAATTTAAACTCCAAGTACATCATAAAGAATGCGTAAGCGCTTAGGGCCTGTACGGGTTACGGCTCTAAGTACCCATTATTATTATTATTAAACTCCAAGTACATTAAAATGTGTCATAGGCCAGTGACATGTAGTACCTTTATTATTATTAAATCCAAGTACTTGAATTCGCAGCGCTTGGGCAAGGTTAGGCGCTTAAAAGTACCATTATTATTATTATTAAACTCCAATCATTTAAAGAATGTGTAGCGCAGGGCCTGTACGGTTAGACGCTCTAAGTACCATTATTATTATTATTAAACTCCAAGTACATTTAAAGAATGTGTAAGCGCTTAGGGCCTGTACGGTTAGACGCTCAAGTACCCATTATTATTATTAAACTCCAAGTACATTTAAAGAATGTGTAAGCGCTTAGGGCCTGTACGGGTTAGACGCTCTAAGTACCCATTATTATTATTATTAAACTCCAAGTACATTTAAAGAATGTGTAAGCGCATAGGGCCTGTACGGGTTAGACGATGTAAGTACCCATTTTTAAATTAATCATTACATTAAGATGTAAGCCTTAAGCTACGGTTAGACTCTAAGTACCTATCTATTTTAAACTCAAGAATTAAGTGTAAGCGCTTAGGGCCTTATATAGGCGCCTAAGACCCATTATTAATTAACTCCCGTACATTTAAAGAATGTTAGGAGGCCTGTCGGGTTGACCTTAAGTACCAATATTATTATTAAACTCCAAGTACATTTAAAGAATGGTAAGCGCTTAGGGCCTGTACGGGTTAGACGCTCTAAGTACCCATTATTTTAAACCAGTACATTTAAAGAATTGTAGCGCTTAGGGCCTGTACGGGTTAGACGCTCTAAGTATCCATGATTATTATTATTATTATTAAACTCCAAGTACATTTAAAGAATGTGTAAGCGTTTAGGCTCTGTACGGGTTAGACGCTCTAAGTACCATTTAAAAAATAAAAATAAATAAAAAATCCATTATTATTATATTATTAAACTCCAAGTACATTTAAAAACTGTTTAAGCGCTTGGGGCCTGTATGGGTTAGACGCTCTAAGTACCCATTATTATTATTAAACTCCAATTACATTTAAATAATGTATAAGCGCTTAGGGCCTGTAC
Source organism: Alviniconcha marisindica (assembly GCA_018857735.1). Taxonomy (NCBI): domain Eukaryota; kingdom Metazoa; phylum Mollusca; class Gastropoda; family Provannidae; genus Alviniconcha; species Alviniconcha marisindica. The sequence continues at coordinate 49,888 of JABMCL010003563.1, forward strand.
GGGTTAGACGTTCTAAGTACCCATTTTTTCTTCTTCTTCTTATTATTATTATTAAACTCCAAGTACATTTAAAGAATGTATAAGCGCTTAGGGCCTGTACGGGTTAGACGTTCTAAGCCTACCCATTATTTTTCTTCTTCTTATTATTATTAAACTCCAAGTTCATTTAAAGAATGTGTAAGCGCTTAGGGCCTGTACGGGTTAGACGCTCTAAGTACCCATTATTATTATTATTATTAAACTCAATACTTGTGTGTGCCCTTTGGGGTGTACGGTTAACCTTTAATACCCCTTATTATTGTTATTAAACTCCAGTAATTTAAATGTGTAAGCGCTTAGGGCCTGTACGGTTAGACGTCTAGTACCAATATTTTTTATTAACTAAGTACAAAAATTGTAAGCGCTTAGGCTTAGGTTAGACCTCCTAAGTACCCATTATTATTATTTCCAAGTACATTTAAAGATGTGAAGCGCATTGGGCCTGTACGGGTTAGATGTTCTAAGTACCCATTATTATTATTATTAACTTCATTTAAAATGTTAAGCTTGGGCCCGTACGGGTTAGATGCTCCTAAGTACCCATTATTATTATTATTATTATTATAAATAGTAATTTAAAATGTAAGCGCTTAGGGCCTGTACAGGGTTAGACGCTCTAAGTACCCATTATTATTATTATTACCAAGTACATTTAAAGAATGTGTAAGCGCTTAGGGCCTGTACGGGTTAGACGCTCTAAGTACCCATTATTATTATTATTAAACTCCAAGTACATTTAAAGAATGTGTAAGCGCTTAGGGCCTGTACGGGTTAGACGTTTAAGACCCATCCTTTTTTTCTCCCTTTAATAAGTACATTAAGAATGTGTAAGCCTTAGTGTCTGTACGGGTTAGACGCTCTAAGTACCCATTATTATTATTATTAAACTCTTAAAGAATATGTAAGCGCTTTGGGCCTGTACGGGTTAGACGCTCTAAGTACCCACATTATTATTATTAAACTCCAAGTACATTTAAAGAATGTGTAAGCGCTTAGGGCCTGTACGGGTTAGACGCTTTACTGTGAAGTACCCATTATTATCAAACTCCAAGTACTGGTTTACGACATCCTTTCTCCGGAACATGAAGGTGCCGGAACAGCAGCGGGTACTCGGAGTGTGTCCCGCTACACCACGTCTCCCGTTACCTCCCTTCCCCAGTAAGTAAACACGGCGCTTCACGTCCACAGAAACCATAAGGCTTATTAGGGACGGGGAGAAGGGGGCAAGGGGGTATGGAGGTGGGGGGTGGGGTGGGGGAAGAGGGAGATTACATACCTATCGCTACACTGTCACCACCCGAGAATGACTCCTGCATTAAGATGGGCGGCAGTGATGAGAGCCATTTTAATGTTTCATAATAATTGTGAGGGACAAAGTCACAAAGACAGTGTCCACAGACCACAACTTCTGAAGAGAAAGGAGAGCCGAAGCAGATTCGAACCGAGGGCCCTCTGCTTACCAGCCTCAGTAACGCCTTACCGCTAGGCCAACTGAACCGGCTCATCAGTGACTCCCTCCCCCTCCCTCCCCCCCCCCCCTTACATCTGCATAAGATCTGACACTAATAGGCTCCACCCACAGACACTAACTAGCCCAATCTGCGTCTCGCCGCCCTCCCAGGTGTTCCCCTGCGGTCCAGCGGTCCCGGCCTCATGCGGTTCAAGGATGGAAAACCCGTGGCCTTACCGCTTCTTCCTGTGCCGGTCCCGGTGGAGGGGTCTTACGCGTTAGAACGGGTGAGTTTTACGATGGCTTAGTCTTAGTCCTCTCTGTTTTCTTCTGTGTCTGTGTGTCTGTCTCTCTCCATACATCTGTTAGAACGGGTGAGTTTTAAGATGACTTAGTCTTAGTAATCTCTGTTTTCCTCTCTGACTGTCTGTCTCTCAGTCTCTCCATATATCTGTTGGAACTGGTTAGTTTTAAGATGACTTAGTCATCTCTGTTTTCCTCTGTCTGTCTCTCTCTTTCTCTCCCTCCCTCTCTTCCTCCTTCCCCCTCTCTCGCTTTCCATACATCTCTTAGAACAGGTGAGTTTTAAGATGACTTAGTCATCTCTGTTTTCCTCTCTGTCTGTCTGTCTGTCTCTGTCTTTCTCTCCCTCCCTCTCTTCCTCCTTCCCCCTCTCTCGCTTTCCATACATCTCTTAGAACAGGTGAGTTTTAAGATGACTTAGCTTTAGCCATCTCCATGTCCTCTGTCTGTCTGTCTGTGTGTCTCTGTTTGTGTGTCTGTCTCTCCTGAAAATTCAGATTTGCATCTGTTTTACTTTGCTGAGTGTGTATGCTGCGAAGTTTTAGACAGTAATAATTATTTGTTTTTTGTTTTGTTCATAAGATGTATTTTAGTTTGCCGCGATTATTTGTATTCTTGTTTGACGTATTGAGTGTTATTGTGTTTGTCATCAGGGACAGATTTGTAAAAATAAAAAAAAAGCCGACTTGTTTTTACATCTTTATCCTTGTGTAATAAAGTATTATTCTCTCTCTCTCTCTCTAAACCTAAACCTTTATCCTCGTGTAATAAAGTTCAACCAATCTCTCTCTCTCTCTCTCTCTCTCTCTCTCTCTCTCTCTCTCTCTCTCTCTCTCTCTCTCTCTCTCTCCGCATAAGATATGATGTATTTTATAATTCTAATCGCGAGTCGCAGGAATCCAGCCGACCGGGCAGGCCTTGACAAATCCGTCATAGGCGAAAATCTGGAATAATTTTTTTTTTAAACTAGGACATGCTTATGCGTTTTCTCTCTCTCTCTCTCTCTCTGCCGTGTGTATACATGCCTCTGTCAGTGGTATATGTCGTATTTTGTAATTCTAATCGCGTGTCGTAGGAATCTAGCCGACCGGGTAGGTCTAGACAACTCCCTCATGAGCGACAATCTGTGCTCTCTCTCTCTCTCTCTCTCTCTCTCTCTCTCTCTCTCTCCACACACACACACACACACACACACACACACACACACACACCGTGTGTACACACGATAACATACACACGCAAACTCTCTCTATCTAGTTTCTCTGTCAGTGGCCGTGTAAGAGGTATTTTATCATTTTAATCGCGTGTCGTACCGCGAATCCAGACGACCTGGCAGGCCCTGACAAAGCCCTCCTGGGCGAAAATTTCAAGTGTTACAAGTTTCTGTAGAATTGACCAGGACATGCTTAGACTTTGTTCTACGTTCTCTCTACATTATATGATGCCTTGTATATTTTTGTTTTTAACTCAGTAGCTTAGCAAGGACTAGTTGTTAGACAGGTATTGACTGAACCTAAACTACAATCCTTGTAAAAAAAAGTTTTCGAGTTCGAGTTTCTCTCTCTCTCTCTCTCTCTCTCTCTCTCTCTCTCTCTCTCTCTCTCTCTCCCCCGATGATGATGATGATGTATGATACATTTTAGTTTTTAATTATTATTCATCAGTAGCTTAGCAAGGATTAGTTGTTACACATACTTTGACTGAAACTAAACAACAATACTTGTAAAATAAAGTTTTCGAGTTCAAGTTCTCCCCCCTCCCCCCTCTCTCTCTCTCTTTCTCCTCCCCCCCTCCTCTCTTCTCTCTCTCTCTCTCTCTCTCTCTAACACATTGTTTTGTTTCCGTGTCACACACACGCACGCACGACTCGTGATGTGACACGACGTGGTGAAACCGACTCAGTGAGATGATGCCTCGTTGTCACTGATTGAGACGTCATGTGACGTGGTGTTTTGTGTGACATGGATGTAATCATGTAATCACGCAATATGGCATCACGCGAGGTGATAAGACGCGGCGTGTTATTATAATAATAATAATAATAATAATAATAATAATGACTCTTATACAGCGCTATACCCCGTAAAAATTTACAAAGCTCGCGGCCCTGTACATTATCAACATCAAAACCCGCTTGACAATCAACAACAACAACAACAACAACAACAACAAAAAAGTACAAGTACTATAAATGCATACATCAATATAAAAATGACAAAAAGACAGGATGAGAGAGAGAGAGAGAGGAGAGAGAGAGAGAGAGAGAGAGAGAGAGAGAGAGAGAGAGAGAGAGAGAGGGGAGGGGAGAGGAGGGGAAAAAGCAAAGTACCGTAAGTGCGTACATCGATATTAAAGCATTTCACACACACTGAAATAATCACAAGTCCTATAAAATAATGCATATATTAATATCAACATGACAATCAGAAAAGCACAAGTACTGTCATGACAATCAGAAAAGCACAAAAATAATACTGTAAATACATACATCAACACTATTATGCGACGTGACGGCGTATAGCGTGACGTGCTAGTGTCTTGTGACGTGACAGAGCATAACTTGACCCTCTCTGGTGTGACGTGAAATGACAATCACTGACTTGGTGTGACGTCACGTGATGTAACTAGAGTGCGGTGTGACGTAATGCGACGTGTGATGCATGGTATGACGTGGCGTGGTGTAACTCTGGTGTGTCGTGTGATGACGTGACGTGACATGACGTGAGATAACGTGATGCGAGGACGGTACGTGGCATGGTGTGACGTGACATGATGGTACTCTGGTGTAGTGTCGTATGAAGACGTGTCGTGACATGACGTGACGCGGCGACGTACGTGGCGTGGCGCGACATGACATGGTTTAACTCTGGTGTGTCGTGTCGTGAAGTGTGGTATCGTGACATTACGTGACGCATCATGACGTGCGTTGCAGAGTCGGGTGGGCAACTGCTGTGTCGTGTCGTAAAGGGTGGTATCGTGACGTGACGTGACACATGACGTGCGTTGAAGAGTCGGGTGGGCGCCTGCTGTGTCGTGTCGTGAAGTGTGGTAACGTGACGTGACGTGACGTGACGTGCGTTGCAGAGTCAGGTGGGCACCTGCTGTGACGTGTCGTGAAGTGTGGTAACGTGAGGTGACGTGACGTGAGGTGACGTGACGTGCGTTGCAGAGTCAGGTGGGCACCTGCTGTCTCGTGTCGTGAAGCCGTGCGGTAACGTGACGTGGCGTGGCGTGACGTGCGGTGACGTGCGTTGCAGAGTCAGGCGGGCACCTGCTGCTCAGTCGTGTCGTGAAGTGCGGTAACGTGACGTGGCGTGACGTGTGGTGACGTGCGTTGCAGAGCCGGGTGGGCGCTAAGGAGCTGGCCAGGCGCTACATCGACGACCTGCTGACCCAGGAGATCAAGCTGCAGATGGACCGGACCAACCTGGAGAAGTTCGTCACCGAGATGATCATGTGGAGGAAGAGGACCTTTCCCTCGGCCCAGGCCTAGGACTGACGCAGGCACCAATGGGACCCTGGGACTCTTCAGCCCCCCCCCCCCGCCCCCGCCCCCCCACTCCCTCCATCCCTTCCTCTCCACCTTTTTGTTTTCTTCTTCTCTTCTTCTCGTAGTCCCCCCGCCGGCCGCCCTTCCTCCCCCACCACCTTCCGTACCGTTCCTACCCACCCCACATCATAGGGACAGGGTTGTAACTTGTCTCTCCGTATTGGACACGACAGTGCGGACGTTGACCCCCCCTCCCCTCCCCCCCTCCCCGATCCACACACACACACACACACAGACTGCACGCGCGCAGCTCCATACACACTCACACTGATGAAAACGTGCACAAACGCACGCACGGGCACACACGCACACACACACACACTGACACACAAAACACTGATGCTCTCTCTCTCTCTCTCTCTCTCTCTCTCTCTCTCTCTCTCTCTCTCTCTCTCTCAGTTTCTCTCTCTCTCCCTCTTTCTCTCAGTCACACACCCACACACACACATACTGACACACACTGACACTCACACACACATACTGACACACACACACACAACAGGGGACACCACTCACGCTCTCGTTCTTCCTCCAACCTGCGGCCCCACGCTCTCCTCGCTGCCCGTCTTAATTAATGCCGGAGTCATTCTGGTACTGACTGGTGACAGTGTGGCGTAGGCACAGTCTCTCTCTTCCCCCACCATCTGCGATCTCGGTTCCCGCCAGTACCAGTCAAGGACATCTGAACGGAAGGACCAAAACTGCTGGGCGCATGCGCGCATAGTAAGTTCTATTGCCGGGACCACCAACGCTCGATTATGTGAGCCCGGCCGAGTTAGTATTAGGTAGAAGAAGAAGTAGAAGTACCGCTTCGGAGACAATTTGGTGTTAAGCATGTCTTTAACCCCTTACTGAACTGCCCCAGCTCGTAAATTTTCCGGGCTGAAACTGAAGTGCACACATGAGCATTATTTGATGGTCCTGTAACAAATCTACTTTCAGTACTGTGCATTTTAGTAGAAGTCGTTTCACGTGCTCCTGCGAAGAGGGGGAAAAGCCTTAATGATTTCAAATCTGGCACTTCTGTTCAGGTCGTTTTTTCAGTCAGTGACGATGCGGCAAGCACGGCAGTGAAAGGGTCAACCAAACCAAACTGCGCGGCCTCAGTCCACCGCTCCCTCTCCTCTTCTGTCCCGGCTTTCCCTTGCAGGGGATACTACTGTGGCAGGGTACTTGCCCATTTAATATTGACCATATTAGGATTGTGACATTCCGCTCTCACTCAGTGCAAGGGACACAACTGTTGTGACCCCCCCCCCTCCCTTTCCCCTTCCTGCCCCGCTAACGTGTAGCAGGCATGACAAACTCCAAGCAGTGGTTTACCACATGGAGGAAGGTGCCGGAAAGCGATGCTCGGAGTGTGTAGGCATGACTGACTTTTCACAGTTTTTTCCTCTCCTTTCAACTTTCGTAGGATATCTAGGTTGTGACATTCCACTCTCACTGCAAGGCACACAACTGTCATGTCACCCCCTCCCCCCCCCCCCTTCCTCTCCCACCACCTTGTAGCAGATATGACTGACTTTTCAGTTTTCCCTCTTCTTCTCAACTTTCGTGGGATATCTAGGTTGTGACATTCCACTCTCACTCACTGCAAGGGACACAACTGTTGTGACACCGTCCCCCCTCCCTTCTTCCCCCCCCCCCCCCCCCCAACTCAGGTGCCGGAAAGCGGTGCTCGGAGTGTGTAGGCATGACTGACCTTTTAGTTTCCCCGCCTCTCCTTCTCAACTTTCCGTAGGATATTTAGGTTGTGATATTCCTCTTTCACTCACTGCAAGGGACGCAACTGTTGTGACCCCTTCCTCCCCCCACCACCTTGTAACAGGCATGACGGACTTTTTAGTTTTCCCTCTTCTTCTCAACTTTCGTGGGATATCTAGGTTGTAACATTCCACTCTCACTGCAAGGGACACAACTGTTGTGACACCGTCCCCCCCTCCCTTCTTTCCCCCCCCCCCCCCCCCCGAAATCGAACGATGCTCGGAGTGTGTAGGCATGACTGACCTTTTAGTTTCCCCGCCTCTCCGTCTCAACTTTCGTAGGATATTTAGGTTGTGACATTCTACTCTTTCACTGCAAGGGACACAACTGTTGTGACACCGCCCCCCCCCCCCCCCCCCCCCCCCCCAAACCCTGCGGATGCTCGAAGTGTGTAGGCATGACTGACCTTTTAGTTTCCCCGCCTCTCCTTCTCAACTTTCCGTAGGATATTTAGGTTGTGACATTCCACTCTCACTCACTGCAAGGGAGCAATGTGGGACCCCTCCCCCCCCCCCCCCCCCACCACCTTGTAACAGGCATGACTGACTTTTTAGTTTTCCCTCTTCTTTTCAACTTTTTTGTGGGATGTTCAGGTACCCTCGCCTGTGAAAACTGAGCGACAGCAATCATGAGAGCAGCATTGTTCAAGTCCTACCAGTGTATTGTGAAGTTTTAGTGTTAAAGACTGTATTATAATGCAGAGAACTATCCTAAATCCTACAGTGCACATGTGAAGTTTTAGTGTTGAAGACCATATCATTATGCAGAGAACATCCACACACCCACGTGCACACACGCATGCACACACACAAACACACACACTGACACCCACACTGACAGAGCTTCCACTGTGTCAATGTAAATGTTACAACTAGTGTGAATGATTCAACTTCTTTGCATGATGTACCCAACTGCTTTGGCCAGTTTGCAATTTGGGAAACCCTGAATATGCAGAGCAACATATTAAAAACAGCAGTATTGAAAGCACTGAGTTGATCTTTCTTGTAATAAATAGAAAATGTGTGTGTGTGTGTGTGTGTGTGTGTGTGTGTGTGTGTGTGTGTGTGTGTGTGGGTGCACACATGCATGTACGTACATATCTGTGTTATGTGTGCATTTGTTTAATTATCTGCATGCTCACATTTGTATGTGAATGTGTGTCAGTGTGCAGATTTTTATCAGCATGTGTGTGTGTGTGTGTGTGTGTGCTATTGGACAACGTAAGATGGGCTACTGAATCTGGATAGAAAAAAACCCACACGCTATTGTGATGTAAAAAGGACCTTATTCCATGACAAAATCAGTATACATGTAAAAACATTGTTTTCAAACAGATAATCAACACATCTCCTGTAAAATGGAACAGGCACACTTATCAAATAAAAAAAGCATTGATATGTTGGAAGTGAATAAACCTTGAATAGCAATATGACAAAATATTTTGTGTATAATTAACGATGTGTTTGGGTTTTGGTCACAAATGAAGACTACGCACAGAAAGCATACACACATCTGATCCATGCAAACACACCAACCGCTACACATCTTGCGTATCAGCACAAAATTGAACTGCCCATAAGTGTTTTTGTTGTTGCGTGTAGTGAATACTGAACTACTTTGACATGAGCTAACAGCTCCCTGAAAAGGATTTTTTTTAAAAATAAAATAGATTATAAACAACTGAACGTCTCTACTTGCTCCAGTGTCTAAATCCAGACACGCGGATTTGAACATCTGTCAACTGTGCAGGGTCAGGTCAGGACAATCAATGTCTGTCATAATCAAATGTATATTTTAAAATTTCTCATAACTTTTTTAATATATTTTTTATACGTAAGCCTTTTCTCTGTGACAGTCAAATCCAAAATCAGTCCCTACACAAATATGAAACGAAACACACATACACAAACATCAAACACAAATGTTCGAAGAATTAGTCCCTTGAATATTGCCCTTAAAAATATAAAATAAAGCACATAAGTCTAGAAAATGCAGATATTTTATGTAATTTATTGCTAGCAGCTTAAAGTTGTATATATATATATTTTTAAAAAAGTTTTAAAAAATCACATAAGGCTACAAAATGCAGGTACTGTCAACCATTTCATCTAATTTATTGGTACCAGATTAAAGAAAAGTAAAAAAAAAAAAAAATGGAAAATACAAAACAAACAGAAGGTAGTAGTAGTAATTGGATTTTAATGTCCTGTCAACCACACAGGGTCACCTCATGACAGACAAAGAGAAAGAAAAAAAGAAAAGAAAAAAAATGAAAACACAGTGTCGCCTCAGGACAAACAGAAGGGGAAAAAAGAAGAGAAAACACAAACGGTAAGAGCAAGAGTAGACAAACTCTAATCCCATATACTATGCCACACATTATTAAAGTGTTCTTAAGTTATTAACATTACAGACGGAAAATCTCGCTCTGCCCATATTAAATTGAACAAGTTTTGTTTCCATAGCAAAATAAACATTAGAACATAGTGATATTTCTGACATTTACATTCACCTCAGTAAGTTCAAACATCTGATACTGCAAGTCTAGAAACTGGTTATTTACATGAGTTCTGACTGGTAAAAAACATCATTTTACATTTGAACCGTGTACTTCTTGCAAGCGCAAGTAGCTCTCGCATCAACTCATCTTTCCGCTTTTACACAGTTCAGCCGACAGATGCCACTACAGCTTTATACATTTAGAACACACACACACACACACGTACACTCACTCACTCACACACGCACACACACATGCACACACACACGCATACACACACACACATGCGCGTGCACACACACATGCGTTTTGCGCGCACACACGCGCGCGCGCACACACACACAGCAAAATTGGTTCCCAACCAACCAGTGTATTTGAACCGGGAACTTGTGCCAAGCAAAAATTCAAAACAAATCAACATGCACACCTTCATCTACCACTTTCAGCGCATTTACACAAAAAGTCTTGGCTGATCAACTGGTTATGCTCATTATGTACATGTTTAGATTTTAAGAAGTGGGGAGAAGGGATGGGGGGGGGGGGGGGAGAGAAAGGTGGTGGGGAGAGAGAGAGGAGGGAAAAAAAGAAGTGGGGGGGAGAGGAACGTGGGGGGGGGGGGGGTGGTGCTGGGGGGGAGGGGAAAGGGGGGGGGGGGAGAAGAGGAGGGTGTGGTGGGAGGGCGGATAGGCAGGATGGTGGGGGGAGAGAAGGGTGGTGGTGGGGAGGGGAGGAGAAGGGAGGATGGGGGGTGTGGGGGGAAGGGAGAGAGGGTGGGTGGTGGGGGGGGGAGGAGAAGGGAGGATGGGAGAAGAGGGGTGGTGGGGGGGTGGGGTGGGAGAAGAGAGTGGTGGAGGGTGTGGGAGGACTTGGGGGGAAGGTGGGTGGAGGGAGGGGGGAGGATGAGGAGGGGGGGAGTGGTGGGGGAGTGGGGGTGTGGTCAGGGGTAGGCTGAACACAGCATATGATGAACAAAGCTATCCACATCCTAAGCCAGTAGAAGAATTTTGCTGACAAGAACACAGTTCTGGTTGCATTAATATTGACCACCCCCAACCCTGTCCCCTCTTCTTTGTCCTCCCCCCCCCCCCACCCCCCCCCTGCACACTCCCTTCCTGCCTCCCAAAATATGTCAAATGCAAAATGAATAAAATATGACCCCTCCTCCCGTTTTCTGTTAGTTTCAGAACAAGGACAAAATCGCATTCTGGAGTGGAATGTTTCAGCCCCAAACAACAATGGCACTCAAAGCACGCAGTAAACCTTTTCAGGACAAAAGTAAGGATCCCTTGGTACACACACACACACACGCACACACGCATGCACACACACACACACACACGTGTGTGTCAATGTGCATCATAAAATACACAACCTGTTGAAAAGTACCGATCTATAAGATTGCAACAATTGATATCATTGAAGTATTGAATTCTGTACATAATTTAAGTTAGTTGTAATAATAAGCAAATAACAATGCAGTTACTGAACGTTTGCCAGGTGAGACAATGAGGCATATAATTAGTAAACCACACACACACCACACGTGCACACACACACACGCACACGCACGCACACATGCACACACACACACACACACACACACACACATGCACACACACACACACACGCACGCACATGCACACGCACACACACACACATATACACATCCCATTTTTCATGGGTGAAGTACTTCCAACTGGAAGTATAAACAATCACATTCACAAATTTGAGGCACATGCAATGCATGTCAATAACTCTATATCCATTGAACTAATGCCGCGGCAAAACTTCAGGATAAGAGAGAGACAGAGACGGAAAGAAAGAGAGAAGAGAGAGTGAGTGAGAAACGGGGTAGGGGTGGGGGGGTGGGGGTGATAAAAGGAGGGTGGAGAGTGATAAAAGGAAAGACAGCCAGCCACACAGAAATGCAGTCAGACAGTGTAACATCGAAAGTGCTGCTCACCGACAGACAAACCACAGCTGCCTTTTACAGTTTTAGCATCTTGCATCAAAACTCTTCACAACATCAACGCATAATAACTGGACCACTGTTTTATACGAAGGAAAAGGGTTAGCATGCACACATTCAACCATAATCATGAACTCAACACTTACTGTTTCTCATTCAGCACTCATACACACTGTAATACTTTCACTGGTGAGGATCATCCCCCTCACACGCTCACAATTCACAGTCTCTGAAACGGCCATCACATCAACACAGCACTCAACTGATTTTCGGATCAAGACGATACACGTGACAATGACGGTGACAATAACAGTGCAAGCAGAACTGTTGTGAAGATGGCAGCATTCATTCCAGCACACTCGCATCTCTCTGCCAACCAGATACCAACAGACGCCAGGACATGCACAGTAGTCGTCAGTATTTTTTCCACACGCCGATTATAATATCAAGTCAATGCACAGGCCAATGATGGTGACAATAAAAATGCCAGCAGACCTGAAGATGGTAGCATTCATTCCGGCACAGTCACAGGTCTCTGTCAACCAGGCATCAACAAATGGAGGTGGCAGCACATGCACAGTACTTCAGTCATCAGTATTTTTTGACGGATGATTTTCGTATCAAGACGACGCACATGACAATGACGGTGACGATGAGAAGGGCCCCCACAGCTGCTAAAGCGTACGTCAACATCTCGTACGTACTCGCCGTGTCTGGCTGATTTATTTCCTCCTGCTGTAAATCTGAAAAGACAAATACCAAAAAATACAAATACAAATGAAGTACACACACACACACACACACACACACACACCACCACAACAACAAAAACACCTACATACGCAAATTAAATACATTTCTGATGTTACAAGCATTACAGTTGAAAAAGCGAGAAAGTGCAGGAAACAATCATATATATATACGCACAGTATATATATATATATGTATATATATATATATCCCTTTAGCTAGAAAGAAATTTGTAACTTAAGCAACAAACTGACCAAAAAAAGGAAAGAAAACAACAAACGCATAGTTATTAGATTTGAACATTTTCAACTGCACACAAATTTGCATGTTGTGTTTTGTCCTAATAAATACTGTTCTGTTTAACCTTTTATGTGGTTGGGTCTTGTTGTAGCATGCTAGCAGTCATTCCTGTTTCAGATTTTTGTATTGGTTTTGGTTTTGGACCCAAGTCAGATCAGCATGCCCAGTCTACAACAAGTCAGAAAACTTACACTCAAGCCCTGAACAAGCAAACTGCACCCCCCACTCCCCCACCCCCTCAAACAATAACAACAACAACAAAACACCTAAAAATCCCAACTGATGAACCATCAAACAAAGAAGAAGAAAAAAAAAGGGAAAAAAGAAGAAGTCCTACTTACAATATCCTCTGCCGGAAATAATGGGGAAGTACTCTCGCCAGAAGCCGTACTCCGCCTGCCGGAAGTTGACGAGGTTCTCGGACTTGTTGGTGATGGAGAGGTAGCTGTGGTTGACCAGGTTATACTCCAGCCACGTTGTGTTGCGGAACCAGATGAGGGGCTGGTCCCGAGGCGTGGGGTCCCTGAGAGAGTATGTCAGTCAGTCAGTCAGTTTTGGCTGATTACTGGAGAATGGGGGTGGAGAGAGAGAGGGGGATGCGAGGGGTTGCCAGATTGTGTGTGTGTGTGTGTGTGTGTGTGTGTGTGTGTGTGTGTGTGTGTGTGTGTGTTTGTATGTATGTGTGTGTGTGTGTGTGTGTGTGTGTGGTGTGGTGTGGTGTGGTGTGGTGTGGTGTGGTGTGGTGTGTGTGGTGTGTGTGTGTGTGTGGTGCGGTGTTTGTGTGCCTGTATGTGTGTGTGCTGGGTGTGTGTGTGCCAGGGTGTGTGTGTGTGCCAGGGTGTGTGTGTGTGTGTGTGTGTGTGTGTGTATGTGTGTGACGGGGGTGTGTGTGTGTGTGTCTGTGTGCGCGCACGTGCATGCGTGTGTGTACATGTGCACGTGCGTGGATGCGGGGGAGGGGGAGGGATAAAGTGAGATACGTAATGCATAATTAATTCAGGTTGCGTATTGCTGTAATGTTTTCTGTATAGCACTGTGAGCCTCACACGCATTTAGTTAGTTTTTAGGTCTTTACGTCCCATCATCCGCACAGGGTCCCCTTTGGACAAATCACACATTCTAAATTTGTTTTTGTTTTAGTACTTCTTTGTCCCCTGTGGGAAATTCCTGTCACTTTACCTGGGCAAGGCCCATTCCTGTCAGTGTGTGCAGTATTTTCCTGTCTCCAAACAGGGGTATGGCTGCCAGTATTGGGGATTTTTAACGTGCACACAGATGTTGATGCATGCGATTGCACACGGGGGCTGTGCAGACACCATAAGAGAGTCTGCACTGGAAGCTGACTCTGGGAGCAAAAATCCCTTGCTGTACTGGGGACTCGAACCCAGGTCAGTATTGCACCTGGCTTTTCAGTTGGACACTCTGCCAACTGAGCTATTCCTGCCTCTTTTTGAACTGTACAGACAGTGACTCCATAACAGGTCAAAACGCAAGTCGCCAAAACATAAGTAAAAACCTGGCTCACAGGTCTACACACAACACAGTCAATAAGGTAGCATGTGCAACCATTTCCCCACACCTGCACATGCTGGCATATGGTAATAAATTCAACAATTTCTAAATGGTATCTCACTGTGGAAAGGGATGCTCACATAAACATGCACATGTGCACTCACAGCAGAGAGAGAGAGAGAGAGAGAGAGAGAGAGAGAGAGAGAGAGAGAGAGAGAGAGAGAGAGAGAGAGAGAGAGAGGAGAAGAGAATACTTTATTACACAAGGATAAAGATTTAAGCACAAGTCAGCTTTTTTTACAAATCTGTCCCTGATGACAAGCATAGCAATTAACACTCAATATGTCAATCAAGAATACAAATAATTGCAGCAAACTAAAATACATCTTAAGAACAAAACAAAAACTATTACTGTCTAAATCTTTGCAACGTATGAAATCAGCAAATTCTCAGAGAGAGACAGAGAGAGACAGACAGAGACAGAGAGTGAGTCAGAGAGACAGACAGACAGACAGACAGAAAGAGAGGCAGAAAGAGAGAGAGAGACAAAATGAGGGAGGAAGGGAGAGAAGAGAGCCAAGGAGAGGGAGAACTTGAATTCAGACTCGAAAATGTTATTTTACACATACTAGGATTGTAGTTTAGGTTCTATCAAAATAACTAGTTGTTGCTAAGCTACTGAAGAAGAAGAAAAAATTTGAGGCATCATTTACATCCATACATGAAGCATGAATGGACAAGTGAAAATTTATGCATGAAGCGTGAAGAGAGAGAGAGAGAGAGAGAGAGAGAGAGAGAGAGAGAGAAGAGAGAGAGAGAGAGAGAGAGAGAGAGAGAGAGAGAGAAGGAGGGTGGAAAAAGAGAGAGAAAAAAAAGAAGCTATCCATGGCTCACCATCTTGCAAGAGCCCTGAGCACTTACAAAGACATCAGGATATAATGCTCATTTTAGGACACACACACACACACACACACTCACACAAACACACACACACACAAACAACAAAAACACACACACAGCCTTACCCTCTGGCAGTAAAGTTGGTGATCATGGTGATCATGTACTCTGAGATGTTTCTGTCGGCAAAGTCGTACTCCTGTCGCGGGTAGATGCCAGTGAGGTTGATGTAGGTGTCGTTGATGAAGGGGTAGCCAAACACATAGGGCAGCTCGTCCCCGTGAGCCACGCCTGAAACATGGAGAGCGCACACACAACTGACGGTGTCAGCTTCAACACAGGGCGGAGGGAGGCCGCTACAATAAAGGCTTGGGCGTAAAAGGCTGTCTGGAAAATCTGTCTTTATTACAAGGTCTCAGACAAAAGGGAAAAAGTGGAACTGAGGCACACAGTGAGAGGGAGGGAGGGGGAGAGGGAGGGAGGAGGGGGTGGGGGGAGACAGAAAGAGAGAGAGAGAGAGAGAGAGAGAGAGAGAGAGAGAGAGAGAGAGAGAGAGAGAGAGAGAGAGAGAGAGAGAGAGAGAGAACAGAGAACTCAAACCAAAAAACTTCAATACTAAAGGACAGTAGCATTGGGTCCATTTGGACTATCTGTAACAGCTAGTTAAAGGAAAAGAGAGAGAGAGAAAGAGGAGGTACAGGCACAGACGAGAGAGAGAGAGAGAGAGAGAGAGGAGAGAGAGAGAGAGAGAGAGAGAGAGAGAGAGAGAGAGAGAACAGAGAACTCAAACCAGAAAACTTCAATACTAAAGGACCATAGCATTAGGTCCATTTGGACTATCTGTAACAGCTAGTTAAAGGAAAAGAGAGAGAGAGAAAGAGAGAGAAAGAGGAGGTACAGGCACAGACGAGAGAGAGAGAGAGAGAGAGAGAGAGAGAGAGAGAGAGAGAGAGAGAGAGAGAGAGAGAGAGAGAGAGAGAACAGAGAACTCAAACCAGAAAACTTCAATACTAAAGGACCGTAGCATTAGGTCCATTTGGACTATCTGTAACAGCTAGTTAAAGGAAAAGAGAGAGAGAAAGAGGAGGTACAGGCACAGACGAGAGAGAGAAGAGAGGAGAGAGAGAGAGAGAGAGAGAGAGAGAGAGAGAGAGAGAGAGAGAACAGAGAACTCAAACCAGAAAACTTCAATACTAAAGGACCGTAGCATTAGGTCCATTTGGACTATCTGTAACAGCTAGTTAAAGGAAAAGAGAGAGAGAAAGAGGAGGTACAGGCACAGACGAGAGAGAGAGAGAGAGAGAGAGAGAGAGAGAGAGAGAGAGAGAGAGAGAGAGAGAGAGAGAGACAGAGACAGAGACAGAGAGAGTGACA
This sequence comes from Alviniconcha marisindica, assembly GCA_018857735.1. Classification (NCBI taxonomy): domain Eukaryota; kingdom Metazoa; phylum Mollusca; class Gastropoda; family Provannidae; genus Alviniconcha; species Alviniconcha marisindica. The sequence goes on from JABMCL010003563.1 coordinate 66,296, forward strand.
GAGACAGAGACACAGAGAGAGACAGACAGGCAGAGAAAGAAACAGAATTTGTAACATCCTGTCAACTGTACTGGGAATCAAATGACAGCTCTGACATCCCAGACAGGGGGAAGCAGAAAAAGACGCACACAGAGAGAACCGAGCAGCCTGTCATAAACCGAGATCAGAGCTTCGACAACCGTACCTCTCCACGGCGGGGTGTACGACCGCCACGACCGGTACTTGAAGACATAGGCATACAGAGTGTTGAACCGCACTTGGAACTCCATCATTTCACTCATGGCTGACCCAAACATGTAGTCGGACATCATCTGAATCACACACAGGTACATATGCAACTCCTATAAAAACTGCTGAAAACAACCACAGAAACAGAAACAACAGAACATCATCAAACTCACACCATGTCAAAATCACTGAAATAAGAAGACCCTCCCCCCCAAAAAAAAACACACATTCCGCACTGCGGAACAAGTCCCTCATTCCTTGCCGATGTGCTGGCTTTGCCTGCTGAGCGAGCCCCTTGTTCCGTGAACTCTACAGTTGGCGTCTTGGTAAACACAGCGAAACTGAAAGTGGTTTTGAAACAAACTTCCTTCTGATTAAGGGAGAGCACTCTTGTCACTTCCGACGCATTGCCGCCATGTGCAAATCAGCGAAAACACGATGGCCAGGCAGGGAAATGTCCGTCTTCCAGGTGAACTGGAACAAATTTTCATGAAGACAGCGAATGTGGAAATGATGGCTCTGACGATGGATGGCAGCCCAATTTAGATAAAACTGAGGAGGCGGCGAAGAGTGAAACTGTGGAGGGAAAGTGGCAACAACACTGCAACGCCAGCTCATGGTGTGAGTTCCGTGAATTTTGTCACCAGTACTTCTTGCGCCTCTAAGCCCCAAGATTACCTGGGCCAGGGGAAGCGACTCACTCAGAAATTCTTGGTACGAAAAGTGAGGGTCAAACAAATGAGCGAGGGTCATCTTCGATCAAACCAACCTAGGATCTGCACCAATGTCAACACTGGGGATTGTTCACGCTGTATGTGAGATTTGCGGACTCTTCATGGATACCGCCTCGTTTTGAGTCCATTTTGAAATGAACTCACAATGAATGCAGGCCAACTGAGCTGTGCTGAAACACAGCCACCTCTGTAAAAGGTAAGGCTGGTGAAACTTGAAGTCCAACAGAAACAATCCATTCATATTTTCATTGGCATGTATGTCAAAACAATTGCTAGCTCTTTTAGATAATTCTTGATTGTGGGGGAGAGAGAAGAGAGAGAGAGAGAGAGAGAGAGAGAGAGAGAGAGGAAGAGAGAGAGAGAGAGAGAGAGAGACAGACAGACAGACAGACAGACAGACAGACAGACACAGAGAGAGGGGGGGGGGGGCAGAGAGAGAGAGAGAGAGAGAGAGAGAGAGAGAGAGAGATAGAGAGAGAGAGGTAGACAGAGAAAGAGGTAGAGAGATACAGACACAGAGAGAAGCAGAGGCACAAAAAGCAGGTATTATTGATGCAGTAACACGAATTCATCCACTGACGAGCGTTCTATAAAGACACGCAGTGAAAAGTGGTCACCTCCATGAGTTCGTGGCGGGTGTAGGTGGCATTCCTGACCACAGGCCAGTAGGTGTACTGGAACTGCAGGGCGCTGAACACGTTGTTGTAATCCTCGATGCCTCGGTACTGCAGGAACTCTCGCAGGATGTTGTCAAACTGCGCCTGCGTCACTCCGTCAATCAAGTTGGGCAGGTTGGCTGCACAGCAGGTGTGTCAAAAAGTTCGAGTGAAGCGGAAAGAAGAACGGTTATATTCATACCTAGTTTTTATAAAGTGCAGGCAATTGCTGACACCACATCATGTCAGTCCTTCTGTTTATCACACACACACACACACATGTATACACAAATGTGCACTGCACACACACACACACACACACACACTCTGACATGCACATATATACACATACACACACACACACATACACACACCCACACATACACACACACTCACACACACACACACACACACACACACCCACACACACACACACACACACACACGCTGTACAAACAGCGTCACAGGGCATGCAGTGTAGGCTGCGATGTGGATGACAACAGCACTATGAGTAAGTAAGTAAACTGGTGTTTTACGCCCAGTCAACCAGTGCAGTTATACCAGGGCGATAACAGCACTATGAGCTCTTGACATTTTCGCACGTCCCAGCCTCACTTTTGAGACCTCACATCAACATCCTCTGTCTGCTAGTTCATTGAGAATGGTCCGTACTCAGCTAGGATGGAAATATGATACAGAAACCTGCAGATAAACCACTTCAACCACCTCCTGCTTTCTAAGCTTCTGCCCCCCCCCCCCCCCCCCCCCCGACAATTAAAAAACAAAACAAAAAAACTGCTTGTGTTCTAAAACAAGATCCAAACACAAAAAGGTAAAAAAATTAAAAAAATTAAACACTTATTTATTTTGACATGGACATACAGTATGCACATTTTTGGGGAAATCCCCTTTGTCAAGCCACAAAACAACAGATAAATGGCTAAAAATGATGAAAAATGAAGGAATGAGGGTGGAAGGAGAGAGAGAGAGAGAGAGAGCACTGAACAAGCGACAAAAACTCAACCAAAACAAGATAACTTTTCTTCTTTTCTTTCTCTCTCTCATTTTTCAACATTTTCAGCCATTTATCTGTTAAGTGTCCTTTTGTGTCAAAAATAAATAAGCGTTCGTTTGAACCTTTTTGTGTTTGATATTTATTTTATTTTTTTAAACTTACGGATAAAATAGGCTCCGTCATCCAAGTTCTGCCCGGCTAAGATTTTGACTTGCTTCATGCGACTCTGGCGCCGCATGTCCAGCGGGGGGTCAGGCAGGAAGGCGAAGTTGATGCCCACCAGCTGTCCGTCAACCACGGGGCCCCAGGGGTTGCCGATCTTCCCCGGCTGAAAATGGGAACAAAATCAGAATAATAATTAAAGTATTTGTAAAGCACAATATCTTGTCCATAGAGACCATTCCAAGCGCCTACACGCACGCACAAACACACATTGTGACTATACAAAGCTAAATTTATGAAATGTACGAGGTTTTCATAGTTCAGGAGCTGTGTGAGAGTCGAGGTGGCTGTCCTGGGCTGTCCGTCCTAACGAGCCTTCTGGCTTCCGTGGACGTAAAGATTTATTGAACCATGCTTCGGCATTGGTCACAGCTTGTCCCTAATTTGTCCGCCAACATCTGAGGACATGAAGCATCACTTCATCATCATCAATGTATGAAGGCTGTATCTTTGCAAAACGTCAACTGCACATGCAAGTCAATCACACGTCAGAGATTTAAAAAAAAATGTACTCACTGAAGCTAAAAAGGGTAAGCCCTATCAAGAGCTGCACCGCAAATGGCATCAGAAGGTTTCCTGACTTTACAACACTAAAGTTAACAATTTAGTTTATTTACCTTCCATGGAACAATGAAGGTAGCCGATTCAGAAAAACATGTGACCTTAAAAGAGGCACGGTCACTCACCACAGTGAAAATTCCTCAGAGGTAATTCTTCTTCTTCCTTTTTTATTTTCGCCCTGATATAACTGTAATGTTTGACAGGGCATAAAACACCAAGTTACTTACTTACTCCTTTTTATTTAAAGTCTTTTTACGTAAGTGATATTGAGTGATATTAGTACACTGACCTTACAATTATTAAAGATTACAACATATATCAGCAAGTCACATGAAAATAATGACAGACCTCAAGAAAAAAGAAAAGAGAAAAAAAGAAAAAAGAGGTTCCACTGCACCAGATGAATGGACACTCTCTCTCCCCCTCTCACACACACACACACACAGTGAGTGACACACGCACAGTCACACACACACACACACACACACACACACACACACACACACACACACACACACACGCACACACACACTGACACTGTCTTTTTTCTTTTCAATACTTTTCAAGAAAAAAGAAAAGAGAAAAAAAGAGGTTCCACTGCACCAGAAGAATGGACACTCTCTCTCCCCCTCTCTCTCACACACACACACACACACACACACACACACACACACACACACACACACACACACACACACACACACACACACACACACACACACACACACACAGTGACACTGTCCGTATCTCTCACAGGGCAACGACAGACATCCACTCACGCAGGAATCTCATAGTAACTGTCGTACCATCATGCGAACTCTGGCGGAGGCGTTGACGATTTCGCTGAAGCTGCGGGAGTATCGCAGGCAGTCCACCAATCGCTGGTTGTCTGAGGTGGGGCAGCCCACTTCGTAGGCCAGCCGCTTGGAATACTCAATGGAATCTGCCGAGGGAATGACTGCCCACTCGCTGAGGTCCGAGCCCGCCATCATGATGGCCTGCGTGAACAGGTCTGAGACAGAAGAACATCGCAGGTAAGTAAGTAAGTAAGTAAGTAAACATGGGGCTTAACATCCACAGAAACCGTGAGGCTTATTAGGGACGGGGAGAAGGGGGGGAAGGGGTTATGGAGGTGGGGGTGGGGAAGGTGGGGGGGGGGGGGGGGAGGAGTCTATTATACCTATGGCTACACTGTCACCACCGGAATGACTCTTGCATTAAGATGGGCAGTGATGAGAGCCATTTTAATGTTTCATTAATTGTGAGGGACAAAGTCACGAGACAGTGTCCACAGACCACAATTTTTGAAGAGAAAGGAGAGCCGAAGCTGATCCAAACCGAGGTCCCTGTGCTTACCAGCCTAACGCCTTACCACTAGGCCACACCGGCTTACACACATTGCAGGTTGTTGATCACTTTTATACAGCGCCATTCTCTGCTCTTGATCAGACTCATTGCACTGGCATGTGATTCTATGTGAGTGACTAGCTTTTTATAGTGTGTTTTTCAATATCCACCAATGTGGTGTAATTACAGTGCTGGCACAGCTGGTGCCATGTGAAACTGCTGCCATCTCGGTGCGTTCTGTGTACACCATAAAACCATGCCACTTCATGCAAAAGCACATGCACGCACGCGCACGCACACACATGAATGCATGCACACACACACACGCACATACGCAATCTCGCTACCCCTCACTTCCCCCTATCTCTGTCAGTCTCCCACCCCCACCCCACCCCCTGCCCCCATCCCCCTAGATGTGTGTGTGTGTGTGTGTGTGGGGGGGGGGGGGGGGTGGGGGGGGGGGAAGCAAAATTCTGTGGTGTGTGAGTGCACGCGCGTGAGTGTATCAGTTTAAAGAAATGTACATAAGTATGTACACCAATACACACACACACACACATACATACATACATACACATGCATGCACACACGCACACACACACACACGCACACACACAAATGCACATGCACACACACACATGCACGCACAGTCACACACACACACACACAGAGGCATGCACACACCACATGCACTCTCTCACTGTGCTGCCTTTTGTTGTTTTTAGTGGGGGGGTTCTTAGAACCGGTCAAACAAAATAACAGCCTATACGTCTGACTGACTGATGATTCCCCCCCCCCCCCCCCCCCTGCTAAATGGCAATCTTAACCGGTAAAATACCAAAAATTATCTGTTAACGTGAACCTTGTCACACACTGAAGTGATTCCAATACCTCCTACAGATATGATACAGAGAGAGGGGGGGGGGAGAGAGAGAGAGAGAGAGAGAGAGAGAGAGAGAGAGAGAGAGAGAGAGAGAGAGAGTAAATGTGGAGAGTGTGTGTATAACGGTATGTGTATATATATATGTGCCCCATGTGTGTGTGCATGCATGTGTACATGTGCATGCTTTGTTTATGGAGGGGTGTGTGTGAGTGAATGCATGTGTGTGTGCATGTGCACCTGCGTGTGTGCATGTGTGTGTGCATCATTACACACATATATATATACATACATAGGTGTACAGTATGTGAACCAATACATATGTGACCAACAAGCAACAGCCAACAGCGCTAGCTAGCCCTGTCCTTCAAAGCAAAGGAAAAAATTCTCCAGCATCATCAACTCGACGAGGACAAAAATGTGGCATTACCAGCAGAACGAGGCGAAATGAGATGCAGCCCGACGCTCGCAGCCCCGGAGCTTTGCCCCATGATGGTGATGCGGTTGACGTCGCCACGGAAATTGACGATGGTCTCTTTGATGAACTTGAGGGCCTGTACCTGGTCGAACATCCCATAGTTACCTGGCGAGTACCTGTCACCTGTACTCAGGAAACCTGCAGAAAGAGTTCCCACAAGTGGCTTTTAGGTCGTTAACGTCTCGACATTGTTGTGAAACCTGTCCTAAAGACTTACGTCCGTTGCTGGTTAAATACGCACATGCACACACGCACACACACACACACAGCCATACTACATTTAACAGAGATATTATACATGTTTCAACATACATGTAGCACACATTAGCATGCACACGCACATGCACACACCCACACACATGCAGAAATATATGTATGCACAAATGTGCACAGTCACAGACATATATATATATATATATGTGTAGTATACACACACACTCACAATTTTGTTTCTACTGATGATGTCAATTACCCCAGTTACTTCTCAGCATTTCTTTATAACATGTCCACATTTATATCACTATAAGTATCAGCATGACAAATATTTGTGATTAATACTCACTTCTACACAGCAGTAAGTATGATCTGTCATGCTTTGGTTAGCTCTAGGGATTCTGCCTTTCTAAGATCCATTCTACCTCCTCTTTCAAAGCTGCTCTCAAGATGCACCTGTTTAATAATTATTTCTAAACTGTTTTTCATCCCCTCGTCCGATGCTATTTGTGTGTGTGCGTGTGCGTGTGGGTGTGGTTAGTGTTACTGTAAAGCGCCCTGTGCTGCCACCTTGTGTGGTAGAAGGGCGCTTTAATATGACAATAGAAAATGTGCAAATTTTTCGGGTAAGCCCTTTTTTCAGAGCAACACAACAACAGTTAAACAACAGTCAAATGGTGATAAACAAAAAATATTGTACAAGTTTATTTGTTTGTGGCTGGGGTGTGTTGCTTTTAAAACTGTCATTTTGTTGTTTTGAAAAAAAGGTAAGTAACCTGGTGTACCCCTAAAAATTCACACATTTTGTACTGTCATACAGTCATATTAAATTAGCATTCCTTTTGACTGTTTTATGTATTAGGATATTGTTACAGAACATTATTTTTTCCGTCTTTTTGATTTCTGCCTTTGTCATTCGTTCAGCTCCATTTTCCTCAGCCCTCTTCTGACAAAATATGACTTGCCACGAGCACTAGCAGTGAATCAGGCTTGGCTTTGATCCTGCTCTGAAGAACGGCGTTTCACCATGATTTGTAACAAACTGATACTAAGACCTACAACCTTTGCAGCTGGCCAGGTGATAAACATCAGATTCAGAGTGACGAACTCTCACTCTGCCTTAACTCTTAGCCTCACCCAAAGCATTGAGACGATAGTTGACAGTGACGACGACCACATTGCGCTCGGCCAGGAAGTACCCCGGGTACTGGTGGGAGGACCCCATGATGAAACCGCCACCGTGGAAATACACCAGCACCGGGTACAAGGTGGTGGATGATGACTCTGAACGTCTCTGTCAACAAAGACACCGTGGTATTATCACATCATAATATATATATATATATAGATCTATAGAGAATGTATAACGACAGTCCAAGCATGTCCTGGTTTTAACACTTTTATTCAAAAAAATTGCGCCTTACGGCTTTGTCAAGGCCTGCCCAGTCGGCTTGATTTGCTGTCTTCATCTATATATATATATATATATATATATAATAAATGGATGTACACATGTATACATGTATAGATATTAACCCCTTTATTGCCCCCTGCCTGTACAATTTCCAGGCTGAATGATGCATGGACATGCCTCCAAGAGTCCAAACAGTGTATTTTCCAGTCCTATAAAAAAAAAAAGAGTGTAACATGTACTTTCAATGCTATGCGTTTTGACGAAAATCCTTTCACATGCCAGTGCCAAAAAGAAGACAAAAAAGCTTAAGGGTCTCAAATTTAGCAATTTTATGGATCGTTTTCAAATGTCATTACGGCAGTGAAGGGGTTAATTGTTGTTCCTGCGCAAGCATGTGTGCATGCGTAGAATTCTTGCTTTTCCAACCTTCACTCTCCACCAGCGAAGCTTTTAAACAGGGCTTTCTTTACCCGTGAGCAGGCTCACTGTGCTCGTGGGTTATTTCAGCGTTTCCATAATCCACTGAACTCCAACATGGACCACCAATTTTTTTTAGCAACAGCACGCATAATTATGTGATCTTTCTGCAGGAGTATGCAACATGGGGGACCTCGGCTTATACCAATTACTACAGTCCAATCGGAAGGACTGTTGTAGCTCTAGCCTTTACATAATTTGACCTGCAGAAACCTCAAGGTGGGCGTAAAGCCTAGCATGTAACAGAATCTACACACAAGGGAGTTAATTAGCACTCAAAAGCTGTCACACAAGCACAACAACAAAGCGCTGAGTCTCAACTCTCACCTGGCATGCATGTAAATATGACTATGAGGTACATAAACTCCACCAGTATCAATGCAGTCAAGAATGGCTTAACTCGCACTAGACATACACATATTGAGGTAGAGACAGTCCTCAGCAGTATCAATGCAGTCAAGAATGGCTTAATTCGCGCTAGGCATACACATATTGAGGTAGAGGCAGTCCTCAGCAGTATCAATGCTGTCAAGAATGGCTTAACTCACACTAGGCATGTAGATATTGAGGTTGAGACAGTCCTCGGCAGTATCAATGCAGTCAAGAATGGCTTAACTCGCACTAGACATGTAGATATTGAGGTTGAGACAGTCCTCATCAGTACCAATGCAGTCAAGAATGGCTTAACTCGCACTAGGCATACACATATTGAGGTAGAGACAGTCCTCGGCAGTATTATTATTAATCATTAATGCAGTCAAGAGTGGCTTAATTCACCCTAGGCATGTAGATATTGAGGTAGAGACAGTCCTCGGCAGTATCAATGCAGTCAAGGATGGCTTAACTCACACTAGGCAGGTAGATATTGAGGTAGAGACAGTCCTCAACAATATCATTTTCTTAAGATATAATATCAATGCAGTCAAGAATAGCTTAATATCAAACTCACCCTAGGCATGTAGATATTGAGGTTGAGACAGTCCTCAACAATATCAATGTAGTCAAGAATAGTTTAATATAAAACTTTAGGCACGTAGATATCAAGGTAGAGTCAGTCAGTCCTTGGCAGTATCAATGCAGTCAAGAATAGCTTCACTCACCCTAGTAGTAGGCATGTAGATATATTGAGGTATCTAGAGACAGTCCTTGGCAGTATTAATGCAGTCAAGAATGGCTTAACTCAGCCTAGGCCTGTAGATATTGAGGTTGAGACAGTCCTCGGCAGTATCATATCTATGCAGTCAAGAATGGCTTAACTCATCCTAGGCCTGTAGATACTGAGGTAGAGACAGTCCTCGGCAGTATTAATGCAGACAAAAATAGATTTCAAAACTCAATATAGATATTGAGGTTGTGACAGTCCTCAACAATATCTTCTTCTTTTTTATCAATGCAGTCAAGAACAGCTTAATATCAAACTCACCCTAGGCATGTAGATATCGAGGTTGAGACAGTCGCTGGCAGTATCAATGCAGTCTAAAATAGCTTAACTGACCCTAGGCATGTAGATATTGAGGTAGCGACAGTCCTCGGCAGTATCAACGCAGTCAAGAATGGCTTAACTCACCCTAGGCATGTAGATGTTGAGGTAGAGACAGTCCTCAGCAGTGTCACTGAAGCCAGGAATGGTTTCGCGTATCAACCAGGGCATTTGCGGACAGGCTGGGCGGAAGTACGTAGCGTCCCATGTCTCATACCAGGATGGATTTTCCGGATTCTGTAAATCATGTACACCATTTCATCAATTCACTTTATTTATAACCATTAGTGTTTGCACTTACAAGTACATATAAATATAATTTATAGCACAGCAGAGTGTAAAAACTAAGACAGCACAAGACAACTTTTTTTTTTTTTTTATACACTTTTTACAGTTAAACTTAAAGTGAGTTAGGTGCAAGTTAAAAAATGTGTAAAACTTTACGATGAAGAAACTACATGAGCTTAACTAAGCAATGGTGCACTTTCACAAATATAATAATAATAATAATAATAATATTTAATAATGAGATACTGATCAATAACAAAGGCAATCAAATGTGGCAATTACATCATTATTACGGCATGCATTTAATTTCTGTGTTCCCATGTCACCAACCACCGGGCATTCATTTTCTTATCAAAAGGCGCGTGGCCCAGAATTTTAACTTGTGCGATGGTCTTACTGTTAATGTGTACTGTGCACAGAAAACAAAAAATGTTGGCTTGGAGTTGGGAGAAACCGAAAACAACAGCCCTTCTGGGCCAACACCATGTTGTGTCTGTCTCCATGTCAATGATCTTCAGCTTACCAAACTCAAAGAAGCAGAAAATGATCAGGTGCATCACCACTGCCATCAGTTCCAGTGTTTGTTGCAATATCCAGTTTTAGCCCCGTCAGTTTGAGTCCTCAAATGGTCTGAGGATGTGCGTGCACGCGCTTGTGTGTGTGTGTGTGTGTGTGTGTGTGGATGGAATAAGTCTGAAGTGTGCACTACGTTGGCCTATTCACACACACCAGGGTACACACACACATATTAGCACCCCCCCCCACACACACACTCCAGTGTACACACACACACATATTAGTGCCACCCCACACACACGCACAACCATTTGAAGACCGCGAACCGACGGGGCTAAAACTAAAAGTGGATATTGCCCCTCTTTCTTTCATAAGCAGTCGATAAATAATAATAATAATTTATTTTATATAATAGCGCTTCAACAACAATTATATGAGCTCTTAGCGCTCGCTGTACAGATCAACAAATGCAACAGAACACACATCAATCAATATGTTACTTAAATTAGCCTAAAACAACAATTTAAAAAGATAAATTCTCTATCTATACATATTTCAATTCACGCATATTCAAGATTCATTTTAAAACATAGCATTTAGAATTTAAAAACAACACAAAACAACAACCAACAACAACAACAACGAATTTAGACATTAAAACAATCTGCAAGTAATGCATTTCACACACACACACACACACACACACACACACACACACACACACACACACACACACTCACTCACACAGATTCTCTCTCTCTCTCACGCACACATACACACACACGCGCACACACACACACACACACACGCGCGCGCGCGCGCACACACACTACACGCGCACATCCACAGCGGAGTATACCACTTTGAGAACACATCGATCAACCCAGATCTTACCATGAAACGGTATTTCTCCCTCCACTCGTTCCCAAACTGCTCCAGCCTCTTGGCATAGGGAATTCCGAGGAAGACATTGACCCAGCGATTGGGCAGTTTGTGGTACTGGGAAGGGAAGCTCTTTCCCCTGACGCGGCCGTATGGCGCGCATTCCACGTAAATGTCCGCCCCGTCCTCAAATCTCATCGCTGTCAGCGACGACAGGGACAACACGAGCAACAGCCCGAGGATGGGAATCGTCTGCTTGGCTGTTGGTGTCATCTCGGCAGCATTTCCTGGTTTGAAACGAGTGCTCCTTGTCCAAGATGGCCACCCGATTTGTTGTATCACGTGATCGGAAGTGTGCTACCTATGTTCCACCTGAGACAGGTAAAAAAATTAATGATTTGTTTCTCGTCAAATAATGTCACACGAGACAGGTAAACGATTCTTGTATTTTGCCAAAAAGCGATTATTATTTTTTCAGTAAAAAAAAAGAAGCTCTAATAACAAATCTAATCATCCGCCCCAAAAACAACATAAACAACAAACAACCCCCTTCGGGAAGGTGAAAAGCCCTTTCACTGATCAGTTGTACACACCAAGCATTGTTGATTGTGTGGGCACCGAAAAACCAGTTTTCTATTAAACAAACCAAACAGATCTATGCACGATCAAAGCTGAAAAAATGTCCTGAAAATAGTCTGATGATTAATTACTGTTGAGGGCTTAACGGCAATTACAGCTTTCCTCTCTCTCTCTCTCTCTCTCTCTCTCTCTCTCTCTCTCTCTCTCTCTCTCTCTCTCTCTCTCTCTGTGCGCGTGTGTGTGTGTTGGGGTGGGGGGAAAGAGTGAACTAATTGCTAAGGGAAGTGACTCTTTAAATTCATATGTAAGGTTTGCCGAGTTAGTTACACTTGTCACGTCGTTATCAGATCTCTCTCTGATTCATACAACATGTTTGCCTCGTCAGTAGGATCTGCTTTTTGAGCAGTAAAGCAGTAATTTTCATGAAACTGCAGAAACGGAGAAACATTTCCGAAGAATCTTCCGGCCAAGTCCGTGGAGTTACTGCAACTTGCATGTGATTGTGAGACAAGTCAACCCTTGCACTCTTTAAATTTGGCAAATCATTTTTAAGTTATTTTTCCTGGTAGCATCCGACTTCAGAAACGCGACATTATTTCACATAGCCATCCATTTTGTGGGCTTCGATGCAGTTACGTATTCCTCACTGAGGTCCTTGACCCTGGGGGAGCGTCTGCACTTAGCAAGTTCCAAAAAGTTGATCGGTCTGTTTGACAGCGGAAAACGTCTATTCCAGAGGGGCAAGGATCTGCACACTTGACGGCAAAAGATGTCGGGGAACAAGGAATACGTGTGCACCTTGAGTGCCGAGATGTTGGAGAGGGCGAAGCAGGAACTGAACGAGGATCCGAACACGCGGCACCTCGAGATCAAAACACTGCGGGAACGTTTGGACAAAGTGCCAGGTGAGAAATTCACAACACTAACTCTGGCGGTAGCAGTGATAGTAACTTGGGGTATCAGGGCGGCAAAGGACCGTAGAGAAATTTCATTGAGATTTAACCAACACGGCATGGACGGTATTGTCAGTCACAAAACAGCACGGACTGACGCAGCTATTCCTCTGGAGAAATCTAAAGATTGGCACAACACAGACTGATCAAAGACAAGGGCCTCAACCAACAGATCCCTGGTTAGGCCGTTGCTTGAAAACGCATACAAGCGCAGCCTGGTACCCCAGTACCAAAGAGGATAGGCTAAAACGGGCGCTCCCCACGCACACACACACAAATACCTGATCATAGTAGTTCCTCCCTCCACACATACACACACACGCACACAATACATATGATACAGCCCCCCCCCCACATGCGTGTGCGTGCACACACATGTACTCACAAACACCATATAGTCCCCCTACACACACACACAAACACACACACACACACAATATGTACACACGCACATTGACATGACACACACACATACTGACAACATGACACAAACTCACTCTCACACATGCAAACACACACATGCACGCATGCACATACACATGCATGCACATGCATACAAACACACACACACACACACACACACAACATGTATACACACACAAACACTCTCTCTGTGTCTCAGACTCAAATATCACACGCATGCATGCACGCACACACACACACACACTCACACATGCACGCATACACACATGTATACATGTATGCACGCACACCAATACACACAGAAGTAAAGCACATACCATTTTTTTTTCTCTCTCTCTATAGTTTGTTACCTGCAGCTGTGCACATGCACAGCGAACACTCTCTTTAAGTGTACTGTGCCTGCTGATTTGAAATTACCTGCAGCCTTTGCATTCGTATTGCAGGTTTCCACGGACGGAAAGACGATGCTTTTCTCTTGAGGTTTCTGCGCACCAAGAAGTTTGACCAGGAGCGAGCATTCAACCAGGTCATGACCTACTACCGCATGCGCAAAGAAAACCCAGACGTGTACGAAAACTTGACGCCTCAGCGAATACGACCCCTTCTGGATGCGGGCGTGGCGAATGTGTTGAAAGACCGGGCCCCTGATGGAAGTCGCGTTGTCCTCTTCAGGCCAGGTATAGATGTAAAGTTGAGTGATGGTAATGTTGCAGGTTGGAAGAAGGTCAAAGAAACTGTGCAGAACATATTATGTATTTATATACATGGTACATTGATTGCATAGGACAATTTTCAAACCGGTGTGACATGATCTATAAGGTGGTGAAAGCGGTTCATGGAAACTGGTCAGACAATCACTGTAATCAGTAAAATACATGGCTGTCTATACTTTTAAGTTTTATTACTGCTAGAGCTTTACTAGCTAACAGCCTGCTCCCTTCCATGTCCAGAACACACACACACACACACACACCACACACACACACACACACATTCTCTCTCTCTCTCTCTCTCTCTCTCTCTCTCTCTCTCTCTCTCTCTCTCTCTCTCTCTCTCTCTCTCTCTCTCTCTCTCTCTCTCTCTCTCTCTCTCTCTGTTGCTTTTTTGTTTTGTTTTTTGAAATGTGTACTTTTTCTTAGAACTGGTCAAACAAAATAAAGGAAAGTACATCTGACTGGCTGCAGATTTGTTTTGGGGTATATATATATATATATATATATATATGTATTATGCTGATTTGAGGTAGTAAAATACTGGAACTAACCAGTTAATCACTTAATGTGAACCCTGAGAATATAGAACATATATATATATATATATATATAATATATAGTGTTGCTATTATTTTGCAACATTGTTGCTGAGAAGCAGGATTCAGATAAACCTGATGTTAATTATGCTGAGGTCTAAACTGCGGTAAACCTGCACTTTAGCCAACTAGTCTACTAGAAGGCAGACCCTCAGCCATGGTGGTGACATTATACTGAGGTCTGACTGTCATAATATTGTTGCTGCAGGGTAGCAGGATTCTGGCAGACCTGACTGTTGACGTCTGATATGTAACTGCATGATATTGCTGCAGGAGATGGGCCGGGCGGGGGTGGGGATTCAGACAGCCACAGTGTTGGTGATTTTTGTCATTTTGAGTTCTGACCTGTGCCTGCAGGGTACCTTTGCCGTGGAAGGGGGGGGGGGGGGGGATTCAGACAGCCACAGTGTTGGTGATTTTTGTCGTTTTGAGTTCTGACCTGTGCCTGCAGGGTACCTTTGCATGGAAGGGGGGGGGGGGGGGGGGATTCAGACAGCCACAGTGTTGGTGATTTTTGTCGTTTTGAGTTCTGACCTGTAACTGCAGGGTACCTCTACGGGGGGGGGAGGAGTTCAGACAGATCCACAGCCACAGTGTTGGTGATTTTTGTCGTTTTGAGTTCTGACCTGTAACTGCAGGGTACCTCTGCATGGGGGGAAGTTCAGACAGACCCACAGCCACAGTGTTGGTGATTTTTGTCATTTTTATTTTGAGTTCTGACCTGTAACTGCAGGATACCTCTGCAGGGTTCAGGCAGACCCACAGCCACAATGTTGAATTGTTTTGTCATTTTGGCTTCTCACCTGTGACTGCATGATACCTCTAAAGGGGGGTGGGGGGTGTGGGGGGTGGGAGGGGGGGGGGGGGGGGGCATTCAGACAGACCCACAGCCACATGTTGATTTTTTGTCATTTTGTTCTACCTGTAACTGATGATACCTCATGGGGGGGGGGGTTGGGGGGGGGTGGGGGGGGGTCAGACAGACCCACGGCCACAGTGTTGTTGATGATTTTTGTCATTTTCAGTTCTGACCTGTAACTGTATGATACCTCTGCTGCGGTTGGGTTTGGGGGGGGTGGGGGGGGGTCAGACAGACCCACAGCAACAGTTTGATGATTTTTGTCATGCTGAGGTCTGACCTGTAACTGATGATATTGCTGGGTTGGGTGGGGGGGGGGGGGGTTCAGACAGACCCACAGCAACAGTGTTGATTTTTGTCATGCTGAGGTCTGACCTGTAACTGCATGATATTGCGGGGTGTGGGGGTGGGGGGATTCACACAGTCCCACAGCACACAGTGTTGATGTTTTTGTCATGCTGAGGTCTGACCTGTAACTGCATGATATTGCGGGGGTGGGTGGGGGGATTCACACAGTCCCACAACACGCAGTGTTGATGTTTTTGTCATGTTGAGGTCTGACCTGTAACTGCATGATATTGTGGGGGTGGGGGGATTCACACAGTCCCACAGCACGCAGTGTTGATGTTTTTGTCATGCTGAGGTCTGACCTGTAACTGCATGATATTGCGGGGGTGGGGGTGGGGGGATTCACACAGTCCCACAGCACGCAGTGTTGATGTTTTTGTCATGTTGAGGTCTGACCTGTAACTGCATGATATTGCTGCAGGGGGTGGGGTGGGGGGATTCACACAGTCCCACAGCACGCAGTGTTGATGTTTTTTGTCACGCTGAGGTCTGACCTGTAAATACATGATATTGCTGCAGGGGGTGGGGGTGGGGGGATTCACACAGTCCCACAGCCCGCAGTGTTGATGTTTTTTTGTCATGCTGAGGTCTGACCTGTAACTGCATGATATTGCTGCAGGGGGTGGGGGTGGGCGGATTCACACAGTCCCACAGCATGCAATGTTGATGTTTTTCTGTCATGCTGAGGTCTGACCTGTAACTGCATGATATTGCTGCAGGGGGTGGGGGTGGGGGGATTCACACAGTCCCACAGCACGCAGTGTTGATGTTTTTTGTCATGTTGAGGTCTGACCTGTAGCTAACGGACTGTTGCAGGAAAGTGGGACCCTGACGTTGCTTCTCTGTCCGACATACTTGGCTGCAACTTCCTCACCATGTCCAAGCTCATAGAGGTATGGACAGTCGGCTAGGCACGTTCAGATGCCTCGTGGAGTGTTTGGCTTGGTGGCTCATTGGTTGGTGGATCTCGTATTCTGTGACTGATTGTTACTCACTGTCACTGAATTGATACAAAAATTCTGAAACAAGAATGACTACTAGCTTTCTAAAACAAAGATCCAAACACACGCAAGGTTCAAAGGACAAAGGAATGCTACATTAGGACAAAAAGCACGTTGTTTTTTTGTCTTAATAAACGGCGTTCTTTTGAACCTTTTACGCATTTGGGTACTGAACTGATCGGTCGAGTGATTGGTTGATGCATTGATTCAGTGGTTGATTCCCTGAATGGATTGTAGTTGGTAGCGGAGGCAAGATGGCTGCGCGGCTCTCACGGTCAGCCTGTCAGCCTGGTGTTTACATTCTCCAGGTTGAATTACAGATTGATTTCAGACAGACACTCGGCCGTAGTGTTGACGCTACATTGACTACAGATGCTGCATGCGTGCCTCTGTGTGTGTGTGTGTGTGTGTGTGTGTGTGTGTGTGTGTGTGTGTGTGTGCTAGGAGTAAGTGAATGTATGTATATATCTCTTGTTAAATTTTATTTCATGTTGTAGCATGTTGTCACTGTTCTTGCTTTTGTACGCGACTTGGGCTGTGTGTGTGTGTGTGTGTGTGTGTGTGTGTGTGTGTGTGTGTGTGTGTGTGTGTGTGTGTGTGTGTGCTAGGAGTAAGTGAATGTATGTATATATCTCTTGTTAAATTTTATTTCATGTTGTAGCATGTGTCACTATTCTTGCTTTTGTACGCGACTTGGGCTGTGTGTGTGTGTGTGTGTGTGTGTGTGGTGTGTGTGTGTGTGTGTGTTGTGTGTGTGTGTGCGTGTGTGTGTGTGTGTGTGTATGTGCTAGGAAGTAAGTGAATATATATCTCTTGTTAAATTTTATTTCATGTTGTAGCATGTTGTCACTATTCTTGCTTTTGTAGCGACTTGGGCTGTGTGTGTGTGTGTTGTGTGGTGTGTGTGTGTGTGTGTGTGTGTGTGTGTGTGTGTGTGTTGTGTGTGTGTGCTAGGAGTAGTGAATGTATATATCTCTTGTTAAATTTTATTTCATGTGTGTAGCATGTTGTCACATTCTTGTTTGTGTGCGCTTGGCTCGTGTGTGTGTGTGTGTGTGTGTGTGTGTGTGTGTGTGTGTGTGTGTGTGTGTGTGTGTGTGTGTATGTGCTAGGAAGTAAGTGAATATATATCTCTTGTTAAATTTTATTTCATGTTGTAGCATGTTGTCACTGTTCTTGCTTTTGTACGTGACTTGGGCTGTGTGTGTATGTGTGTGTGTGTGTGTGTGTGTGTGTGTGTGTGTGTGTGTGTGTGTGTGTGCTAGGAGTAAGTGAATGTATATATCTCTTGTTAAATTTTATTTCATGTTGTAGCATGTTGTCACTATTCTTGCTTTTGTAGCGACTTGGGCTGTGTGTGTGTGTGTGTGTGTGTGTGTGTGTGTGTGTGTGTGTGTGTGTGTTGTATGTGTGCTAGGAAGTAAGTGAATATATATCTCTTGTTAAATTTTATTTCATGTTGTAGCATGTTGTCACTGTTCTTGCTTTTGTACGCGACTTGGGCTGTGTGTGTATGTGTGTGTGTGTGTGTGTGTGTGTGTGTGTGTGTGTGTGTGTGTGTGTGTGTGTGTGTGTGTATGTATGTGCTAGGAAGTAAGTGAATATATATCTCTTGTTAAATTTTATTTCATGTTGTAGCATGTTGTCCTGTCTTGCTTTTGTACGCGACTGGGCTGTGTGTGTATGTTGTGTGTGTGTGTGTGTGTGTGTGTGTGTGTGTGTGTGTGTGTGTGTGTGTGTGTGTGTGTGTGTGTGTGTGTGTGTGCTAGGAGTAAGTGAATGTATATATCTCTTGTTAAATTTTATTTCATGTTGTAGCATGTTGTCACTATTCTTGCTTGTTGTGCGCGACTTGGGCTCTGTGTGTGTGTGTGTGTGTGTGTGTGTGTGTGTGTGTGTGTGTGTGTGTATGTGCTAGGAAGTAAGTGAATATATATCTCTTGTTAAATTTTATTTCATGTTGTAGCATGTTGTCACTGTTCTTGCTTTTGTACGCGACTTGGGCTGTGTGTGTGTGTGTGTGTGTGTGTGTGTGGTGTGTGTGTGTGTGTGTGTATGTGCTAGGAAGTAAGTGAATATATATCTCTTGTTAAATTTTATTTCATGTTGTAGCATGTTGTCACTGTTCTTGCTTTTGTACGCGACTTGGGCTGTGTGTGTATGTGTGTGTGTGTGTGTGTGTGTGTGTGTGGTGTGTGTGTGTGTGTGTGTGTGTGTGTGTGTGTGTTGTGTGTGCTAGGAGTAAGTGAATGTATATATCTCTTGTTAAATTTTATTTCATGTTGTAGCATGTTGTCACTATTCTTGCTTTTGTACGCGACTTGGGCTGTGTGTGTATGTGTGTGTGTGTGTGTGTGTGTGTGGTGTGTGTGTGTGTGTGTGTGTGTGTGTGCTAGGAAGTAAGTGAATGTATATATATATATCTCTTGTTAAATTTTATTTTATGTTGTAGCATGTTGTCACTATTCTTGCTTTTGTACGCGACTTGGGCTCTTAAAATATTTTGATAGGTAGGCGCTTACAAATTTCCAATATTATTATACTGATCTGTCCCTTGCTTGGTTGTTTGCAAGATTTGTCAGTTGCTTCACTGTTTGCATTCTGAACTGATTAACTGATTCACTGATTGACTGCAGGAGGAAGAAACTCAAATGTTGATTGGCTGATTGACTGCAGGAGGAGGAAACTCAAATGTTGATTGGCTGATTGACTGCAGGAGGAGGAAACTCAAATGTTGATTGGCTGATTGACTGCAGGAGGAAGAAACTCAAATGTTGATTGGCTGATTGACTGCAGGAGGAAGAAACTCAGATATGTGGTGTGACGATGCTGGCTGACTTAAAGGACATCGGCTGGAACCAGGCAAAGCATATGTCACCATTTTATGCCCGCAAAATGACCACCCTTATACAGGTATAGACACATTACTGTCTTGCATGCAAACGCATATATATATATAGCCATACATGCATGCACCTTGCTCTTATATGCAATCAGTCCATCCCTGTCAACCCTCTCCTCCCCAACCTCGATTCATGCATTGGCACATGCACACACATGTATGCTTGCATGCACGCTGACACTCAAAAACACACACACAGGCACACACACACACACACACACACACACACACACACACACACACACACACACACACACACACACACACACACACACACACACAGACACACACACACACACACATCTGGAAGATAGAGATTTTTTTGTAATGCAGATTCTATTTTCGAGTGAGGGTCCACGGCAGGTTTCGTCACAATAGCAGTAGCTTAAAAACAAGGGAAACAGAGAACTGACCCAGTGATGCTGCCACAGTTTATCATGACCTTCCTCATCAGAAACTTGAAAAAGAGAAGAAATCTCAAACAGGACGGGGCCCAGAGTGCTCGTGCAGAATCGACACATCAGGTCTTTGTTGTTGTACTTGTGCTACACATGTTGAGCGCTAATTAACTCCCTTGTGGGTTGATTTTGAAAAAGAGAAGAAAACGGTTGAGATGCCGCCTCGAGCTTCTTGTGAAAACACGCATGTTTTCAGGAACGGTCCGATAGCTCCTTGGGCAAGTCTTTGCAAAATGTCGTTGGTACTGTGCTACGGTCACTTCATTGTACACTGTGATGAATTCACGGTGTCAGAGCCCGTGGTAGTCACTTTCACTGGAGTGCCGAAACAGTATGCTATTGGGCGATTCAGGTGGGGTTGTTAACTCCCTTGACTTTTGCCCGGCATCGCTTAAGTCCCTTGGCTGCTTTTACTTCCGGTGCGTACTTTCTTCACAATGGAAGGCAGTGACAGTGAATTTGCCAATTTTACACTGCCAACTTTAAAGGCATTTTTGGAGGCCCGTAGTCATAATGTGTCAGGCAATAAGTAATAACTTGTTGCTCGTGCTATAGGATGCCCCAAAACACTTTTTTTCTACGAACTCGCTATCTTCTGGTCAGCCAAAAACGACGCAAAGACACCTTTTTTTCCACCCTCCATCCCTCTTCCACGGTAATTTTTGCAACTGCAACGGTATTGGCATTTGTACTGCTTCGCGATTCTAGGTTCAACTTCCACTGTTATACACAGCATGAAGCAACGCCTACTCAGAAATCCGCCCGGAAGTGCACTGCAACCTCTCGCGACTTCTTGCGCAAAAGATTACAAAACGCATTCACTCTAGCAAACCAGCTTCGCTGAATCACCCACCACTGAGCTGTGGCCCCCGTTGTCTGTTTGCAAGTCTGGCTGTGTATCTGTGAATCTGCATCATTCCTGTCTGCATGTCAAGCACTGTTACCATTATATTGGCTGTGAATCTGCATCATTCCTGTCTGCATGTCAAGCACTGTTACCATTATATTGGCTGTGTGTCTGTGAATCTGCATCATTCCTGTCTGCATGTCAAGCACTGTTACCATTATATTGGCTGTGTGTCTGTGAATCTGCATCATTCCTGTCTGCATGTCAAGCACTGTTACCATTATATTTGTCTGTGAATCTGCATCATTCCTGTCTGCATGTAAAGCACTGTTACCATTATATTGCTGTGTGTCTGTGAATCTGCACATTCCTGTCTGCATGTCAAGCACTGTTACCATTATATTGGCTGTGTGTCTGTGAATCTGCATCATTCCTGTCTGCATGTAGAAGCACTGTTAGTGTTACCATTATATTGGCTGTGTGTCTGTGAATCTGCACCATTCCTGTCTGCATGTCAAGCACTGTTACCATTATATTGGCTGTGTGTCTGTGAATCTGCATCATTCCTGTCTGCATGTCAAGCACTGTTACCATTATATTGGCTGTGTGTCTGTGAATCTGCACCATTCCTGTCTGCATGTCAAGCACTGTTACCATTATATTGGCTGTGTGTCTGTGAATCTGCACCATTCCTGTCTGCATGTCAAGCACTGTTACCATTATATTGGCTGTGTGGCTGTGAATCTGCATCATTCCTGTCTGCATGTCAAGCACTGTTACCATTATATTGGCTGTGTGTCTGTGAATCTGCACCATTCCTGTCTGCATGTCAAGCACTGTTACCATTATATTTGCTTGGTCATAATCTAATATATTATAGACGTACATATATATATATATATATATATATATACAGACAGAAAAACAAGGCTCTCTGTGATTCCTGGGCACCGCACTGTGCAGGAAGGACTGAGTATGGTGTCATGTGGAGAAAGTATAACAAAGTCCAAGCATGTTTTGTATTGGAAACTATTTGCTCCAAATGTTCGCCCGGTCGGCTTGACTGATTCCTACATCAGTGGGAATCAGTCAAGCCGACCGGGCAGGCCTTGACAAAGCCCTCAGGGGTGAAAATTTGCAGTAAATAGTTTCCAATACAAAATATGCTTGGACTTTGTTATACTCTCTCTCTACATATATACATATATATGCTGTCTGCCTAAAGACGAGACCACCGACATGTGTACCATTGATGTTTATTTCCAGGAGGCATTCCCAGCTCGCTTCAAAGGAATCCATTATGTCCATGAGCCAGCATTCTTCGATGTTGTGTTCACGATCGTCAAGCAATTCTTGAAAGAAAAGATGCTGAAAAGAGTGAGTTTGCACAGTGTGTTTGTGTGTAGTGTGTGTGTGTGTGTGTGTGTGTGTGTGGTGTGTGTGTGTTGTGTGTGTGTGTGTGTGTGTGTTGTGTGTGTGTGTGTGTGTGTGTGTGTGTGTGTGTGTGTGAATAATTTAATGTGTATGTGTGTGCGTGCATGAATATGTGTATGTATTGTGTGTGTGTGTGTGTGAATAATTTAGTGTATGTGTGTGTGCATGAATATGTGTGTGTGTGTGAATAATTTAGTGTATGTGTGTGTGTGTGTGTGCGCGTGCATGCATGCATGTGTGTGTACACGTCTTCCTGGACTTTACAAGCCAGGCAAATGCTTGAAGATACAGTGTCAGATTCAGTTCAATCAAAATTATTTCTGAGTTAGGGCTGTTACAGTTCAGTCCGGCAAAAGACAATCAATATTCACACACCGGCACTTTCAGCTCTGTGCTCAACGTTTAAGATTGAATAGCCTTTGCCTTCTGTGCTGTGGCTACAGTGTATTTTATATTCTTAGCATGGAATTGTCCGCAGGCTGTCTCCAAGAAAATCTAAGCTAGTGCCATCAGTGACATTGTTTCAGACCCACCTGTATGGTGACCTTGTTTCAGGCCCACCTGTATGGTGACCTTGTTTCAGGTCCACCTAAGCTAGTGCCATCAGTGACATTGTTTCAGACCCACCTGTATAGTGACCTTGTTTCAAGTACAGTGATCTTGTTTTAGAGCCACATGTACAATGACCTTGTTTCAGATCCATCTGTATGGCGACCTTGTTTCAGATCCACCTGTTTTAGATCCACCTCTACAGTGACCTTGTTTCAGATCCACCCGTACAGTGATTTTGTTTCAGATACATCTCTATGGCAAGCTTGTTTCAGATCCACTTGTACGGCGACCTTGTTTCAGATCCACCTGTATGGTGACCTGGTTTCAGATCCACCTGTACAGCGATCTTGTTTCAGATCCACCTGTATGGTGATCTTGTTTCAGATCCACCTGTACAGTGACCTTGTTTCACAGCCACCTGTATGACAACCTTGTTTCACATCCACCTGTACAGCGACCTCGTTTCACTTCCACCTGTACGGCAGCCTCGTTTCAGATCCACCTGGACAGCGACTTCATTTCAGATCCACATGTATGATGACCCCATTTCAGATCCACCAGTAGAGTGACCTTGTTTCAGATCCACCTGTATGGTGACCTTGTTTCAGATCCTAAGCTAAGCTTGTGCCATCAGTGACCTTGTTTCAGATCCACTTGTATGGTGACCTTGTTTCAGATCCACCAGTACGGTGATCTTGTTTCAGATCCACCTGTATGCTGACCTTGTTTCAAATCCACCTGTACGGCGACCTTGTTTCAGATCCACCTGTACGGCGACCTTGTTTCAGATCCACCTGTACGGCGACCTTGTTTCAGATCCACCTGTACAGTGACCTTGTTTCAGATCCACCTGAATGCTGACCTTGTTTCAGATCCACCTGTATGGCGACCTTGTTTCAGATCCACCTGTACGGCGACCTTGTTTCAGATCCACCTGTACGGCGACCTTGTTTCAGATCCACCAATACGGTGACCTTGTTTCAGATCCACCTGTACGCTGACCTTGTTTCAGATCCACCTGTACGCTGACCTTGTTTCAGATCCACCTGTACGGTGACAAGCTGGAGAAGCTGCATGAGCAGTTTCCCCCCGAGATGTTGCCAGAGGACCTTGGCGGCAAACTACCCCCCTACTCTAACACGGTGAGTGTTGCCGAAGGTGCCTGTTGATAGGAGTTGTGGGAGTGGTGTGTCAGAGTGGTGTCGGAATGGTGTTGTTGCATGACGCTCAGAAAAGCCAGAGACGGTGTTTGACCAGACAGGATTCGTGGAGAGTCTGCGAGAGCGCTTGAAAGTCCTTGAGCTTTGCAAGCCAGAATCAACTCAGCTCAGGAACTTTAAAGACCACCCCAGCAGGGGCTTTCAAGGACCTCCAAGTCCATGATAAGCCCAGGCTTGCAAAGCTCAAGGACCATCATGGACTTAGAGGTCCTTGAGCTTTGCAAGCCTGGGCTTATCATGGGCTTGGAGGTCCTTGAGCTTTGCAAGCCTGGGCTTATCATGGGCTTGGGAGGTCCTTGAGCTTTGCAAGCCTGGGCTTATCATGGACTTGGGAGGTCCTTGAGCTTTGCAAGCCTGGGCTTATCATGGACTTGGGAGGTCCTTGAGCTTTGCAAGCCTGGGCTTATCATGGACTTGGGAGGTCCTTGAGCTTTGCAAGCCTGGGCTTATCATGGACTTGGGAGGTCCTTGAGCTTTGCAAGCCTGGGCTTATCATGGACTTGGAGGTCCTTGAGCTTTGCAAGCCTGGGCTTATCATGGACTTGGAGGTCCTTGAGCTTTGCAAGCCTGGGCTTATCATGGACTTGGAGGTCCTTGAAAGCCCCTGCTGGGGTGGTCTTTAAAGTTCCTGAGCTGAGTTGATTCTGTTTGCCCAGGACTGGAAAGAGAAGCTGTTGGTGTGTCCGGCACAGCATGGAATTCGATTCATTAGTTTCTTCATTTACGTGTTCAGTGATCAGCTGATTTTGTTTGCCCAGGAGTGGAAGGAGAAGCTATTGGCGTGTGAGGCGCCGTATAAAATTTGATTAATTAATCTCTTCACCTATGTGTTTATTTATGGATCCGATGCAGTACAAAATTTGATTAATTAATTTCTTCATCTGTATGTTTATTGATCGATCAGCTGATTCTGTTGATAAAATGTGATGAATTAATCTCTTCATCTGTGTATTTACTGATGGATCAGCTGATTCTGTTTCCCCAGAACTGAAAGGAGAAGCTGTTGGCACGTCAAGCACAGCGTAAAATTTGATTGATTAATCTCTTCATCTACATGTTCATTGATGGATCAGCTGATTCTGTTTGCCTAGGAGTGGAAAGAGAAGCTGTTGGCGTGTGAGGCGCAGTTTGCGGAGGAGAACAAGTTTGGGTTGCTGGACATGACCATCCCGGCCAAGCAGGCAAAGAAGCAGGATGCTACTGAGTCGCTGGGTGGGACCTTCCGCAAACTGAATGTCAATTGATGGCAGCATCTCCGTCCTTGAATCTGTAACATCTGCTGTTGATACCCAGTGATATGGTTTCTGTGTTAAAAAAGAAGAGCACTTAGTTGTATGTGATTTATTTAGACTGCCTGGTGACCTTACAGTTAAAGCCCTAAATGTGTGCAGGAACATGACAGACAATCCTACAAGGCGCACAAACAAATCCTACAAGACCCACAAAAAAAATCCTACAAGGCGCACAAACAAAGACCACTGAATTGTATGTGATTTATTTAGTGTACCTGATGACCTTACAGTTAAAGCCCTAAATGTGTGCTGGAACTTGACAGACAATTCTACAAGACGCACAAAAAAGACCAATGAATTGTATGCAATTTATTTAGTGCCCCTGATGACCTTACATTTAGTGCCCTAAGGGCATGCAGGAACATGACAGACAATCCTACAAGGCGCACACAAAAATGTTCACTGAATTGTATGCAATTTATTTAGCGTCCCTGATGACCTTACAGTTAAAGCCCTAAATGTGTGCTGGAACATGACGGACAATTTTACAAGGTGCACGAGAAAGACCGCTGAATTGTATGTGATTTATTTAGTGTGCCTGGTGACCTTACAGTCGAAGCCCTAAATGTGTGCAGGAACATGACAGACCATCCTACAAGGCACACACAAAAAAAGACCACTGAATTTTATGTGATTTATTTAGTGTCCCTGATGACCTTACAGTTAAAGCCTTAACTGTGTGCAGGAACATGACGGACAATCCTACAAGGCACACACACACACACAAAAAAAAACCTGCTGAATTGTATGTGATTTATTTAGTGTGCCTGGTGACCTTACAGTTAAAGCCCTAAATGTGTGCAGGAACATGACAGACAATTCTAAAAGACGCACAAAAAAAGGACCACTGAATTGTATGTGATTTATTTAGTGTGCCTGATGACAGTTAAAGCCCTAAATATGTACAGGAACATGACAGACAATCCTACAAGAAGCACAAAAAAAGGACCACTGAATTGTATGCGATTTATTTAGTGTACCTGATGACCTTACAGTTAAAGCCCAAAATGTGTGCAGGAACATGACAGACACAGTGCGCATGCATACATGCATGCATGCGTACATGCTGTTGCCGGCCAGAGTGCTTGTTGCGTCGTACCTGAACAAACACCTTTGTTGCCGTTGTTTTCAAGAATGGAACTGAGCAGATCCATTCATGTTCATACCCTTTTGCCTTGGTTGAAATTTATTTCTGGGTTTTGGTGTATGTTTCTGCGTTGTTGTTTTTTAATTATTATTTTTTACATAATACTGTTGGCTCCTTGTATGTGAAACACCATCTTTATTAGATGTGGTAGCAAGTGGGTTTTTTCAGTGCAAGTTTTGAACTTCGTTATGCTTTCTGTCAGCAAATAATTGGATTGTAATTGGAGCAAGGGGACGTTGAGTAGTGATTCACAGTGTGTGGCTGTCAATGCATTTCGACCTGATTGACATGACGCAGTCAGGTTCATCAATATCTTTGTATTGTTCATGCACACAGGTGAGATGGGTTGCGTATCTTGCCTGGAGACAAATTTTGTGGGGCCATCTGCACCACTTGTTGTTCGGCTTAGATGCCTTTCAAGTCTTTCCCTGATTGATCACAGATTAACTGGTTGATTTTTGATGGAGTGATCAGCCGTTTTGATTGGTTGACTGGTGGATTGATTGATTAATAACTCGCGCTGCAGTTCAAGGACTTTCAGCCCAAGTTAGAAGTCAAACATGGATACATGATGGATAAAATTGACAGTTGACAGTCTGCGTAGAAAGGAAGAGAAATTGTTGATTTAAAATTATTTTTGATATTCGTTTAAACTATTGTCTCTGTTTTTCTGGTCTGTATTGATTGATTAATAACTCTGCCTCCAGGTTATGTGAGTAAACATGGACTCAAGACCGATAAAACTGACAGTCTGTGTACAAAGGAAGAGAACTTGCTGATTTTAAAATTATTTTTGATATTCGTTTAAATTATTGTCTCTGTTTTTCTGGTCTGTATTGATTGATTAATAACTCTGCCTCCAGGTTATGTGAGTAAACATGGATGCAAGACCGATAAAACTGACTGTCTGTGTACAAAGGAAGAGAACTTGCTGATTTAAAATTATTTTTGATATTCGTTTAAATTACTGTCTCTGTTTTTCTGGTCTGTATTGATTGGTTAATAACTGGCACTGCAGCTCAGAAGTCAGGGACTTTCAGCCTCCAAGTTATGAGAAAACATGGATGCAAGACTGATAAAATGGACAATCGACAGTCTGTGTAGAAAGGAAGAGAACTTGCTGATTTAAAATTATTTTTGATATTCGTTTAAAATATTGTCTCTGTTTTGCCGGTCCGTATTTATTTTGCCGTGTGATCTTTTGTGATCCTAACCACTTGCAGGACTTTTGTCAAGAAAGAGAAAAAAATCCCTGTTCATTCATTTCAACTGTGGCATCATTTGTTTTGATCTTGAATGGATTTTTCGGACGCAGTTTTGATTTCCTAGAGAAGCTAGGATGGGCTTGTTCCTTTCAATCCATGTATACTTGATTATATCTCTGTGTGTGTGTATGCGTATGTGTGTGCGTGCTTGTGCACGCGTGTGTGTGTGTGTGTGTGTTTGTATGTGTGTGAGAGCATCAGGCACGTTTCCATTGTGACTCATACTTCGTTTTTGTTTAAAAGTAATGCACTTTTTACCTATTCACACTTTTTCTTTATGGACATTGTTTACAGTTAAAATTGTTCACGTTCTGGGCCCATAGGTATGACGAGCAAACAAAGTTCCAGGCGGATAGCCTCTAATGCTGATTCGCTAAAGAGTCCACGAATCCAGATCTCCTTCCGCATGCACGAGTCATCACTTGGCTCAAAAATAGCTATTTGCTTGTGTTTATTTTTAGATGGGGGAAGGCCCTTGTTTTACCAACAATGCAACATGCTGTTTGCTCCTCATACGTATGGACTATGAGCTGCAATGACGCTCTTTGATTTTCCGACATAATGAATGGTTCAGTGACCAAACCATGCTCAGGAATCAAGACTTACATGTGCCTTTGTCTGTTGACAGTTTGGGGGTCTTCTTATCACGGTCTGTGTCTGTTGAAATTTTGGGGGTCTTCTTATCACGGTCTATATCTGTTGAAATTTGGGGGTCTTCTTATCATGATCTGTGTCTGTTGACATTTTTGGGGTCTTCTTATCACAGTCTGTGTCGTTGACTTTGGGGGTTTTTATCATGTGTCTGTTGAATTTTGGGGGTCTTCTTATCACGGTCTTTCTGTTGAAATTTGGGGGTCTTCTTATCACTGTCTGTGTCTGTTGAAATTTTGGGGGTCTTCTTATCACGGTCTGTGTCTGTTAAACATTTTGGGGGTCTTCTTATCATGATCTGTGTCTGTTGACATTTTGGGGATCTTCTTATCATGGTCTGTGTCTGTTGAAATGTTGGGGGTCTTCTTATCACGGCCTGTGTCTGTTGAAATGTTGGGGGTATTCTTATCACTGTCTGTGTCTGTTGAAATTTTGGGGGTCTTCTTATCACTGTCTGTGTCTGTTGAAATGTTGGGGGTCTTCTTGTCACTGTCTGTGTCTGTTGAAATTTTGGGGGTCTTCTTATCACTGTCTGTGTCTGTTGAAATTTTTGGGGTCTTCTTATCACAGTCTGCCTGTGAGCATTTTGTTCCTTATCCATGACGATCACCCAGCATTGGTTGAGAAGATGGCTTATTTAACCATTTCTTTAGACTTACACATGTGGACTGTCACAGGTACAAGTGTTGTTATGCACCAGTATGCCCCTGCATTCTGTCTTCAAGAATTTAAGTCATTGTTAAAAAAAAAAAGTTTTTGTCTGTTCCCCAAAAAGTGATATTAGATATATATATATATATATAAAACCCCATAAAATAACAACAATAACAACAAGAACAAACTTCAGTATATCAGTATGGGTAAGTTATATTAACTTACCCACAGGACTGTGGACAACCAATCTACCAACAGAGGTTGTAACAGCAGTATTACGTAAACTACCTCTTACTTTGGGTGTCATTGGGGTTTGTCACGTCATGACAATCACTGACTCAAAGCAGTTCCAACCTGGGAACCTTGATACAGAAAATGTTTGCTTTGGCCACAGTGTTCAGGCTAAAATCAACAAAAATAGAAAAGCTCCAGAGAAATGTGCTCACCTACACAACGACACATAAAGAACAATTAAAAACACAAGCGCTTTCGACACATTGTCTTCGTCTGGTGTAGAATATTAGACAGAAAATAATAAAAGAAGAAGGAAGTGAAGAAGAAGATAGACAAGAAGTTGAAGTAAAACAATGTTACAGATCTAAACGTAGATTTAAATCGACATATGTATCATAGGTGAGTACATTTCTCTAGAGCTGTTCTGTTTTGTCAACCTCACCAGCAGTTGTTCGCTCATTCCTTAAAATCAACAAGATTACACTGCAGGTATAGGTGCATCTTTTGAGCCTGGCACCAAGGGACGAGGCTGGTAGGTGGACGATGTCAATCCGTTTGCCTGCTTCAGCTCTCCCTTCTCTTACAGACACTGTCTTGTTCCTTTGCCCCTCACAATTACTGAGACAGTAAAGTGGCTCATATTGCTTGCTGCCCATCCTGTTCGTTTATGGACACCATCTTCTTCCTTTGCCCCTCACAATTAATGAGACAGTAAAGTGGCTCATATTGCTGCCCATCCCGTTCTCTTATGGACACCGTCTTGTTCCTTTGCCCCTCACAATTAACGAAACAGTAAAGTGGCTCATATTGCTTGCTGCTTGCTGCCCATCGTGTTCGTTTATGGACACCATCTTGTTTCTTTGCCCCTCACAATTAATGAGACAGTAAAGTGGCTCGTATTGCTTGCTGCCCATCCCATTCTCTTATGGACACTGTCGTGTTCCTTTGCCCCTCACAATTAACGAAACAGTAAAGTGACTCATATTGCTTGCTGCCCATCCCATTCTCTTATGGACACAGTCTTGTTCCTTTGCCCCTCACAATTGACGAAACAGTAAAGTGGCTCATATTTGCTGCCCATCCCATTCTCTTAATGAGACACATCTTGTTCCTTTGCCCCCTCACAATTAACGAAACAGTAAAGGGGAAGCTTTTAAATTGCGATCATTTCTCTAGGGACACATCTTTTCCTTTGCCCCTCCTTAAAAAACAGTAAATTCTGATATTGCAGCCACCATCATTAAACACTGATATGTTCCTTTGCCCTCAAATTACGAAACAGTAAAGTGGCTCATATTGCTGCCCATCCTTAATGCAGGGATCATTTGAGAACAGAATTGTTCTTTGCCCCTCAAACTAATGAAAATTGTATATTCTAGCCACACCATAACAAAATAATAATGTTGTGTTCCTTTGCCCCTCACAATTAACGAAACAGTAAAGTGGCTCATATTGCTGCCCATCTTAATGCAGGAATCATTTGAAGAATCAAGAATATTTATTTGTCCTCCGTAAACACAGAAAATTTGAATTACAGCCACGAGCAAAATAAAAATAAATAATCAGTTTAAAGTAATGAAACAGTAAAGTGGCTCATATTGCTGCCCATCTTAATGCAGGAATCATTTCAAGAATCGAGAATATTTATTTGCCCCTCACAGAAAATTTTAAATACTACCACAAGCAAAATAAACAAAAATAAATAATGCATTTCAATTCACGAAACAGTAAAGTGGCTCATATTGCTGCCCACCTTAATGCAGGGATCATTTCAAGAATCGAGAGAATATTTCTTTGCCCCTTCCGTAAACACGGAAAATTTGAATTACAGCCACGAGCAAAATAAACAAACATAAATAATAGTGTAGGCCTTAGGCCTTGTACATCTGGGTGGTGGCAGTGTAAGCCTTAGGTATGGTTCCCTCCCTCCTCCCCCCCCCCCCCCCCCCCCCCCCCCCCAATCCCCACCTCCTGGGGTTTTGGTCCATGCCGGTACCTCTCTCTGGAGACAACTCAGCATTATAAACATTGTTGAACTAGCAAACAAACAAATGAAGGGCACATCTTGTCATTAATAATACCATCACAGCAGTCATTCTTGTTTCAGATTTTGGTCCCATCATAAATAATTATTATAATGAAGAGTGTGCTCTTTGTGTCTACTGCTGTCAAACTGAATCAAAATCTACTTGGATTATGTGTTCCAATAATTCCCGTAACCGTTTTTTCTGTGGGAAACGCGTTCGTTTGCTTACGATGAAGTCTGGACCTATGCATTTACAGTGAAGACTAAACCTATGTTATAATTATATGTGTGCATATAATTATGTCATTTTGTTTGTTTGTTACTGATCTCGTATTGTGAGCAACAATGACCTGATTATTTTACAAAAAGTAGCTTGCAGTGACCTCAACTGACGCTTGTAATTAAGGCTGCCCTTTGGGTTCATTTGAACCAGAGGTGTGTTTTTAGACCAACGACCATTTTTTTGCTCAGGTGAGTGGAACATTCTCAGGTCTGTTGAAACAGTGATCCTCACCTTTGTGCTTGAACAGGCTTATTTAAAGGGGATCCAGGCAAACAAACACCACAGGAACTTTGAACAGGATTGGAATGGAAAAAAAAGAAGAAAAAAAAAGAAAAGGAATCAGAAGAATGTTGGTTGAGTATTGTTTTACATCCACACAAACCGTAGGTTTATTAGGGACGGGCAGCCCAGGATGGCCACCTCGACTTTCGCACAGCTCCTGAGCTCTGAAAGATGAAGAAGAAGAAGGATTTTCAACTCTCAAAATATGGCTGTGAGTGCTGCCATCTTGTGTTATTGGTAGTTGTGGGTCTGTGATGACATGAACAAGGTTGGCAAATATTACAGAAGCGTAACTGTCGTGAGCCTCCTATCCCTGATAAGTTGCATGGTTTCTGTGGACGTTAAGTAGCCCTGTTTCCTTCCTTTAGCGAGCCAGTCTTTTTTCTGCCCTTCACTGGTAATGAATGAACCAAGATGGCTGCACTTCTTGGAGCTCAGGTTTGAACACAAAAGTATTTCTGCTGCAAATAAATATTGATACCACAACCATTTAAAGCCTGCTAGTGGAATTTTTTTACATTTTCAACTTTTTCCAGCTAACTTGCATTCTTCTGGCAAGCACTGAATAAAAAAACAAAAAAGATAAGTTACTTCACCTCTCATATCATTTTCCATTGTGTTTAACCCTTTCACTGTTGTTTAAGTGTCGTTTTGTGGCCTGAAGAAGGGGATTTCCCTGAAAACTTGCATCATGTTGTCTACGTTATAATAAATAAGCGTTCTTTTCAATCTTTTAATGTGTTTGGATCTCTTTTGGGGTCCCCTTTAAGCTTTGTACTGGACAGACTCCTAGCAGATGTCTCAGGATTTTTGGGAGAGACGGTATTTGCACAATTTGTAAAATCCAGTACCATTAATGCAAGTTTGAAGCAGGCTGCTTTGTCTGGCTGAGATCCATCCATTTGGCAGCAATGAAAAAACTGTCATCTGTCATGATGACTGTCATTACCAGTGATGTGTTTTGGTGGTGGTCAGCATGTAACTTGGTGTTTTACGCCCAGTTAACCAGTACGGTTATGTCAGGGTGAGTGGCCAGTGTGATGTCAGGCAGTTTTTACAAGGTCCAGACTTATAAAATTTAATTTCTCTGATGAGATAATAAAGTAATCTTGACTCTTGAATCTTGAATAAAAGGTTAAAAAGAAAAAAAAGAAAAAAAAAGATCTATTTATTCAGACAAAACACAATGTACAAATTTTCAGGGAGGTGAAGTGATGCTTTATGTCCTCAGATGTCAGTTGACATATTAGGGACAAGTTGTGACCAATGCCGAAGCACGGTGCAATAAATCTTTATGTCCATGGAAACCAGAAGGCTCGTTAGGACGGACAGTCCAGGACGTCCACCTCGACTCTCACACAGCTCCTGAACCATGCGTTTTCCGGGAAGCATAGGAGTCGTTCTTGTATCAGATTTTGAGAATGCTTTTTCTTGAATAGTTTTTACGAGGTTTTGCTTTTGAGTTTTTGCAGCACTAGCCATTCTGATTCGCACTGTGATGAGGTCAGAAAGGTCACTGCAAGCTACCCACTTCTCAGGTGGTTCCTGTCCATTGACGTTTGTTTTATCGGTGTTTTGCATGGATAATTTATTTTAAATTTCGTCCATTTTTTTCACGGTATAACATATGTGTGTGGTAGCTAGTTTTGTCTGTTCTACGGTGATGGAAGACCGACAGATGGTTTTTAAATACCATTCTGAAACACCACTTAACGTTACGTGTCTTTATACTGCTCTCAGGAATCGGGGAATATTGCAGCATTCAGTTTTCATGAATGCAGAATACAAACCACATCTTTTTTTGGTGATAATTCAGTGGAATGACTGGCTTTTTGGCCAAACACTGTTGCTGCTTGTTTCTGTCTAGTTTGACGCTCGACAGATTAATTTGAGTTTTGTGTCCTGCATTTGACTTTTTTCTTTTTCTTTCTTTCTCCCTCTGTTGGGTGTAAAGTATGCTGTATTCTGTATACTGTGTAATTTTGTTTGTTTGCAATTTTGCGTATTGATTGATCACTGTTGTTGCCTATGGCAGCTTAAAATTACACATGGCTTATTGAAAGGAAAAACACTGCAAGAAACGCAGGATGAAATGTTTTTCACATCCATCCGGTCATTTTGCCACGTAGCTTTCTCTCGTGTTCATCAAAACTTCGCAGTTTGTATAGAAAGGAGAACAATTACTTTGTTTAGGTTTTTTGGAGGTCTGAAAATGTTTCTTTGATGATTTTTTTTTGGCTTGCCAAACCTCACTTAGAAATAATGCAAGTCTCGCGTAAGGAAACATTTGGTGCAGATCTGTGCTGTAAAGCGCAGTGACTTTGTGTTCACCAGAGAATGGTGCTATACAAAAGTTATCTATTTTGATGCAGTGATGAGTTACACTGGCAGGATGGGTAGTAGGCATGTGGCCACCTGCTGGTCTGTGGCCCCAAGTTCAACATCCAAGTTACTGCAGCTGCTGTCAAAGTGTCATCGTTCAAACATTATGCAATAAGAGCCCGTTCAAATCAGTCTTGGTGACCTTGACCTTGCTCAAGGCCGGGAGGTGCTGCTGTCAAAGTGTCATCATTAAAACTTTATGCAATAAGAGCCCATTCAAATCAGTCTTGATGACCTTGACCTTACTCAAGGCCGGGAAGTGCTGCTGTCAAAGTGTCATCATTCAAACTTTATGCAATAAGAGCCCGTTCAAATCAGTCTTGATGACCTTGACCTTACTCAAGGCCGGGAGGTGCTGCTGTCAAAGTGTCATCATTCAAACTTGATGCAGTAAGAGCCTGTTCAAATCAGTCTTGATAACCTTGACCTTACTCAAGGCCGGGAGGTGCTGCTGTCAAAGTGTCATCATTCAAACTTTATGCAGTAAGAGCCCTCACTGAGCTTTCCCAGTTCTGATCAGTCTTGATGACCTTGAGCTTGACCTTACTCGAGGCCGGGGAGGTGCTGCTGTCAAAGTGTCATCATTCAAACTTTATGCAGTAAGAGCTCTCACTGAGCTTTCCCAGTTCAGATCAGTCTTGTTGACCTTGACCTTACTCAAGGCAGGAGAGATGTTGGAAAGATTACACCAATTTAAAAAAAAAAAAAATTTAAGTTGTGATTTGACCTTGTTCAGACTTTCTATGCTTGCCACATGAAAGAAGAGATATAAACGGCATGTCTTCTCTTTGCAGCAGGAAAGAACGAGTCATGTGTGAATGGCCAATATTTCAGGGTCACAGGCTGGTCTTAGAAAGGTTCAGATGAAAGTTTTATTTTTTCCACTAGGTTCTGACGGAGTTCAAAGTCGATAAAGTTGTAACTTGTTCCATGCAAGAACAAGGTCAAAGCGTAAACTGCTCTCTTTTTTATATTTTATTACTCTGGCATTTATTAGATCAGTTACGTGCGTTCGGAGTCAGCAAACCTTTAAAGCAGACATTTGCTTAGATTCTGTTTTGTGAGATCTTCCCAAACTCAGCAAGATGATAACCTTCCAGTGAATTTGACAGATTTTGAAGGTCAGAGGAAAGTTTGAAAAAGAAAGGGATGATATATTTATCACTTTTAAATGAGTTAGCTGAGCATTCCTCTTGATGTATTTATCACTTTTAAATAAGTTAGCTGAGCATTCCTCTTGTTTGTTAAAGTTATGTTCATGTTGAAAACAAAATGCCTTGTTGGTGAGAGAGATATTGCTGCTTCTTTATGGCAATTTTCAGGTGCCTTTTGATTGAATCAGTTTGCCGTCATCAAATATTAAACGTGGAAATGCTATTTTCTCCATATATGTCTTATGATGTGTATGTGTTGAGAGATTCGTGTATACATGTGTGTGTGTGTGTGAGGAGAGAGAGAGAGAGAATGGTTGTGTTAACCCACACTACAGGACAAGATTATACAACTACAAGCTAATTATGACAAACAAATAAGGATACACAGAGGTCACAATTTGAGTGTGTGTGTGTGTGTGTGTGCACAGAGAGAGAGAGAGAGAGAGAGAGAGAGAGAGAGCACGGTCATGTAACCCACATTACAGGACAAGATCATACAAGCTAATTAAGGACACAGAAGTAACAACTGTCAGCTTCTTTATTTTATATCATTCTTGATTTGAGCAAAGTTCAATGTCATAGATTGCAAAAATAAGGATAGTGTCATGGCACTAGTGTATATTTTTTATTAAAAATAAGGATACGGTAATGTCACGGCACTAGTGTATATTTTTTTGATTTAAAGTATAGCGTCATGGCACGTGTATATTTTGATTAAAAAAATAAGGACAGCATCATGGCACTATTGTATATTTCGAGTATCATATATGCATTAGTACAAATTGAAGAAGGTAAAAAGAAGGTAGCCATTTACCTCCTTTCTTCTTCTTCAAATAATGCTGTTCATCCACAGAGAATATAAGGACTATTAGGGATTATAAGGACATAAGAATATGATGATGATGAAGTGATGCTTAATGTCCTCAGATGTCAGCTGACCCCTGTTGGCTGACAAGCTGTGACCAATGCCAAAGCATGGTTCAATAAATCTTTACATCCACGGAAGCCAGAAGGCTCGTTAGGACAGACAGCCCAGGACGGCCACCTCGACTCTCACACAGCTCCTGAACTATGATGACATAAGCATATAAGGACTTATAAGAATGTAAGGATTACTAGGGACATCCACCTTGACTTCCACACAGCTCCTGAGCTCTGACTGACCAGTTCTTCTAATGTTGCTTTACATCCACAGAGAATAATTATAAGGGACGGGGGGAGCCCAGGACGTCCACCTTGACTTCCACACAGCTCCTGAGCTCTGACTGACAGTTCTTCAAGTTGCTTCACATCCACAGAGAATAATTATAAGGGACGGGGGGAGCCCAGGACGTCACCTTGACTTTCACGCAGCTCCTGAGCTCTGACGACCAGTTCTTCTAATGTTGCTTCACATCCACAGAGAATAATTATAAGGGACGGGGGAGCCCAGGACGTCCACCTTGACTTTCACACAGCTCCTGAGCTCTGACTGACCAGTTCTTCTAATGTTGCTTACATCCACAGAGATAATTATAAGGGACTGGGGGGAGCCCAGGACGTCCACCTTGACTTTCACCAGCTCCTGAGCTCTGACTGACCAGTTCTTCTAATGTTGCTTACATCCACAGAGAATAATTATAAGGGACGGGGGAGCCCAGGACGTCCACCTTGACTTCACCAGCTCCTGAGCTCTGACTGACCAGTTCTTCTAATGTTGCTTCACATCCACAGAGAATAATTATAAGGGACGGGGGGAGCCCAGGACGTCCACCTGACTTTCACCAGCTCCTGAGCTCTGACTGACCAGTTCTTCTAATGTTGCTTTACATCCACAGAGAATAATTATAAGGGACGGGGGGAGCCCAGGACGTCCACCTACTTCACGCAGCTCCTGAGCTCTGACTGACCAGTTCTTCTAATGTTGCTTTACATCCACAGAGAATAATTATAAGGGACGGGGGGAGCCCAGGACGTCCACCTGACTTCACACAGCTCCTGAGCTCTGACTGACCAGTTCTTCTAATGTTGCTTCACATCCACAGAGAATAATTATAAGGGACGGGGGGAGCCCAGGACGTCCACCTTCACTTTCACACAGCTCCTGAGCTCTGACTGACCAGTTCTTCTAATGTTGCTTCACATCCACAGAGAATAATTATAAGGGATGGGGGGAGCCCAGGATGTCCACCTTGACTTTCACGCAGCTCCCGAGGTCTAAGATACTTGACAATTGACGGACAGCCCACTTGTTTTATCAATTTTACGGTGCGCCAGCCTGATGTACACACACAAGGCGCGAATTTGTCTTTTTGACTTTTGCACATAATTTACAATACAATCCCTAAATGCACACGTGCAGTCAAACAGTTTCCTTTCATGCGGGTCTGCTGAGAGTTAGTTAGTTAGTTAGTAACTGGATTTTTAACGTCCTGTCGGCCACGCAGGGTCGCCCCGGGACAACCAAACTCTGTCATAAGCAAACTCGCATTTCAAAACTCTTCTAAAACATAAACCTCTACTCAAGTCAATCCACAAAATTTGGTCCCGACACAAACATCAAAGGCAAATTTTGAAAGAGTTGGTCCTTTCAATAGTATACCTGCTAGCAGAGCACATAAGGCTAGGAGGACGTGCTGGTATTTTGGACTATTCTAATTTATTGATACCAGATTAAATTATATTTAAAAAAAAAAGGGGAGGGAGGGGGGCAGGCAGAGGAAATGCCAAAATCAGTCCACACTGCCAGCTATACACACAGCACATGCACGCACACACAACTTGGTCATCATTTTAGCACAAATTTAAGGATGCACAGCTCATTCAGCTTCACAGATACTTGGTCAGTCATTCCTACACACTGCACACATGCATACACACACATGAGATTTAATTATACATGCATGAACGCTCGAAATATGTAACAAGTACAACAACAAAGACCTGAGTCGCCTACGGTAACTCTCATCTGGCATGCTTGCAAATGCAAAGTTCATAAACTCCACCAGAGGTACATACATTGCGTGAGCCAGTTTGGCCTAGAGGTAAGGCGTTAGGCTGGTAAGCAGAGGGGCCTCACGAATCCGCTTCGGCTGTCCTTTCTCTTCAAAGGTTGTGGTCTGTGGACACTGTCTTGTGACTTTGTTCTCACAATTAACGAAACATTAAAATGGCTCTCATCGCTGCCCACCTTAATGCAGGAGTCATTCTGGTGGTGACAGTGTAGCAATAGGTATATAATCTTTTCCCCCACCTCCATACCCCCTTCTCCCCCTCCCGAATAAGCCTTGTGGTTTCTGTGGATGTTAAGCACCATGTTTACGTACAGTAGTTACACACATTGAGGATGTATCTCTGGAGGAGTTTATGTACCTTGTATTTACACAGAGGTACATACACGGAGAATGTACTTCTGGTGGAGTTTATGTATCCTGTATTTACACGGAGGTACATACACGGAGAATGTACTTCTGGTGGAGTTTATGTACCTTGTATTTACACAGAGGTACATACACGGAGAATGTACTTCTGGTGGAGTTTATGTACCTTGTATTTACACAGAGGTACAGACACGGAGAATGTACTTCTGGTGGAGTTTATGTATCCTGTATTTACACGCATGCCGGGTGAGAGTTACTGTGGGCGACTCAGGTCTTTTGTTTTTTATACTTGTTACATATTTCAAGCGCTAATCAGCTCTCTTGTGTATTGATTCTGTAGGAGTGCTCTGGGCCTTGTTCTGTTTCAGATTTATACATACATAGTTTGAAAGATACACATCAGTCACGCTGCTCCAGGATATATAAAGATAAAACTTCCTGAAAATTCATGGGAGATGAAAACAAGGCACCAACTCGTATCAATGAACAAGGATTTCTTTTTCTCTTTATGTAAAAAGTCCTGTCCGTGGTTTACAAGGCACCAACTACACTGAACTAGTATCAATGAACAAGGATTTCTTTTTCTTTTTTGTAAAAAAATCCTGTCAGTGGTTTACAAGGCACTAACTAGTATCAATGAAAAAGGATTTCTTTTTCTTTTTTGTAAAAAGTCCTGCAAGTGGCTTACAAGGTACCAACTAGTATCAATGAACAAGGATTTCTTTTTCTGTTTTTGTAAAAAGTCGTGTAAGTGGTTTAGATCATAAACGGCAGAAGATCACACATAGGATTAATACAGACCAATAAAACGGAAACAATCCACAGGTATCAAAAATAATTCAAAACAGATATTTCACTGCATATCTACATTATACACAGAGGTCAGCTGTCACGGAAAAAAGAGAAAAAAAGCTAGCATTCTAAAATAAGCTTCAAAGTTCAAACACATAAATGGATTAATACAGACCAGTAAAATGGAAACAATCCACAGGTATCAAAAAAATCATTCAAATCAGATATTTCTCTGCATATCTGCATTATACACAGAGGTCAGCTGTCATGAAAAAACAAAAACACACACAAAAAAGCTAGCGTTCTAAAATAAGCTTCAAAGTTCAAACACATAAACAGATTAATACAGACTGATAAAATGGAAACAATCCACAGGTTTAAAAAATTTATTCAAAACAGATATTTCTCTGCATATCTGCATGATACACAGAGATCAGCTGTCATGAAAAACACAAAAACACACACAAAAAGCTAGCATTCTAAAAGAAGATTCAAACACATAAACAAATAAAAAGAACACTAATTTTAATGGCACAATAAAAAAAAACGAGTGCAAATTTGTCTGCACAAAGATTCAGAGGCATTTTGATAGACGGAGATCGTGCAAAGAGCTCTGAACTGACTGCTTTTGCAAGGTCCTGAATGCAGGAGCAGTTTTGCCCAGCCAACTTTTCTTGGGTGATTTTAATTTAATCATGTGGACACTTGCTGAGTGCCTCATCTCAAGATTCAGAGGCATTTTGATAGACGGAGATCGTGCAAAGAGCTCTGAACTGACTGCTTTTGCCAGGTCCTGCTTTTGCAGGAACAGTTTTGCCCAGCCAACTTTTCTTGGGTGATTTTAATCATACGAACACTTGTTGAGTGCCTCATCTTGAAAAAAATGAGCCCTAAGCACTTCACAGTGGCAATTATAGCACTAATCTATTTCTCTATGCTCATAGCGAAGGGGAACAATCAAAAATCACATGGAACCAAGACCCAAACATAGAAAAGGTTCAAGAGAACACTGTTTATTAGGGCAGAACACAACATGCAGATTTTCGGGGTAACTTCATTTATCAAGCTACAAAACGACACTTAAACAACAGTTAGATGGTGAATAACGATGAAGCATAAGATGGAGAGCTAAGCTACTTATCTGTTTTGGGTTGAGCTATCTTGTTTTCCTGTCCAGTGCTTGCAAGAATCACACGGAACCCAGCTGGGAATGTTGGTGGAGATGGGCCAAAACCTGGACGTTTGACTCTTTTAAGAAGGTCGCTGTGACCTTGACTTTGCAGGCACTGGCGTTATCACGAAGACGAAGGGTCTCACTGGAGCCAGTGGTTGGGCGCTTCCGACACACTGATTTGATCACTCCCAGTAAGAACAGTTTTAATGCAGCATGTTGCAGTGAGTAGCGACTTCTACGGGAGAACGTCAACCGTGACTGGATCCTGTGCGTTGAAAAGAAAAAGAAAAAAAGAAGAAGAAGAAGAAAACAGTTGCTTCTGACTCCGGAAAAAACGGGTCAAAGCACAACCGGCCTCTTCCTGTCAGCAGTCCTCCATTCTGATTGGACCATTTGCTGGGGACGCCATAAACATACCAGCAAGGGATTATCACCTGTGGTGATGATGCAAATAGGTCTATCTGGTGCAAAATTGAAACACATAAAATGGTTCAAAAGAACGCTATTTATTAGGACAAAATACAGCATGCAAATTTTCGGGGTAATCCCCTTTATCATGCTACAAAATGATGCTTAAACAACAGTTAAACAGTGAAAAATGATGGAATGTTTTCGTTTTAGAATGCTAGCAGTCATTCTTGTTTCAGACTTTTATCTGGTGCAAACATTTTCAGCAAATCCTTTCTTTGAGCATTCAGCTCTGTTCCTTTGGCTGTTTTGTTTGGGGTGTCCATCTTGTCATGACTGTTGTCAGGTTAAGACCATCCTCCAGAATTCTTTCATTTGTGTCAGTTCAAACTTCACATCTTTCACGGAGTAATACATGCTCATCTTTAACAGATTTTTTTCTCACAAAAAGCAGTTTGCTTGTTCTTAACCAAAATGGGACAAGCTGGCAGTGACCATCTTCAAAGCTGCCATATCCAGCTTGTATCCTTCACTCCATCTGCGAAAACAGCGGTATGAAACGGTATATATACATGTCCAATCAGCATGGATTTTTATGAAACTGTCTCCCAGAAAACACACCGAAATGAGATTGCTCACCTTCAAGCTCCATTTTTTTTCTCCAGGTACAGCTGATGACATCACATTTTTCAGCATGTCAAACAACCACATGGCTGATGACGTCAATACAATTTTGCGCGTGGTAATAGGGTAAGATTTACGGTTTCTCCTGATACAAGTTTTAACTACGTGACTTATACAGTTTACAAACAACAGGGCTGTGGACATGACAAAATAAACTTCCCTCATATAATTATGCCCTGCCACTGTTTTGCCTCTTCTCTCCTTTGTCCTAGCCTTCTGTTGCGAGCAGGCCAGACCGTGTCACTGGGTGAAAACAACAGACGCTACAGATTCAGGGATCATGATGCTGCTGTCAATCCACATTCAGCTTGCGGAAGGTCCCACCCAGCGACTCCGTCGCATCCTGCCTATTCTCCTGCTTGGCCGGGATGGTCATGTCCAGCAACCCAAACTTGTTCTCCTCCGCAAACTGCGCCTCACACGCCAACAGCTTCTCCTTCCACTCCTGGGCAAACAGAATCAGCTGATCCATCAATGAACATGCCGCCGAAGAGATTAATTAATCAAATTTATTACTGTGCCTGACATGCCAACTGCTTCTCCTTCCAGTCCTGGGCAAACAGAATCAACTGATCCATCAATACACATGTTGGTGAAGAGAACTAAGTAAGTAAGTAAACACGGTGCTTAACGTCCACAAAAACCATAAGGTTTATTAGGGACGGGGAGAAGGGGGGGTCTGGAGGAGGAGGAAGAGGGAGATTATATAACCTATCGCTACTCTGTCACCACCAGAATGACTCCTGCATTAAGATGGGCGGCGATGAGAGCCATTTTAATGTTTCAGAATTGTGAGGGACAGGGTCACAAGACAGCGTCCACAGACCACAACTTTTGAAGAGAAAGGAGAGCCGAAGCAGATTCGAACCAAGGTCCTTCTGCTTACCACTTACCAGCCTAACGCCTTACCGCTAGGCCAAACCAGCTCCCAAAAAATGCGAAGAGATTAATTAATCAAATTTTTATACTGTGTCTCACACACGAACAGCTTCTCTTTCCACTCCTGGGGAAACAAAAAAATAAACAGACACATAAATACACATATACTACATGAACAACTCGATAAATACAAAACGTTAATAACAACTTCAAATTTTATACTGTACGTGCCTCACATGCCAACAGCTTCTTGCACTAAAATAGTACGTAAATAAATAAATGAATAAACACACAAGAAGTTAAAAATGACGGATGAATCAGTCAGCCTCATTCAATACTCAATCAACCAAATGAATGGCCTCACTTATCAACCAATGTAAATAAATAAATAAACATACAAAAAGTTAAAAATGAACGGATGAATCAGTCAGCCTCATTCAATACTCAATCAGCCAAATGAATGGCCTCACTTATCAACCAATCAACCAGCCATCAATAAACCAGAAACCAAGAAAGGCAATTCTCTCAAAGTTCATGCACAGGTCATACTTAAAACACTGTGGCTGTGCTTAAAGGAGAAGTCCAAGGTTTTTAAGTATGCAAAATGACCATCGAAATGATTGACAAATGAGTCACTAGTTTCAGATTTAATGAAATAAAATATATATAAAAATGTTTAATTGGGGTTTTAATCGATTTTATTTTCTGTAGGCTGGCCGAGACTACAGTCTTGGGTTCTCCATCAGTCACGTGACTTTCCCGGAAGTGACGTCAGTCTGGGGAGTCAGTGCGGTTGCCATCTTAGATTCTTCAGTAAACTGTGTATGCGTGTGGTCGACAAAAAGGTTAACTATGCCGGCCTACTGTGTTGCCGCGAACTGTAACAATTCGCAGACGACCCAGGTATAACAATGCACGAGCTCCCGCGCAATCGACCGCAGTGAGGCAAAAGTGGACTAAATTTATACAATTCAAACGAGCTGACTTTCTTGCTGCGCTGCATCATGCCCATTTGTGTAGTGAGCACTTCAGTGAGTGCGATTTTGCAAACCCCATGGAATACTGCATAGGGTTTGCTTCGAAGCTGACATGATGTTCCGGTACTCTTTCAAAATCCTGCCTGACAGGCTCAAACTGATACGATTGTATCCTTGTGGGTCTCTCGGGCAAAGCATCAGTTTCATCTTCGGAGCTCGAGTTGGCCATTTTGCAGCAACTCCCCAGAGTGACGTAGAGGCATATGGTCACGTGATTTGGGTGTCATGGCGACGCTTTCGGTATGACAGAAAATGCCTTTTTTCTTGCATTTATGACCCTCAGATCACAGTTTCGCCTACATCATCGTTCTCAGCGAGCTTTAACGGAAATTGTGTCAAAAATAACCCCTAACCTTGGACTTGTTCTTTAAAGGCATCTGTTAGAAAAAAGGTTCACTGGTACGCAGCATATTTCCATTTCGCACACAGAAATAAGACAAATAATCATCTTGTTGTTTCCTCTACTAAAACTCAAAGCTTCACCCAGAGCCGGGTGAGATTTCGCACAAGCAACCATTTCCCTGCATGCACTGAGTACAAGCATATTCAGTGCCTTCTGGCTGTCATTCAGGCACCTGCATGCTGACTTCAGGGGGTTTGAACTTGCCACATTACACTAACAGACGATCTTTGGAAATCCAGGGGACTGCACTCGGTAAATGCCTACAGGCATGGCCTGTATATATCAGTCCATGCCTGGGGGTGTAGCGCAGAGTAGGCACGCTTTTGTTGGGGGTACACTGAGCATGTGGGGAAGATGATGGATACCCGTAAACAAAAGGCAAAAAGGCATCAGAAATGCCGATCAAGCGCTCCTGTTCGTGGGGAACATGCAGAAC
This sequence comes from Alviniconcha marisindica, assembly GCA_018857735.1. Lineage (NCBI taxonomy): Eukaryota > Metazoa > Mollusca > Gastropoda > Provannidae > Alviniconcha > Alviniconcha marisindica. The sequence goes on from JABMCL010003563.1 coordinate 111,114, forward strand.
GGATAGTAGGTTCCCCAGCTGGTAGTCTAGTATAAATTATAATAGATCCATGCCTGATGATCTAAAACTGTCACAGATCGCCTCTTCTCAGCTGCCGCCTCTATTCAGGGGACTTCACTCTCCCGGAGTAAGAAAACTGTCAAATTATCTTTGCCTGTTATTTCCGGAAATCGTCTATTACAACTATTGCAAATGATCCTGAAATGGTGAAGTGCACACAGCCAATCGCACAGCAGTCCAGCACCTGTGGCTTCAGCATTAGTGGATCCATACTAAGAACCTTGCCGCTGGGCATTCAAAAATGGACATTAAAATCAGTTTTTTTTTTAATGACAGCAAATGTGCATTTGAGTAGGTGGGTACACAGCCTGCTGACATTTAGCAAGACTTGCGGGGTAGGGGTTCGAAGTAGGGGGCAGTCTACAACCGTTTAGCAACACTCACAGCATTTGAGTAGGTGGGCATACAGTCTGCCGACATTTAGCAAGACTCACAGTGTTTGAGAATGTAGGTAGCCTACCGCCGAAGTCTTCGGGCAAGATTTCTGGAGGGATATTCTCATGCAACTTCTCCAGGTTGTCTCCATACAGGTGGATCTGAAACAAGGTCGCCGATCTCACTGAAGCACACACAAACATGTATGCACACACAGACACACTTATGCACATTCAGGCACACCATACAATATTCATTCTTAAAAGGAAATTCATTGACACACCTACACACATATATATGCACATGCACACACAAATGCACAAGCATACTAACACTTGCGTGCATGCATGCATGTGCATGTACAAACAAATTATACATGCATGTACATAATAATAATTAAAGTATTTGTAAAGCACAAAATCATGTCCACATGAACTATTCTAAACACACACACACACACAGAGGCACATGCACACATGAGCATTGCGACTATGCAAAGCTAAATTTACACAGCTTAAAACAGGTGGCAAACGGAGACTTGGGATGCATGCGCACAAACATACACACACATTCACAAACATGCTCACAAACACACATACATGCCCACTGATAGTCATACACACATGCACACACACACACACACACACACACACACACACACCACACACACACACACACACACACACAGCAGACAAGCTTACTCTTTTCAGTATCTTTTCTTTCCAGAATTGTTTGATAATTGCAAAAACAACATCGAAGAATTGTGGCTCACGGACGTAATGGATTCCCCTGAAGCGAACTGGAAATGCCTCCTGCACATAAACAGCAAAACTGGCTTCACATACAACTAGCCATGATGATGACAACTGCACAGTCTTATCTTTATTAAGCCAGTTGGGTCATGCTGTTGATGTATTTTTAAAATGAGAGATTAAATGACTTTGTGTGAGTGTGTGCATTTGTAAGTGTGCACAAGTGAGTTCATTGTGTATGTGTGTTACTTACATTTAAAGTGTATTTTACATATTTTTTGCATGTGTTTGTGTGCATGTGTGTGTGTGTGTGTGTGTGTGTGTGTGTGTGTGTGTGCATGTGTGCACAAGTGCCTTTTCATGTTATCTGCAATATCCTAAATAATATTTAACATACAGGACATGATGCTTTGTTTTGTTTACTGCTACCACTTTTGTCTTTTCTCTCCCATGGAGACAATAATGTTGCACCGTATTGCAAATCAGTATACAAGGCTTCACAGACAGACACGAACGATGCCAGAATCAGCAATGTCTTATAATTCAGACAGCTCCTGGAACTTTCACGACCTGAACGGAATACCCATAAAACTTTGGAAAACAAGTTGGTGGGGTGGGGCTGGGGATGAACTGATGTGTGCCTATGTGTGGAGCTGCATGGTGTTGACGCCATCTGCGAATGAGCATGCACCAAGTTACGCATTTTCTGTCAAACCATGCAAAACAGAATCCATCCTTGGGAGAAACAGATAGACAACTGCTCCGAAGACGGCATTTGGCTGCCCATGTGATGGGGTAATAAGAAATATAAAAAACGCAGACACATGCATACATTTGTCAATGTGCAATAGCCAATCTATATTGGGTGACTCCCAGTGTGTTACCGCAACAACCACAGCAACAACAACCATACAAACCAAGTTGTGTGCAAGACTGCGACATGTTCATACCTGTAACCATAACACCATACAAACCCTGTTGTGTACAAGACTGTGACATGTCCATACCTGTAACCACAACAAAGACCAACAAACCCTATTGTGCACAAGACAGCGGCATGTCCATACCTGTAGAATGGAAGTGATTCTATGGGTAAACTGGGGTGAGAAATGCTTTGCCCGGAGCCAACAACAACAACAAACACCATTCAAACCCTGTTGTGGGCAAGACAGCGATGTGGATGTCCATACCTGTACAAGGGTGGTGATCCTACGGGCAAACTGGGGTGAGAAATGCCTTGCTTGGTGCCAGCCGAAGTCCCCTAAATCAGGCAGCAGCATCATGCCACAGACCTGAGTTTCTTCCTCCTGCAATCAATCAATCAATCAATTGATCAGTACAGGAAGAAAGCAATGAATCAACTGACAAATTGATCAGTCAGCAAACGTGATTCACCCAAAAGTCAAAACGTGACTGTTGAATTAATGATTTAATCAGTCAGGTTAACCACCAGTTGTTCACACTTTAACAACAAACACACACATTAGGTGCTCATGAACGTAACAACAACCCCTTAACAGTAATAATAATACTGTGCTCTTTTGTGTGCTGTTTTTCCAAACTGGAGCACGTAGCCCATTACAAAGCAAAGAACCAAAACACAGTTAAAACCCTCTCTTGTGCACACACACACACACCACACACACACACACACACACAGCATGCACGCACACTCCACACACACACTCTGTTATTGCCTATCAGTATCAGTATGCTTTCAGTAGTTTCATAAATAAAACTATGTTTAAAAACCAACAGCTGAACATGCCTAAGTATAGATCTGAGTGTACAAACCTCCACGAGTTTGGAGAGTGTGAGAAACATGGCACCCAGAACGTCAGCCAGAGAAGAGTCTGTGAGTCCGAACAATTCACAGCATGCTCCAAACATTACTCTGTTATCACCTACAGATATGTTTTCGATAGTTTCATAAATAAAATTATGTTTAAAAACCTACCTCTGAACATGCATATACATACATATATATATATAGAGAGAGAGAGAGAGAGAGAGAGAGAGAGATCTGAGTTACAAACCTCCACGAGTTTGGAGAGCGTGAGAAACATGGCACCCAGAACGTCAGCCAGCGGACAGGTGTCAGGATCCCACCTTCCTGCAGCAGTATCACGATCAGGTAGTCAGGTGGGTACAGTTTTAAAACTTTACACGAAAAGAGACTGGACAGAAAACTAATGCAAATATTAAAACGACCCTACACACCCAATGAGACACTACTCTGATACAGTGATAGCAGACATAGCAACAGGAGTGGAAGATTTTTACTTCCGAGAACAAATACAAACCGTTATAAAGCCTCGTTTTTACCCTTGGCTCTGTCAGTTTTTAATGAAAATTATACCAGTCATTAACTGAGGGTGCGCATGCGTCAAGATGTCTGCTGAGGATAATTTTCTAAGGGAGGGTTGGGGATGTGTGAACCTAATGATTTTTATTTAATTTGAGAGTTTTTACGTTTTGGTTTGACAGAGAAAGCATTATTCAAGGTAATTTTGGGTTTGCTATTACAGTATTAGTGTATGCAGATTGAGAGAGAAAGGGGGCGTATGTCTAAGAGTGTGTATGTGCGAGGGTTACATGACAGTGACTTAGAATTACTGAGATATGTTCTTCGTTGTGCGATCAAACGACAGCTTTAATTTCCCACTGGGCTTAATAAAGTATACTGTTATTGTTATTGTTACAGGTCAGACCTCGAGTCTTGACATGACAATTAATTAACACCAACACTGAATTCTGCAGACAAAGAGCTGGCTCATGACATAATTGTTGGATATTTCCACCAGTCGGGTCTTGGTCTACGTACTCTCCAGCAAGAATGTGAGGTCATAAATCTGAGGCCGGATCTCCATCCATGTGACGTCAACACTATGGCCGGAAGTCTGTTGTGATTTTTATGATTATGATAGCAATAATTAAAGTATTTATAAAGTGTAAAATCTTGTCTGTAAGACTATTTGTAGCGTATACATGCGTGCACGCACACACGCATGCACACACACAGGCACCCACATACTGACTATACAAAATTTAATTTACACACAGCTTAAAACAGGCAGCAAACAGACACCTGAGATGGACGAAGAGATGGCTGAAGACAGCAGCATGGAAACTGGAACGGAAAACATGGCGGGTCCATAGTTTTTGGAAGAGAAATGTCCTGAGGTTTGAACGAAAATTAAAGGAGTCGAGTGAGGGTTTCTGTTGGAGAGGAAGTCATTCCCTGTAGAAGGACCAAGTTGCAGAAACCAACAGTGGAAAGTCTGATACAACTTACAAGGAATCTGGAGGCTGAGAGCGTTGGAAGCAGACCAGAGGGTACGGGAAGGGTGTGTAGAGTTGAAAGGCAGTCACAGAGATAAGATGGATAAGAGATAAGAGATTTCTGCCCCACAAGAAACCAGTACTAACATTACAATTGCACTTTACAGACCAAAGTGGGTCTGAAAAAAATCTCATCATTTTATTTTCTTCATCAATTTATATATATATATACAATATAATATATATATAATATGATATACCTGGCCTAAAGACTATAATCCGACTTCCATCAGGTGCGCGGTCTTTTAACACGCCAATCAGGCCACCATCCAGAAGGTGTTGTACACGCCGTGGAGTCAGGTTTTCATATATGTCGGGGTTTTCTTTACGCATGCGGTAGTACGTCAAGACCTGGCTGAATGCTCGCTCCTGGTCAAACTTCTTGGCGCGCAGAAACCTCAGAAGAAAATCATCGTCCAAACGTCCCTTGAAGCCTGCAGGTCAAACACGAAAACAAAGGCAGCAGATTTTCAACAGAAGACATGATTTTTAAATGGGGTATTGCAGATGCACATGTATGCAACAAACTACAGAATCAAATATTTGTTTGGCATTAGTACTGTGATTATGTTCAGTGTGTACTGATTTGCACAGATGTGTGTGTGTGTGTGTGTGTGTGTGTGTGTGAAAAGAGAGAGAGAGAGAGAGAGAGAGAGAGAGAGAGAGAGAGAGAGAGAGAGAGAGAGAGAGAGAGAGAGAGCACGTTTGTTATCACTATAATAATAATTATCAGTCTGTGTGTGTGTGTGGGGGTGGGTGGGGGGGGTGCATATAATGTATATATAGTGACAAACTAACCTGATGACTGAAGCGCTCGATGACATTTGATCTCTTCACGCACTAGAGATGTTACACCTTTAAAAAAAAAATCTTACATTATGCATCATGCAGTCCCCCACACTGACATAATTATATATATATATGAGTATATATATATATAATTATGTCAGTGTGGGGGACTGCATGATGCATAATGTAAGATTTTTTTTTTTAAAGGTGTAACGTCTCTAGTGCATGAAGAGATCAAATGTCATCAAGCGATTCTGTGGCCACACAACTGAGAACGCTAGCAGGTTAGGTTATAAACATGTCTGTGTTAATTACTTGCACGTGGTATTTCATGGCTATCACTGTATCAGAAAGTGATCCAGCACACACAAATCCACACACTCACTCACTCAAAGAATCGTTCTACTTTTTCTCACTCTACTTCCACCTCTCTTTCAACACGAATTCAAGTGGAGAATGAAAGTTCCAAATGTTACTGAATCAAAAACATAATCACAAGCATGTCATAAGCCAACAAAAGAAGGGGTTAGAAGGCACAGAGGTCCGAAAAGCCAGTATAGCTAGGTAAACTTTATCTGGTTGTCTCATTCCCTGAGAATTTAACATAAACAACAATTAAGTCAACACAAAACTGTCCATGCTGGTTACGAAAGTCTGAGCTACAAACCTGTGAAAAGACAGTTCACAACCGGTGTATCATCAAAAACATCGCCTCACTTTATAATTTCTCAGTAGGGTCTTACACTGAATTTATGCAAGAAAACTTGAAGGTATCTTCCATGTCTGTGGATAGTGGAATACACAAGAGAATTATTTATGGAAAAGTTAAACCAAAGCTAATCGCGGACTATCGTGGAGCTGGCCTTTTCACATAATATTAAATAGAAAAGTTGAACCTGTTAATCGCGGATACGTGGAACAAGCCTTTTCTAACCAGTAAAATAAAGGAACTCCATTAGGACTAGGAGGTTTAGATCAGAATGGAAAAAATGGAGCCAGGCCCGGATAACGAACCTGACCTCTCAGTCAGAACGTCTGTAGTGAAACGCAGTTTAAGCTTCAACACATC